>VZTD01002293.1:14710-358107 GCA_013397725.1 Rhagologus leucostigma
TCACCTGGGATAGTGCACAGACATTGCCTATTATGGTAACAAGTAAACAATACCCTATAAGGTCACAAACTACAATTATCACATCTCATAGGTCCAACACTGTCCAGAAACCCACGATCCTCTCTCAGCCCATCCTCGGTGACCTGGATGCACTCCCAGGATCACCGCTGGGTCCAAGAAAGAGGCTCTCTCTCTCCGGCCCTCAGGGTCTATCTCTCTTCTAGCACATAGTACACCCCAACACTTACGGGAGTGGTTTTTTGCAGCCAGCGAATACTTGCTGCACATGAGCATTATATATTTTATTGCAAGATGGATTAGAAGTACAGAAAAGGTTTTTTTTAGTAAAATAACATGTTACCTTTTTCTGTATTTGCCTAACTGTTCCCAGGTAGACCCCTCACCAGTGCCCTGTGGAGATAGTAATGCAAATTTAGCAACTTCGAAAAAGAAGAATAATGAACTGTCATGAGTTGGTTTGTAGTGCCAGGAGAAGCACTTTCAGCATTAAAGCTATTGCAGAGAAAATCTTCTGAGCCCTGTGGTAGGAAGGCACTGATAGCAGTTTTCCCTTGGAGCTTACCATACTGGCCAGGACTGAGCTGCAGTTCTGGGAACTTCTGAGGGGAATAAACTCACGAATAAACTGAATGTGAGGGACTCCCTATGACTTTGCTGGAAGTCTGCAGTGTGAAGATTGAATAGCCTGGTCAGAAAAAGATGAAGATTTGGGAATGGTCGAGAGAAGTAGTGCAAGCAGTTCCTCTGGAGGGAATTCTGAGTTATGTTTGTTGAAGGCTGTTTCATCTTCCCAGCAATCCTGTTTAAAGTAAAGTTGTACATACTTGATCTCAAACATTGTGATTTATATGAGATGTACACAAAGAATGCAACCTAAATTTCTCTGACTATGTATGGATATATGTTCTACTGCCTGTGAAACACAAAATACATTGAGATGAATTTACAGGAGAGCTAAATTCTACCTGAAAGAATTACAGATAGAATTACAGAAAGAGTACTATCTGAGTATTCTAACTTTTCTTAGCTGAAGAAGATCCTTCACATATATCACCAGGGAGTAAACAACAGCAGTGTGGGACATAACGCTTGAGGCTTGTTCACTCAACATGCAGCAGGATAGAACTGTCAAAGTGATCATCATCTAACTTTATGTCCAAATATTGCTCTTGTATGTTTGATTTTTTGAATTATGTTCTTGCATGGTCTGTGACTGCGGTCTGTGATTAAATCCTATCAATAAGGAAAGATACCCCCTTGCATCTAAAAACATGATTTGCAATTTATGATATAAATGATAATATGATTTTGCATTAATCAGTAAAGACAGGGGGACTGTCAGATAAAAAACAGCTTGTCAACACTACCCTGGAGTTTATGAGAGAAGACTTTGGTCTCTTCAAGAATCTCCTTGGTACGGTGCAGTGGGATAGAGCCCTGGAGGAAAGAGGGACCCAAGAGAGCTGGATGGTTTTCAAGGATTGTTTCCTCCAGGCTCAAGCGCAATGCATCCCTACAAAGAGGTAGTTTACAGAGTGTGAAAGCAGGGAAAGGTAGCCTGGAAGGAATACAGAGAAATTGTCTAAACAGCCAGGGATCTGGTTAGCAAAGCTAGAGCACTGGCAGAAGTAAATCTGCATGAGGATAAGGGTAATGTACATCAGCAATAAAAGAAAGACTATTGAAACAGTGGGTCCTCTCAGAAAGGATACGGGAGACCTAGTTACCCAGGACATGGAAGAGGTTGAGTTACTCATGACTTTATTGCCTTCCCAGTGAGTGTTCCAGGCACAGCATTCAAGCCGCAGAAGGTGATAGCAGGGATTGTGAGAATGAAGAACTGCTTGTTGTAGGAGAAGACCAGAGATAGGCTTGTGCAAACCTCGTGAATTTCAACAAAGCTGAGTGCACAAGGTTCTGCACCCGGGTCAGGGTGATCCCAAGCACAAGTACAGGCTGAGGAGAACAGATCAAGGTTAGCCCTGGGGAGAAAGACTTGGAGGTGTTTGTGAATGAAAACCTGGAAGTGGGCTGGCAGTGTGTGCTTGCAGCCCGGAAAGCCAACTGTTTGCTGGGCTCCATCAAAAGCAGTGTGGCCAGCAGGTTGAGGGAGGTGATTCTCCCCTTCTACTCCGCTCTTGTGAGACCTCTCCTGGAGTGCTGCATCCAGGTTTGTGGCCCCCAACAAAAGAAGGCATTGACCTGTTGGAATGAGTCCAGAGCAGGAGCACTGCATTGGTCACAGGACTGAAGCACCTCTCCTATGGAGATAGACTGAGAGTGTCTGAGCTGTTCAAACTGGAGAAGAGAAGGCTTCAGGGACACCTTATAGAAGCCTTCCAAAAGGCTGGAGAGGGACTTTTCACGAGGGCATATGGTGACTGGACAAGGGGGAATGGGCTTGAGCCGAAGGAGGGTAGGTGTAGTTTAGACATAAGGAAGAAATTCTTTACTATAAGGATGGTGAGGCACTGGAACAGGTTTCCCAGAGAGGTTGTGGACTCCTCATCCCTGGAGCTGTTCAAGTCCATGTTGGATGGGGCTCTGACTAAACTGGTTTAATGAGGTTCCCTGCCAATGGCAGCAGGGTTGGAACTAGATGATCTTTAAGGTCCCTTCCAACCCAAACCATTCTATGATTCTATAAATGCAGATTATAAAAATAATTTTACTTTTAAGAATGAAACTCTTGAAATATATTTGTGTTTGTATTTATATTTTGCTTCTAGAAACAACATCATGACTGGTGCAGAAGCAAGAGAACTGCATTGCAGAACACCAGATATCTCTGGATATCTGTAGGTCTTCAAAAAGCTATCACTTGGTCATGACAGAAAATTAAAAAGGACTGTTCTTTTAGATTCATCCACCATTAAAATAATACAGTGTGAACTGGAGTTGCTGACAAAATAGATTAGTTACTTTTTTCAACCCAGAAAGCAATTAAAAAGTTCGCTGAAAAATCCGTGCTTCCTTTTGTGGTCAATGATTCCTCAAACAATTTAATGTCAAAATGCTTTTCATAGCTTGTTACTACATAGTTGAAAGATAAATCATCCATTGTGTGTCTATTTTAAAGACAACAATGAAGCTGGAGAAAGAGAATTAAGATTTACTTTCACCCGATTGCTTTTCTCTCATCATGAAAACATCTTGTGAGCAACTCATCATTTCACCTTGAAAGCTTTGCGTCATAGAATCAGAATCATAGAACAGACTATCCTGAGTTGGAAGGGACCTTTAATGGTCATCTAGTTCAACCCTCTGCTATGAGCATCAAAATTTTTAATTCCTTTTTTCCTTGTCTACCGAAGGAATTTTAGAATTACTAGGAGTTCTATCTTATTTTGTTAACACGAGTACGTAGAAATGTTGAGGCATGTCACCTCTAAACAGTCATTGAAGGGATATGAAATTGGTTTTCAAACTGTGAAAGATAATAATTTATGCAAAGACTTCCTGGTTGACATTTCAAAAAAACCCTAAAATTATATAAAATGTAAAGTTATTATAAAGGGGTAATGATGAAGAGAATTAAGTAGCTAAATACCATTTAAATTTACTTCACACTATATTCCAAATGTTGAAGACACACCCTTAAAATGAGAAACAACAATTCCCATATACCTCCAAATTTATGACTTAATCTGTTAAGTGAAGGATAATTTACTATGGTGAATTACTAGGAAGCCAAAGACCTGTGGGTTGATTCAGTGATTTTTTTTTTTTGCAGGGGGAGGGAGGAGGGAACCCAATTTAAAAAAACACAATGAGAAAAAAAAAAAGAAAAAAGCCAATTCTGTAGGAAGACAGAGGAAAAGGTTTATACATTGTGTTGGGGTTGAGGGGAATGTATCAGCCTGTGTCACCAGACTCGTCTTAGAAAAAGGTGCACTGTTTGATCTTTGAAGAATAGCTATCTTGGTCTCACCAAGATTGTGACACTTCTATAGACTTTCATCCTTGAATTAAAACAGCAGAATAATTAGTTTTCTTGTGTAAACAGAAGTTCATAAATTGCAGAAATCTGCTACATGTTGTTTCTAAGGCCAATCTTTCAATCACACAATTTCATCTGTATGCATAAATGCTTTTATTAACTGATTTAAGAAAAGAAGAGATATTGAAATAAACAATATGCTAAGATAGATGTTAAACACAGTTTTAAACAGCCTTCATCCCAACTGTACCCTTTGCTTTGTGATTTCTGTACCGTTTCTCCACAGACACTACCTTTTCAGTGAGTACCTCTTTGGTAAAAAGAGCTGAAGAGAGTTAGATCTGAGGGCAGGGTATCCTTATACACTGTCTAGACAGATAAAACCCCAGTTCCATTTTATCTAACTTAAAAGACTTAACTGAGATATCTAGGCAGACTCAACCTAGGTCAATAGAGAAAGCACATCCCAGAGATGAAGAGAGATGTCATGTACCATAGTTCATGCTTTTCTGAAAGAGGATGAAATACGAAGCACTTATCTGTACATTAAGGAGTTAATACACTACTATCTGTGACACAAAGTTTGATTAATATATATTAACCTATTGAAGATGTCTATACAGCCAGCACTTTTACAGTTTAGTGGCAGGTAATAAACTCCATCCAAATGGTTCAGAAAATTACAGTGTAGTAGAAGATGCCCTCATGAGGAGGTTTAAGTTGAAAAGTGGCTTTGGCCAAGAAAAAAGGACACGTGTTTAAGCAGCCTTCCATGAACCTGACCTCTAGATACACAACCAGTGTTTCAGGGGTGGGCATCAGGAGATGCTCTTCTTCAAAACATTCTGGTCTTGCATGCATGTGGGCACAACATCTGAGAAATAGCTGTTAGCGTAGGATAAATGTCTGTTCCTTATCAGCATGTACATGCCTGTTTGTTCATGTCTTTACAGTAAATCAGCTTAGCAAGATATTAAAAACTGAAAGGCAAAAGGTAAGAAGCAAACTGAGGCAAAGAATGCCAACTCAACCAGCTTTACTAGAAAACCCGAAGCACCCCACAAAACAAATACACATCAAACTGTGCCTCAGCGACAAAAGGAAATGAAGCTAAACAGTCTGTGCAGTTTTGCCAGTCACTGTTTTCATGGCTGGCAGCAGCACAAGACCTTACAAGACATATGAGAAAGCATCAATCAGGGAAAAAAAGAATCCTAGTCTCAGCACCATGCACTTCACATAAGGGAAAACTATTAAGATGTGCCTGAATGTTCTGCACTTGAAAGTAATATGTTTCTAGAAATATATGTTTCATAGCACTTGATCTTGAGGCATCACTAGCTGTTACATTCAGATAATTTCCTTACCCTGCTGGAGGGGCTGCTGACATTACAACACATTGAGCATGAAGATCTGACTAATTTTTCAGAAAGAAATACACTTTCTCACACAATACAGCTGAAAGCAGCAGTTACACAGGGCTAGGAGGGGAACAAAGAGCTGCCAGAGTCCAAGAGCTGACAGGTTGGACAGGAACCAAGGTCAGCATAGTGCCAAATCCATGCTGTGATCTAGTACCAGATGCCTCATGAGGAAGGCACCAGAAAACAGCACACTGCAAGTATGGTATTCCTTCCACTCGGAAATGTCTCTTCCACTGGCAGTGGAAACTGCAAATCTGTGTAGTTAGGAATCCCCTTAAGCACAGAAACAGAGAGGGCTTCCAAATCTTCTTGCCATTAGTTCATGATGATACCAGGTATTCTTTGTCTAAAACCTACAAGTCTTTAAATTATTGTAAATTCTTGGCCGCATATTCTCGTCTTTTGTGTTGTGGCACAAGAAGAATCTTGCTGAAGTACCTATGGAGGGTTCAAGATACCCTGCTTTTTTTTTCAAATAACAAAATATAACATTTCGTTCGTAATGAAGCTAAGATGGAAACAGCATGCGTCAAGAAGGATTTTCAAGGAAAAATTGTATTCTGTCTTGGTAGTAGATGCAGCCAATTCGTAGGTGGCCGATGGAGAGTCCGCAGTTGTTTGATGTCTCTTTTTTTAATTTATGTATTCTTAATATCTCTTACTAAGTTTGGAATGTTTTTTAGATTTTGTCTTCCATGACTTGTGCAGCAGTATGCATCCTGTCAGTGATAGCTGTGATGATGTTTAGAGAATGCAGTTTATTTTTCTCCTGGATTTAATTTAGTTTTGAAGGCAGTTATTCTCTTACAAAGATGCTGGATTTGCTGGAACTTGTTACACTGAGATTCATGTTTTGTTTAGGCACAGTTGTTGTTGTTGCAATTTTTAGGACATTCACAGTATTATGAAGCAGACCATTTTTTCTATCTTTTGGGCTTTTCAGATGTATATACATAAACAGACAAACATATAAATATTCAATGTGAATTACATACATTGTATGATGCATATGTATAACTTGCATAATATTTCCAAGAGAAGGTGTACTGGGTATTTTATTAGACTGTATTGCAGACACCAGTTAAACCATGGTTTTCAGCACTTTTTTATTTCATTTAGCCTTTATTTAACTTCAGGACATATGACTGACAAGCTTTACATTAAAGACTGCATCCTGCCAGCAGCAGAAGCGATTCAGTATCCCCTGAATTCCTTTGGAATTTAGGACCTGAATCACCTTGCAAGAATGAACCACAGTCATCACCTACTGGCATCCCACACCATAAACCCACAAACCAGAAGAGGCCCTGTGGCTCTGCACAAGCTGATGTGAAAGTCTAGAACATTTCTGGTGATGTGTTGAACCAGTGCAGAGCAGAGCAGGACAATCACGTCCCTCAGATGTCTGGCAATGTCCTGATGCATCCCAGGTTGACACAATTGGTTAAACATTTGAGTTCACCAAAAATCAAAATCAGGCAGGCTATTAAATGATTTTCTTGTCTCGGTTTCATAACTAAGTGGTTCTGGTTTTGAAATAGTAAAAATATATCCCCTGCTGTGTGCTGTGCTACGATGAAATGGTGAGGCAACCCAGAGGTGAGCAGCCCTGCGTTGTACAGAGGTGTAGCCATCATACTGATGGGTTAAAAAGCTCTAATTCAGCCTGATGTCTGGTCTTTGGTGTGGTTTTTTTTTTTTTTTCCTTGATTCTTGTGTGAAGATCACTGCCTTAGAGGTTAGCTTAATTCTCTGGGATGTAGAAGTGCTTTCATGGTCCATGTTGCCACACTGCAGGGAACACAAGTTTGGCAAGATGAGATTGACTGAATATAATGCAGTGAAAAAAGAGACTGACAGCGCTTGAAGGAAGTGGGGCCTGATCTGCAGGCTCCAGGATGAACTTAGTATGGGATGGAAAATGATGGGAGCTTTCAGGTCTTTTCATCAATTATCCTGCAATTGCCTCAGTTGTTACAATGCAAGTCTTTAAATTGTACAGTTTGATAAATGGTCCCAATTTCTAGAGAGAAAATGTATTTCTTTTAAATAAATTGTGAATTAGAACCCAGGAGAAAATTCCTTATAAGTGTGAAATGCTTGTGGATGATGCCATTTGGAGTCTGAAAGTCAGAAAACACGTGCTCCTCTCTGCTGCCTGGTGAGATGGTTGTGTTGGGAAGGGGCAAGGCGCTTGCACTGGAGCAGGGGCTTTCCTCCTCCTCTGTTCCATGAGCAGTCAGCTGCAGTGGGGTGCCTTTGTGCCCTCGCAGACAGGGTTGCAACCCAGACCAAAGGGAAGGAGGGACAAGATGAGGAATATAACACTGCCTGGCTGCAGCACATTGCCTCTTTGCCTGCTTCGTACTGGCAGCCTGGCACTGCTTAAGGCTGTCCTTGAAAGTGCTCTTGTGCTTCTGCTCTCATGTTGGCATCAGGAGAGGAAGGCCATGACAGCGCCCTGAACCATCTCTGTCTGATTGCTCCTCAGGTTTCATCAGCTCAAACCCCTTGTTATGACACCCTTCAGCACTTCCTGAGACCCAGGATGGCCATGGCTCTTGCACTGCAGCCAAGAGAGCTCTGCTGCTCAGGCTTCTGGTTTTTTATTCTTATGGTAAATTACTGATATAGGAGATGCTGAATAATTCACTGAATTGGCTTCGAACTTAGTTAGAAATTATAGATTAGTTAATTCCACATAATTTTGGCTTTCCTCCTTTGTTTCAAAATCTGGCCAAGATGACATAGGAGAGTGGGCAGGTGCCTGGGGCTGTGATGGGGTTTGGGTCAGAGTGGTTGGTACCCACAGGAAGGACTATGCAGGAAGGACTGGCCAGGTGCTCCACTGTACTGCTGTAGGATCTTGTAGTGCTGTAGGGGCCTGTGAGTGTGCATCAAACCCACAGTGGAAATGCTCTGGACTAAAAATAGGAACAACTTTCTGCCAGGCAGGCTTCTTCCTAAGCACTGTGTTTTCATGGTTCCAGTTTACAATGTGGTCCCACAGACACCATGCCACCACTGAGGAAAGTGAGTTGCAGCACAGAGGTGGGAAGGCGTAGGGGCTTCCTAAGCCTGTTTTTGGTGGGTTTTTTTGGTCAAAGAACAGTATATTAGTTAATTTTACCTCCGTCTGGGGAAACAGGCCAGTGTCAAACACTACAGCCTAAAGCAGGTCTCCTACTCCTTTAAACCTTCTACAGTCATTGACACCGATGTCAAGGGAGTATTAAAAGTGTAGTGCGTGGTTTAAGTGATTACATAAGGACAAATCAAATGAAAATCACACCCAAAGTTACCTCCTTGCTCTTCCTAGTATTTTGCTCGGAAGAATCAGAGTTTAGATTTTTTTTTTTGAGAGAGATCGTCAAAATTTTACATACCTTAAAAAATGGAAAATTGGTAAAATCCTCCATCCTGAACTAGAGGGATACTACTGTCTTCAGCTAAGATGCCTTCATCATCTTTTGTGTGCAAAGCAACAGCTACTTGCAAGTACATGTTTATTTTCTCTTACCAAGAGCAGATAGCTTGCATTTTCACATTTCTAATGGTGAGGTAAGGGCCAAACAAATAAAGGAGAAATTGTCCATCTAGCAAAGCTACTGGTCCAGACATGCTGGAATTGGAAATGGACCTGGGGAAGGCTGGTTACAGCATCAGCCTTGGGTTCAAGACAGAGAATTGTCTTTTGGACTGTGATTTATGGCCCATAAAGACATGGTTATTCGTAGTGCACTTGACTAGTTTCTGTTTAGTTCCAGGTGATAGTGTGAGTTAACAAAACAGTCAAAAAATTTCCATTTGCTTTTCCAGCACATTTTCCCCTTCCAGGAGTCCTTACAGTTGACAAGGTTGTTTGCAATGGGTGAGGACAATTTCTCATGGTAGTGAGGGAGATGGCTCTCAAGATTTTCTCTGCCTTGAGCTGCAGCTCTGGCTGTGAGGAGACTGAAGATGTGAAGTTGCTGACTAACAACATTTTCAGCTAGAGATGCATCTCCAGCATGTTTTTTTTTTTTTAAAAGCCCAAACATTTATTTATTCATTCCTTTACTATGTGATAATGTATGCAGTTAATGTTGAACTTCAAAGGCACTTTCATGCTTTAAGGGAAAGGTGTCAAATAACACTGTAGAGAGGTGTTTTTCCATCTGTTTGTACTGTGTTTATTTTTATGTAACTTTTTGTGGGGCTTTTTCTTTTTTTTTTTTTTTTGTAATCCAAGCTATTTCTGAACTGATTATTTCAGAACTGTGGGGTCTATTGCTATATACCTTGTGTCTTTGGAGATTACTTGTCTGAATCCTTCTACTATAGTCAAAAGCTGAAAAGAAAGTCTCACCAATAGCAAAATAAGTAGCAACCTGAGGTAACCTCTGCAGGGGGAGCAGCTCAGAGTGTAGCATAATCCAAAGGGTCTTGGGAACAGGGATACAGTGTGATGCTGGTAGTGCTGTCACAAAGGGCATGTACTAAGTTTTTTGTTGTATCGTGAGCATCCTACAGCAATCTTTACTTCTCAGAAAAGTTGTTCCTTTCCACGCTGCCGTCTAACAAATGCCCAGGAGGAGACTGTTACTTAATGCTGACTGACTGTGATAGGGATCACAGGGTCTGAGCACTGGGGAAGCCTGTAAAGGAGCTGTGGGGCAGGTGGTTATTTCTTCCAACCTTCTCCTACGCTGGTGCCATGTCTGGGTCTGACATACTCATGCAAATCTCCGGTGTTAGAGTCTTGTTGCGATAAGGAGTGACGCAGAGTCCCCAGGCAGGTGCAAAGAAGAGTCGCTTTATTGCAAAAACCTGGCCTTTTTAAGCAGTTAGCCGGTTATCTGTTTACATAGTTTTAAGGCACAAGAAACGTAATTCAACCAACCATCATGCGCCACGATGTGAGAATGTGATGGTCACGCAGCATGTTTTTCTACCCCTAATTCAGTTGTGTCTCTTTCCCACAGTCCTTTTCTACTTAGCCAAAGTAACAGGCCTGAGCCATGATTTTACAAAGGCAACAAGGCATTCATTGCAACAGAGTCTTCCCTATATTTTACTCTTGTACCATTCTTACTGCTACATAGTTTTCCCTTGGCTGTTCCCCGGATTTTTTATTCTGAAAGTTAAATCCATTTGTTTTAATTTGTCCAGCCCAATGCAGATACGGATAAAAAATTGTTCTTTTTCACTTTGCAGCGCCCTTTTACATACTTGAGAGCTTTATTATATTTATCTCAGCCTTCTCTTTAGGCTAAGCAATCCCACTGCATTCAGTTTTTCTTCATATGACATGATTTATAGATCTCTGATCATTCCTAGTGCTCTGCCTGTTCACCACCTTCTGAATTGCAGTGCCCATGACCTTCTGCATCTTCAAGCTACGGTTCTGTTTTTATAATTGAGCATGGTGATGTCTTTTTCACTACAGAAAGGACATTGCTGAGTCAAATCCAGCTCTTGCTCTGCACTAATCCTAAGATCACTCCAGCACAGTGACTGTGAGGTAATTAATGGTTTCACATTTTGTGTTTGCTGATGATCATTCCTGACTAGGTAAAGCAACTTGCATTTGCTTCTAGAGGGGCACATTTTTTGTTGAAAAGATCTGACCTTTGTCCTCTGCTGTGATGTTACTGAGGAAGAGTGTCCTGTTTAACCTTTCTGCAAATCAGTCAACACAGTTTGTCAGTATACTTTGGGTACATGGGAGACACTTCGCTTTCCCACTGGGACAGGGGCCGACTACTTTGATCCTGCCCAGCTGTGAGGATTTTGGATAGTCCTAAGGTCCTTTGGGAATCTGCAGTGTGCCACAGGGTAACTATTCACAAACTGCAAGCTATGCTGTCAATCATTACTAGTCACCACAGTATTTACTAACCAAACTGCCTAGCAATAGACCTTAGCCAGTTCCTTTACAGTCAAAAGATAGAAGTATGCATCCTCCAGACAGCAGGAGGAAATGAATGTCATCCTAAGGCAGGCACATAAATCACATCTGCTGAATTATCCTCTGAAAGTGCCTGTCCCTCAGAACTGACTTCAAACAGAGCACGGGTGACTGTCTAGTCATGGCACAGATGAATCCTAGCCCAAACTTTTGGTGGTCATTTTACTCAGTGGAGTGAAAAAGACTTGTGAAGAACCTCATTTTCCAGTGACCTGTGAAGAAGGCTCTGTTTCTGGTTGTGTAACCAAAATGAATGTCATAAACTATCAGCTGTGGGAAACTACAGCTTTCATTCAAATCTGTGACCATAGACTTGATATCAATGCATCTGTTAGTTCTCTTTACTCTGAATAAAGGTGATCTATTCAGCGGAACAACCACCAAAGTATTTCTGTGGACTCCAGAGGCTAGTATTCAAGCAAAGGAAAGACACATGTTCAGACAAGGAGAGGAAACTGCATTGTGAGCAACGTTATATTTGCTTCTTCGATGTTTATTTGGTAAAACTAAGTTGCATTAGTGTAGCTCACTGCTCTTGTTGATATATTCAGTGCATTTCCCTGGTATGCATTCTGTACTTAGGAATGGAAAGTGCTCAGTAACACCCGACTTCATGAACATTCTGATTTCAATGTAATGGCTCATGAACTGTATTAATGTATATAGAATAATCTAATAATGCAATAATACCATAATGATAGAATATATTGTATATATATGTGTGTGTATCTCCTTCAGAGCCTTTCATATACTGAAATTTTCTTACCATCTGTAGTATTGTTGTGCTGGAGTAATCCTGCTGGGAAATTCTCAGGCACTGTCTCACTGACAGTATATATTTTTCCTTGCTAATGAACTCACTATTCACTGACCAGAACAGCAGTAAGCCTTCCACACAACACAGTTCACTAGAGACTCTTGTTTTCCTTTTGTGATGAATTCTTCAGGAGCCTAGAACCTGCAGGGAGAGATGCCTTGAAACTTGGTTTTCTTTTTGTCAGAGGGTTGTGCCTACCCTATTGGCAGCAGTCTTGTATCAACAGATTTCAAGATCTGTCTATGTTGTTTCCTCATGCTGCTGGGAGATGTGAGACCCTGTGAAAGAGCAGAAATGGAAATATTTATTTGTAATAGTCATAAAGCTATATAAAAATAAAATACTTTTTCTGGGGGATAATTGACTAATTTGAGGACAGAAAAACTCTCCATAGGGTAATCCAAAATTCCCAAGCACTTCTAATGTTATTATGTTTTTGTGTTTTGCCTTTTAGAGAGCTTAAAGACCATGTGACACAAGGTACTCTATAACTATTAGGTGTTGCCATTGATTTCTACAGGGATGATGCATCAGTTAGCAAAGCTTCATCTATCATAACTGTAAGATATTTCAGATTGTAGCATGTGAAGTGGAAAGGCTTGAATCTATTTGTTATCCAGATCTTGAACAGTGGCTGCAAAATCCTCTTTGACCTTGAAAATCCCTGAGTTTGGGGTTTCCAACCCAAGCTGTCAGTAACAAGGTTGGGGGACATGCGGGTGGGATAATAGACCATGTGAAAACTTCCACTGTTCAGTGCCTGATGATAAGATCATTTCGTCAAGAAAAAGAAGTCACTGATATCTGATATCTTTGTTGTCATGTAAAGCAACAAGGGAGAACATCAGCCCATACAGGTGATTAACCTTCCCTGCTCCCCCAGTGGCTGGCTGCTCACAAGCAAGGTCAAAGGCAGATGATAGCACAGCCTGAGAAAGCTGACGCTGTCACTACTTGACCTGTATCTGTACGGTAGATAAATGTATATTTGGGAATGCAGTGTTTTGTATTCTCCACTGAAGCATACCTACTGTTCACATTTGATCCTGGGCAACTGGCTCTAGGTGGCTCTGCTTGAGCAAGGTGGTTGGATTGGATGACCTCCAGAGGTTCCTTCCAACCTCAGCCCTTCTGTGCTTACACCTGAAAACCACCCAAGCTCCTTACCAATTTTTCCCTGAATTGAGAGGATTTTGATTCGATGCCTAATAAGTGTTTCTTCTAGCATCAGCCTGGGATTATACCACTCTGTGTTTGCATGCTGACAGTGTGCACAGTGGGTAAGTGTCATGTTGCTTATGGCACCATGGCTTTTATTAAATCTGTGACAAATGCAGTACAATATGAAATACAGCAAACCACATAGTGATTATCAGCTAAAACGTGTTCGATGATGTTATCTTTGCTTTTTATCTGTGCTTGTTCATTTGCAAAATGCAATCATTTGCAATTGGCCTGCCTATTGTTAGCTCAAGTTGGTTCTGTTGAATATTGAACTCAAATAATTTGAGAGTGTTATTAAATATGATGCCTGGTTTATTAGTTTCATTTTAATGTGTTGGAAATCTTCATAGAGAGCTTTGTCTTAACGGCTATTATAGGGGAAGATCAGTTTGCAAGCCAGCTACAGTGCTGCAAGCTACATTTTCTGAGTAAATAATAGAAAAACAATTTAGGAATATATATAGCTTGTCAATCTGTGTTTTTTCTAGTCTATGATGTGAAGGGTCTTTCAAAGATTGGACTCATCACATATCAGCTGGTATAAACAGGTCATGCTACATGCCATGAATTTTAGATTGTGTGTCATTTTAATTTCTTTTTCTGTATTTTGAGTGCATCCCTGAAGTTTAAGCATGAAGAAAATGCTAGCTGAAAAACCTAGTGGATTTATCACCCAGCAGGTATTTGGTGACAGCTCTTGCCACAGGGATTATAACTCTTCTCTTGTCACTTTCTCCTTGAGCACAAGCTACACAGCCTGGGAATTTAAAACACCAGCTAATGAGGGATTAGAGGCATGTAATTTTTAGAACCCTTGTACTGTCAGGAGAAAAAATAATAGTAGGTTTCTTCTGTCATTCACACCAACCTGATCTAAATTAGCTGGAGAGACTGCAGTGAAGGACACTTCAGTTTAAAACTCTTATTTTCATGTCAACTAGATGGCATTTCCTGGTCAACCTCTTTGCCTCCCGTGAGGAATGACAAGGCACACTCAGCTCTAGAGGTGGCTGAGGGGATACTTGATTGCTTTTTGGACTGCAGTCTAAGGTGCAGCACAAAGTGTGGTCTGTATATGCACCATTGTTCTTGTTAAATGTGGGCTTTAGGCTCTTCTATGCAGAGCTTTTTGGTGGTAAGAACTGCAGATTTTCATGTTTGTGGTTCCAGCTTATCCTAAAGGGGTCTTAGAGATGTGCCTTGCCAAACAGCGAAGGAGATGGCAAAAAGAGACAGCTCTGGCCAGAGCTGAGCGGAGTGAGTACAGCTGGTTTTACCCACACCACTGTGAAGTTAACTCTTTACATTTCCAGGATTGGGGAAGGAGGTGTAGTAACAGTGCTTCTGCTTTTAAAAACAGGGTCTAAGGCCCCTGTTATTTTTCATGTGTTTTCCCAGGCCTGTCTTTAGAGGACTGATGTTAAAAGCTATGGAGAGGTTTAGATATAGTGAGAGTTAAAATGCATAAAATCATGGAGACAATATTTTAAAAGAGCTCATCTTCCACACTGGTAAAGAAGAGGGTTTTTAACAAAGGAGTGAAAAAACCAGTCTGGTAGCAGTGGGCTACTTTGACCTTGAATTCATATATCATCCTTAATACCATGATTCAAGCAAGTAGGATAAATAACTCCATGCCCTTTGGGCACAGATTGCTGTACACAGGGGGTACTTTCCAGCAATGCAGATATTCTGTCCAATCTCCTCAGACACAGAGAGACTTTGGGCCAAGCTCAAACCCTCTTATAAACACAGCTGAGACTCCTTCTTTGGTATTCAGCTATTTTAGTTGACATTTGTACTAATTTATCTTTTTTAAAATCTGTTCAGCTGGACTGCTGCCTACATCTGGAGTGTGGAAAGTTGTTACACAGGAGTGCTCTGAACAGACAGATAAGCAACCCCAGCCACCAAAAGCAAAGCCCCTTTGACGACTTCAGCATTTTCAGGCACTGATTACTGGCAGTGACAATCACTTCTAATGTACTCCCTGCCTGTAGGTATTGACGTGTTTGTTCTGATTCTCAGTCTTTGTTTAGGGCTTATTACTGTGATCACTTTTTCTGTTGTAGGTTTGCACATCAGCAGTTTAATTACAAAGACAGTTCTCTCTTAAATGTCAGCTTGCTATATTTTTGCTGTCCCTGTAGCCATTAACGCCTTTGTACTGATTCATGGGCACGGTTTTACACAGTAGACCTTGCTACCAACCTTGATGTCAATATTATTTGTCCTTCTCATTTAAAACAGGAAAAAAATTAAAAGAGCTCCTGTTTTTCCTGAGATACAAGAATGTTTGTGTCATGTTTATGTATGCACACTTACAGTTGTGTGTGAGGAAGATATATATTCATTAAAATGTAGGACATTTATTTTGATGAATGGCAGTATGTTGCTTAGTGATCCATCAGGTCATATCACATTGTCACTAAGCAACTAAATATGATCTGACAACATTATGAATTCTTTTTCATGTGTTTACTGGTTTCTTAGAAGTGCAAGTATTTTTTTGCCCTGACCACTAGTAATTAAAAGTAAAAATCTATTTAATGCTTTTATTTTCAGTGGTTTTGTGGTTATTATTTAGTCTCTTCAGTTTGTCGTAATTTTTCTCATCTCAGATATTCCAGAAGGCAATGCACTCAGTCACTCTAAATGTGAATTACAGCTGAGTGAAAATAAGAATACTGTCTTTTTTATCATATTAGGTTTTGTGCCCTTCTGGCTCTCATCACTTATATTAGGAAGTGACAGTCATTCACTGTGTCAATTCACTTACCAAATTACAAAGGTATTTTTAGTTTGGGTCATGGTTAATTAGGTAGGAATAACTATGTGTTCATCTGGTACAGACTGAAAAGGAACTAGTGAACCAGAAGATGCAGGTAGCTAAACGTAGAATCATAGAAGCACAGAATGAGCAGAGTTGGGAGTGACCCACAAGAATCATCAAGTCCAACTCCTGGCCCTGCACGGGACCATCCCCAAGAGTCACACCATGTGCCTGAGAGCATTGTTCAAATGCTTCTTGAACTCTGTCAGACTGGTGCTGTGACCACTTCCCTGGGGAGCCTGTTCCAGTGCCCAACCACCCTCTGGGTGAAGAACATTTTTCTAACATCCAACCTAAACCCCCCTTGACACAACTTCAGGCCATTCCCTTGGGTCCTGTCACTGGTAACCAGAGAGAAGAGATCAGTTCCTGCCCCTGCTCTTCCCCTCACTAGGAAGTTGTAACTGCAATGAGGTCTCCCCTCAGTCTCCTCTTCTCCAGGCTGAACAGACGCAGTGACCTCAGCCACTCCTCATACGGCTTCCCCTCAAGGCCCTTTACCATCCTCGTTGCCTTCCTTTGGACACTCTCTAATAGTTTAATGTCTTATACTGTGGCACCCNAGGTGCTGAATCCATCATTTTCCCTTTTTCAAACTTCATATAGTTGGTGATTGCCCAGTCCTTTGATTTGTCGAGGTCTCTTTGCAGGGCCTTTCTGTCTTCAAAGGAGTCAACAGCTCCTCCCAGTTTTGTATCGTCTACGATCTTGCTTAGTATCTCTTCGAGTCCTGTGTCCAAGTGATTTATGAAGTTCTAGAAGAGCACTGGGCCTAAGATGGAGCCCTGCAGAACCCTGTTAGTGACAGGTCACCAGTCTGATGTCACCTCATTCACTGTCACCCTTTGTGCCTGACCCATGAGCCAGTTGCTCACTCATCCCATGATGTGTTTATCCAGCTGAATGCTGGGCATTTTGTCCAGAAGGATACTATGAGAGACAGTATTGAAATCTTTAGTGAAATCCAAAAAGATTACATCAATTGGCTTCCCTTGATTAATTAGATGGGTTATCTTGTCATAAAAGGAAATCAGGTTTGATAAGCAGGACTTTCCTCCCATGAAGCCATGCTAGCTGTGACTGATGACAGCTTTGTCTTTCAGGTATTTTTCAATACCTCCCAGAATAATCTTCTCCATAACTTTACCAGGCACTGAAGTGAGACTGACAGGCCTGTAGTTTCTGTGGTACTACTTCTTGCCCTTCTTGAAAATCAGGACATTTTCCAGCTTCCAGTCAGCTGGGACCTATCCAGATTCCCAAGACCACTCCTAAAATCATTGCCAGAGATTTTGCAATAACATCAGCTAGCTCTTTGAGGACTCTTGGATGAATCCCATCAGGCCACACAAATTTGTAGGGATCCAGCTGGAGCAGCAGATCCTGCACATTTTCAGGGTCCACTAAGGCTTGAACATTCTCACAGTCATGGTCCTCCAGCTCAGGGCACTGGGATCCCCTTGGTCTGTCAGCTGTGTTGAAGATGGACATAAAGAATGTGTTAAATACCTCTGACCTTGTCCCTGTCCCTGTTTGTGAGGTGACCACCCTCATCCTGTAGTGGGATGATGTTGTTTTTACACTGCCTACTGCCATTAATATATATGAAAAAATTATTGTCCCCCATGTTTCTGGCCAGCTTCAACTCCTGTTGAGCTTTGGCCATAAGAATTTTCTCCCTACAGTGGCAAGCAGTATCTGTATTCTTCCCGTGAAACCTGACCTTGCTTCCACTGGGCATACACCTTCCTTTTTTGCCTTATTTCCAAGGGAAGAACTCTCTTCAACCAAGCCAGCCTACTGCCTTGCCTGCTTGACTTCTGACATTTGGGAATTGCCCTCCTGTGTCCTTAGGAGGTGATGTTTAAAAAGTGACCAGCACTGAGGGAGCCCAGCACCTGCAAAAACATCTTCCTAGGGGCTCTTACTTACTAATTCCTTGAGCAGCCTGAATTCCACTCTCCTCATGTCCAGAGTTTAGGTTTTGCTGTCATTTTTCCTCCTGTCAACAGGGATTTTAAACTCAATCACTTCGTGGTCACTGTGGCCAAAATGGCCACCTATCTCCACTTCACTCATGAGATCCACTCTGTTGACAAGCAAATAAAGGAGGGCATCTTTCTCAGTTGGGTCCCTTAGGACCTGTTCCATAAAGTTGTCATCCAGGTATTTTAGAAATCTTCTGGCCTGCGCTGCACCAGCTGTGTGATGCTTCCAGTTAATTTCTGCCAAGCTGAAGTCCCCCATTAGGACAAGGGCTGTTGACTTGAAAGTGTCCCTTGGTTCCTTAAGAATAATTCATTGGCATCATTGTCCTGGCTAGAAGATGTACAGAAGATTCCCATGGTGACATATGCATTATATGTTACTCCTGTGATCCACTTGGTCCTTCTTCCGAGCCATCACTTCTCAAAATTTGGAAAATATTTCTCTCATATAAGCATTTGCCCTCTCCATACAAGCAACAGGCCATGTACTTTTTGGAATGCATAGCTGACTCTGGTGCTACTCAGCCTTTCTTGTGTCCTCCTGCAGAAATGTCTTGTGACTCACAGGAGTGACCATTATGATCCAGTTATTAAAATTATTAGAGATACCTCCATGTGAATTAAGGTGCAAATGACACCATATGCCCAAGTCAATAGTACATATTTTATTTAACAGTAAATGAGGGGGAGAGAAAGAGAGAGAGGAAAGGGGGGGGGATAGAAAGAATGACAAAGAAACATATTAAGTAGAAAAAAGGTATCACCACTCTGTAGATTCCAATGACACCCTGTTGCTCCTCTTCTGGTCTCAGTGGTTGCAGACTGTATCCATTGAGTGGTGGAGGGAAAGAGTCCACAAAACTCCCATACTGGTCCGTTAGCACCAGTCTCTTACAGCACCTGGGTGGGTACTGCAGTTGGTCAAATGTTAGCAGTTCAGCCTGTTACACTTGTGGATACATTCCTCTCCTTTGACCTGGAATATTTGGACAATAGTACCACCTTATCTTATCTCAGTGTTCTTTTGCCATCCAAATTAGGAGGCATATTCAGGAAGGGGTAGGCTTCAGTAGGTGAGCAGCTGTTTCTTTGCAGTTTGCTACAGTGGACAAAAGACTTTTTTTGATCTTAACAATGATTAAGCCATTAAGCATTTCAGTCTCTAACAGTGACTCCAATGTAGAGCCATCAATTGGCTTGAAACCATTTGATAATGTGAATTATGTGGTAGGAAAGCTAATATAGCTTTAAAGTGCTCAGAAATCTCCATCTCTCTGCCTCTGCCTTCCTTTATGCCATCCTGAGCATCAGGACAACAGAAGTGCTGGTTTTCTGTGGTGGACAGAGACCAGCATGGGGGCACTCACCTCCCTTTCCTAGCTTGTGGATTTCACAGAGCTCCCCTTGGCTTTATGTCCTATGTTTCAGGGAAAGATTGAGAAACAAAAGTGAATGTTTCATGTTTGGGTTCGTCTTGGGTCACTTGGCCAGAAGACACTTGCACATCTTAACTGAGGCTGAGAATAAGGTAAATATTAATTCCAGGTGGCATGGTGATGAACCATGCATAGAGTAGGGATGTTGCTAAGAATAGAATTGCTGCCTTCCAGTAACAAAAAAAAAAAAAAGATTAATAAAAGTTTTGAAGGGCAGGAGTAACCATTAACTAAGCTGGCACCCTCCCAGTCTTTGCTTGCACAATTTCAGTCTTGGTTCTGGTCAGGCTTTCTGAGCATTATTGGAATATAAATGTCACCTAAATGAGTAACAAATAAGGCAGTCCCTGCCTGCTGAGAAGTAGAATCCCCTGTCCTAAAAGAATTCAGTTGAAACTAGGGCAATTTCATATTTCTTTCAAATGGGCAAGCATCGGCATTACCCTCAAATTGTGCCGTCTGTGTGGGCGATAGGCAGTCTATTTGAATTAGTGCTGCCAATATGATTTCAGTGCTGTGGTCTACACTGCTTACCTTGCATGCTCATGTGTGCTGCTGTCTGAAGCTGACCCAGGTAAAGTGAGCCTGCTGTGCCTTTGTCACATCTCCCTCACCTCCTGCATCTGGCTCCTCTGCTGCAAGCTGTGAAGGTGAGGGATGGTGGCAACTGCCCTGAGCGTAACTCGGGTGGGAGTGGAGAGTGCAGCAGAACCAGGCAAGGAGCGCCATCAGCGCTGATGGATGGCAAACCTGCCCTGCAGCCTCACTGACCCTGGGCTGAAAAGGTTAATAATTGCAAGAGGGCTGATGTTGTCTTGCAGGGAACAGTGTTGTGAATGCGTCAAACAGCACAACATGGCAACACTTTCCACATGGTCCTAGGGCAGTCACTGCTTCCTGGTCCTCCCTCTACACTGGAACAATGCGTTTTTCAGGATAGATCATTAGGATTTGACTTGTTCAGTGCAGCACAGGCAAACAGCTTCTTGTGAGGAGGCACCTCTTTTTATGCATCACCTCCCTGAAAAAACACTATGAATACACAGTTACTTGTTGTGTCTCCTGTCTCGCAAGATCATGTTAACTGCATCATACCTCTCTGAAAATAAAAAATAAAATAAATGCATTGGGTACAGAAGCCTTGCTATATAAAGTGTTATAAATCTGAGGGTACCTGTCGCTTCCCATGGATCAGAGTGGAAATCTAGTGCAACAGTGCTTGACATATCTTACACTCTCCTTCTTGCTTTATCCACCTTCTCTGCTTGTCAAATGATGAAAAGTGAAATCCTGACTGACTTTAAGACCCATGTTTTAAAACTCATGTTTAGACTTCTTAGACAGGCTCGTTGGGCTCCATTTGCCAAAGTCCTTCTCAATTTAGCCTACTAATTTCAAGAGTCTTCAAGGAAGTATAAACTCTCGTAATTTATGTAGTTTAAACTGATGCAATTTTTTTATGTGGTAGGAAGGCCTAAGTTATTCCATCATGGATACATTTCTACATCCATCTCTAGAGTTCAGAATATACATCTCAGGGAGAGAGGGCAGAGAATCCAAACTTTGCTCTTTTGTACCTGCAATAGCTCAGAAAGGGTTGAGTTGGACTGGATGGTGTTGGACTAGACTGGATGTGATTAGACTGGATGAGATTGCGAGTACATAGGCATCTTAAAATAGTAGGGTTTGTTCTAGAAAAGGAACAGAAATGCAGAAGCAGCCATGTCAGCTATAATACAGTTCCGTAGATGTCTGACTGATGGAGAATGCTACCAGGTCGTGACCCACCAATACTGCACTTGGGAAGTGAGAAGAAACTTCTTGGTGCTATTCTGGTTCCTGAGGCTTGCTGTCCACACTGAAAATATTAAATCAGTGTCAGGCCACAGGCTCCAGCACCTGTAATCACCCATTCTGCAGGGCATAGTCATTACCATTTTGGCCAGGGCTGACTTGCACTGTCTTAGCCAGGTCTAGATTTAGTGTGGGCTGGGTGTGATTTTCAGCAGGCTGCCAGTCTGATACCGGCATCATGGAGGCCAAGGGAGCGGTAAAGTGGCTGTAGGCTGCTCCAGGGCCAAGGAAAAGTCCCATAAACATTTAATTTGCTGGAATGGATGCAGTTATGGTGTTGGAAGCACATCTGATTTCTTGGAATAATTTGCATATTTAATGTAATCACCAGTGTAGTTAAAATTGATTGCAAGCGTGTTTACAGTTGCTGGGTCTTACACATTTAATATTGCTGACCACCACCCATCTTCCAAGAGGGCGCAACACTTTGATGACCTGAGCCAGACAGATGCAACAACAGCTGTCATAAAAGGCAAGCACTCTGCCAAGCTCCTTCTTGGACTTGATGGGATGACTTGTTTCTAGAAGACTCTCCAGCATAGGTTTACACAAGGGGTTTTATTTCATTTTGGACTGTCTTTGCAAGTTTTAATAAAATGTTTCTCCTGCAAACAGCTTTCTGGCTAGGGGCAAAAGTTTCCAGCATATATAAAAAGAATCAGTCAGTGGAGTTTTATCACTTCTCCTGGGGTTTTGTGCTGAAGAGCGTTGAAAAACATTTAAGAAGTAACAGCAGAAAAGAAAGAGATGGTCTGGTTTTTTTCAGCAGCAGAAAGGACTGCATGAATCCATCTGCCTGCGCTTCAGGACAGACTGGTGCCTAAATTCACCCTGGAGCAAAAATTTTCTTGTGTCCAAACAATTTCAAACTTGGAGGGAGGAGATAAAAATTGGACAGATCAGCAAAGGACCATTACTTAATCAGTAATAGTGGTAATAGCAATAAGGCAATAGTGGTTGCAATGTTGAAGCTGTGTTAGCTGTCACCTATTAATGAACTAGAGGTGTTGGTCAGCCACCAAGCTGCCAACAGGCACTTCTTGTCCATGTGTGAAAGAAGCTCCCGCTGGGACTGCTAAGTTGCAAAAGGGTTTCTGTGAAATATATCACTGTGAATGGCACATCGGAATTTTGAGGAAAGTGTATCTATTTTAATCCAGCTTTCTTCTTCTGTTTTTGTGAGTTCAAACCCCTTTTTACACCTTTAAAGTCACAGTTTTTGCTTGTGGTTATTATTCTTTATCCTGGAGGAGCAAGCCAATCAGAAGAGTCCCAAAGCTTTCTGTCCTGTGCTCAAATCTTTGTGAAAGCTAAATTGCCTCTCATATGTGTCATCTTACTGCTACAATTACTAGGAAATACATTTTCATTTAATTTCTAAGAAGAACTAATAGGTAATGGAGATTAGTTGGATGAGACAGAAGCAATTAATTGAAACATCTGAGAATTCAGAGGTCTGTTAGAGCGAGGATGTTGGTTGTAGCTGATAGCATTTTGCAAAGTTGCAATTAGGATAAGACAAAATTATACAAATTCAAAAATATATTCTTCTTAGAGCAGCAGGTAATTTTTTTAATCCACACACAACTCTAGAAAGACTTTCTGATACAACCACTCAGGACGGATGACTTACCATGTCTTGTGTGCATGTAGACAACAATTCACAGCCACATGTGAGGTAATTACCACAACACGGCTTGGTTGCTGTGCAGTCTTGGTCAAAGTGGTGGTCACAGACCAGATCTGCCAGGTGGTGAGGGAAGACTGGAAAAGTGGTGGGGAAACAAGGAACACGACATCCACTGAGTTTATATTCACTCAGGTTCAGGTGGGAGCTCCCAGCTACCTCACCCAGAGCAAGGAGCTTCACACTGGATGATGTAATGTTGTGCTTCATGTCCTTGGTATCTTCTAATGCAACACAGCTGCTCATCACACCAGCTGGCAGATGAACCACCTCAGGCCACACCCCAGTATCCTGGTACTTCCCTGGAGAGGGGCGGGGAGCCCCACAACCCAGTGGTTTGTGCAAGGGAGGGCAAATCAGCATGAGAAGAGGCACCGCAGAATCTGCCTCCTGTCTCACTCATAGCCCATTATCCACCCTCTGCTTTATCAGATCAGAAGCTCACCTCCTCCATTTCAACAAAGCACCCTGGCTCTCCACAAACAAGGGAGTGCTTTGAGTCACAGTTCAGTCTATCACAATGAAGCCAATTATTTGACAGCCTTTCCAAGCAGAGCTGTACTTGCTTGGAACTCAGACCGCATCCCATAGACCACTATAATAGAATAAAAGAAGATACATAAAGGAAAGAAACATGAATCAGGTTAAAATACAGAAATTTGAAAGGGGTCCATGACAAGGAATGGTGGGTATAGTGTTACTGGGGTAAGCACATGTCGCTGGAGGGCTGAATTTAAATCTTGCTTTGGTTTCGTCACAGGCCCTATTTGTTTGTGCCACAAAATAGCTGACAAATACCGCCTAGTTAAGGTCCAGAGTTGGAGTAATAGGAGATCTGTAAGCTAAAAGCACTGGAAAACCTCCAAGGACACCCTCTTTGATACACGGCACTTGCTAGTACTGGTACCGCAAATGGCTCATCACTGTGTCTGCACCCTCAACCCAAGGAAAATAAATGTGGACTAGAGTTAAAATCACGTCTTATGTGAACCAGTGGAAAACCTGAATCATTCAAACATAGAACAGGAGAAGGCAGTTTAGTCATGCAAGAATAGCTGATGTTTCAAGGTAACTGTCAAGGTCTGGCAGTAATTGGTTCCCCCAAAATTGGACACAGGAGCCCTCCATTGATAGGTCTGAAAGGTTTGACTAAAGGAGCAAGGTATATTCTTCTCCCAGTTGTGTGCCTCTGTTGCTGTGAATGATTTGCTCTCTGTCACATTTGAATGCTTTTTATATGAATATTTAGTTCTTCTAGTTCTGAAGGGGTACAAACTTGGTATGAAAAAGGGAAGGGGAAAATAGCTGAGGAAGTCTCTTGAGCAATTTGCATCTCCCACACGTGGTCAGAAACTACTTGCTGTGCTGTACTGAGAGCTGTGAATTCCCATTGCTGCATAGTGGAAGCAGGAACTGGAAGTTCACAGTTCTTCTCTCCCTTGGCCTCAATTTCAGATGGAGCCAGTCTGTTCTTAGGTCACATGGACCTAGCTGATGTCTATGGCCATGCCATGTATAGGCTGTTTCATTTTTAGAGAAAAAGCCTATTGTGTATTCCAGATTTTTAAACATTTATTCAATTTTTTATTGCAAATGCATGTATGATTTTATGTATGTAGATGAATCTGCAAAACTCCAAAGTATACTTTCAATTGTAATCTAAAAGTAAGTACTTCATGTAAAATATTATATTTTTGCATTTCTTCACAAGTAGACGTCATGAGATATTTTCTATTAAAAAAACAGATAAAAAGTAATACAAAGTCCCAAGATTTCAGCATGCTGTTTGCTTTATAAGCAATGCAATATTGGTAGTCAGACTATGCCCTCCACAGCAAGCATCCAGACATTTCTCTTAAAGAAAGGGACATTGTGTTATACTAGCTTTTTGAACAGTGCAGGAAGGGCAGATACTCAGTGATTCTCCATGCCTACCTTCATATTCAGCTTATTTACTGACACTCTCTTAAGATTTAGTTGAGGTTAGAGAACACTTCAAATGTCTAACTGCTTTCTCAGAATTCAGCCCCAAGTGTGTCTCTAAGTCTCAATCTAAATGTGTAGTTGTGTGCCCTGGAGCATTTCATGCCCATCTCCTTGCAGATGAAGTTTGGCAGCATACACCGGGAAAAGCCTTGGCATTTATGTCCTTGGCATTACTAATTTCAGTCCTAGCTTTAAAATAAAACTGAAATACTGTGGAAATATAAGAAGCTAGTAAGGCTTTTTTTCCTCTCTGCTGCGTGAAAAAGCACTCAGTTTCAGCATGCACAGCCTAATAGTCTCCTTTGTGGTCTAAAGTGGGTCTGGGAAGGTAAGGAGACTCTTGTGTTCTTTATAAAGTCCTCTAAACACCTCAAGCTACATCATGGTAAAGGCTGTGGTCAACATCAAACTGCTCTCTATAGCTCCACAAAGAAACTGTAATTTTCCAAAATTGCTAAGAAAGGACGTGCTTACGTCAGTGGCAGTGCACTCCACGTGGCATGGTTGAGTTTTCTCCTCCTTTAGCAGGGTCTTCATGTAAAAACACAGATAACTGCCCGTGTGATTTACCACTGGTAGTTAATTTGGCCTTCCAGAACCGAAAGGAACCTACAGGAAAGCTGGACAAGGACTTTGCACAAGGGCATGTAGTGATAGGGTAAGGGGTAATGGTTTAAACCAAAGGAGACTACGTTTAGCTTAAATATCAGGAAGAAATTCCTTTCCCAGAGGGTGATAAGACACATGAACAAGTTGCCCAGAGGAATTATGGATGCCCCATCCCTGGAAATGTTCAAGGCCAGGCTGGATAGGGCTTTAAGCAACCTGGAAGCTGTCCCTGCCCCATGGCAAGGGGGTTGGAACTAGACGATCTTTAAGGTCTCTTCCAACCCAAGTCATTCTATGATTCTACACATTTCTATGTGTTTCATAGGCTTTAATAACCCACGTGCAAAACAGGACAAAATAGGACAAAATAGTGCTGCTTTTCTCCTGGTGTTTGTCTGTTTTACTGATTTAATTTGAAAGCCTTTCGAGCTGGGACCATCTTTGCAATTTGTGTGTACATGGACTCTAATAAAAGGCTTAGAGTCTCATCTGGGTTAGAGAGACATTGCTGCACTACAAATATTTACCAATTATTGGCAATAATTATTCTTTCATGGAGATGCACTGAAACACGCCAAAGACTATTTAGGGAAAGAAAAGCTTGCTATTAGTTGGCTGAATTGTTTGTACTGGCCTGCATAACAGTGCAGAGTGGAATTATTTTGCTTTACATGATTGTTCTTGTAACTAAGGAAACCTCGCAGCAGCTGCTGACTTATTGTTGATTTTTTTGCCAGTTAAATTTTCTAGAAAAAACAAAGAAAATAAATTTGGGGAAACTAGAAGATCAAAATGGGCCCATTAATTATTTCTCTCTCTTTTCTTTATGACTGAGATACCCTGCATGCCTCAGCAAATTATTGTTGAAGCATCTCAAGTACTAACATAAAAAGCTTTAATTGAAAATATATCTCCTGAGAATTTCAATTCTTTAGCTGCAGGCTCAGACCTCCAAGATTTTCATACATATCGCTGAGGGCTAGTGCACTGGGACATACAATCTTCAGCAGTGGATGATACAAGTAATTAATTATTATAAAAAGTACTCAGTTGTCAGATTTTCCTCCCCACTGAGCTTGGTAAAGTACCAAAGCAGATATGTTCTTGCCCCAAAGAACCTTCTTTTTATTAACATGAAATATGGAGAGAGAAAGCTAAGCAGAGCAATGAGGACAGTATTTAAAAGATAATCCTCACAGTGTCTTCATTCTCAAATATTTTCTAGTTTTGCTTTATTCTTAATTCTTGGATTTTATTAAAGAAGTGAGGCTTATGAAACTGTACCAACTTTCTTTCAGTATGCGCGCTTACAGTCTATCAAAGATACCATGTTTCTGAAAGTTTCAGAACTGAGAAATTCTGAGAAGAGCAGAGATTTAGTTTTTGTCCCCTGTGAAGAGAAAGGCAGTGAGAGAGACAATATGTAGCTGTCGGGAAATTTACCACAAAAACACGTCTCAGAAAAGCTATGCATATCTGGGCTGGGTTTTTCAGGAGAAATCAACAGTACATCTGGACATGGAAATATGAAAACTCTTATTTTTTAATAATTAAAATCTCACTGCTCTATGGTTTTGGTCTTATTTTATTATAGCTAAGCTTATAAAAAGTTTGGATCCAATATGGATTGAAATTTTAGGGGCTGAGCTCTGAAACTTTCAACAGGGCTCCCAGCAGGACCTGCTGGGTTCAAATACTGTTGAAAACCCAAATAGAGACTGATCTGCTCTTAAAAGTCATCCTCAGGATCAGATGTCCTCATTCATCTGGAATGTAGGTCCTCATCCTGGCAGCCCAAATAATTTTTTCAAGGGCTGCTTTAAAGCAGATTTCCCCCATTTTCTTCCTCCATTTCTTAGCAGAAGAGCAAACTGTAGACATCAGCTCCCTACTGGACATAGCTGAAATCATCTAGTTCATGTACTATAATGTTTTATAATACCTGAAAAGATAACAGAAAGAGCAGTTGTCAGCCATCAAATGCTGTTTTTTCTAATGAAGTTCCTCAGGAATCAATAGCAGCCATGCATCTAGCCAACAATTTTATCAGCATTCTGGAAGTAAACCACGAATAAAATTTAGATGATTTGTAATGAAAGCAGGTCAGCCACTTTTAGAAATGTGAGGTACTTGGTGACTGCAGGAAAGGATCACTCTAAAACCTGTTTTCTTCTAGGGAATTCAAGGCTTTGTAGCTAGAAATAGGAGCCATGAAAACATTGTGGAAATCATCGAAGAGCTGATAAGGAACAACACGGCAATGTAGAAGGCTAAAGCGGTTAATGAACAGTGGATGGGAACGGAAGAATCAGGAGGTGTTTTTTGTTTTGCGTGCGGCATTACTGAGGCTCATGTGGGAAGGTTGAATCCTCTTGGCAGTATTTTTGGCAGATCTGAAAAACTGGAAAGCTCCAGAAATAAGCACGAGGAAAGAACAAAGGGCTCCACTTACCAGCTTCAGCAAGGTACATTTTCGGCTAAGCTGAAGGAAATGTTTTTTTTTACAGTGATAAAAAACCTTGGAAGAAGTCCTTTCCCTTCTTTTTCTTTTTGCATTGGATAACTGTCAGTATTCTATCAAATGGTAGGCTTTAAGCATGACAGATATCTTCAGTAAAGTTCAGGGGTTGGTGCTGTTTGACCCCAGAGACAAATCTGATTTAATCCTTTTTGTTTCATGCAGGTATGGATATTTGTAACACTCAGCTCTCACAGGACACTTTTTATCAGTAGAC
This sequence comes from Rhagologus leucostigma, assembly GCA_013397725.1. Lineage (NCBI taxonomy): Eukaryota > Metazoa > Chordata > Aves > Passeriformes > Rhagologus > Rhagologus leucostigma. Next base: position 43,215 of record VZTD01002293.1, read on the forward strand.
CTTCAAGCGCTTTACAAATTATTTTTTTGTCATCTCCTCTGTTTCTCTTTCATAGAAATTGAAATGCAGAGAAGTCAACTGACAGAGTTTTCTAGGGGCAGGTGTGGGAATAGAGCCTGTACTCCCTCAACACCTCTGTCCTGAGCTGCTCGCCTGACTTTTGTGCCTCCTGCCTTCTCTGAGTAATACCGTATCTATTGCAGCAGCTTTCAGCCCAGTTATTATCAACTCATTATTTCCATTTTTTAAAATTAATGGAGCTCAACTGCCCATTGCAGATCAGCACTGGATCACAAATGACATCTCACTGCAAAATGGATAAAATCGCTAGTGTTAAAAGGATGATTTTCTCTGAAACCGAAAGTGAGCTGGACAGACCTTGTGATAAAGCAGTGCCCAGAACAAACGTCAAAACTCTGATCTAAAGGAGCTGGTAGCTCATAATTATGGTAAATATCCCAATGTAATTCCAGCTACGTAGGGGTATCAAATGTTAATGAGAGCAGTGAAGGTGAGAAGAGTTATGCTTAAGGGACAAGACTATGCTTGGCTTTCTTTCCAGTTCTGTTTTTATCTTGTAGTGTAAATGCAAACCAGCATTTTGACCTTCCTATAACTATATTTTCACACTGAAAAAATCTGAATAACATTTCCCAAGTTTTTAGCAGCTCCTTGAAATCCTTCACTTGTGAGGTGTCAGAGGTCAGTGATTGTGTTTGTTGTTTGGTTGTACTTTTCCAGAACAAATCATAGAGAGGCAGAAGATAACAAAAAGCAGTTAATTCTCTTAAATATGTAGCTCATAAATATCTAGAAAAAAATAATAAAAAGGAGATTCAGATTTATTGAACACCATCAGAATAATAAAACATACATATGATAACATTTGATGCATTTATTTTAAAATAAACGTGGTGGTTTAGTTTGTGGGTATGAAGTATGCCCGACATTTTCTGTTAATTTAAAACTGTATGATATAAAAGAACAATATTTCTCTTCCTACTATTTTTGAGACTTCATTTTTCCAATTTTAGATGTGATGATCTGGGAAACCCTGAATCTATTTGCTAGAACCATTTTGTTTAGCTGCTCTTATAAAACTCCTATCACAATTCACAGGTTTTATCTAATAAGAAAATGCCATTAAAGCCTGTGAGCTTTAAAAAGCATCTGTTCTTAAGAAGAAAAAGAAATACCAAATAATAACAAATACAACAAAGCACAAAATGAAAATGGTAGAGGTACATTACTCTTTGCAGCGATGTGCCATGGAGTAATGGCTTAATTTCCTGAGGATCAACTGAAGTTCAACATTTTGAAGATAACTTATCATTTTCTGTGATTTTTTCAAAGTAATATCTTGAAAAAGTACCCAGCAGGCTTATCAAAAAGTGTCTTGAAGACCAGATATCTATAAAGTTCCTTTTGCATTGTAGTCAGTGAACCAGAACAAGACTAAGAAAACAAGTCCAAGACCTGTACACAAAATGTGTACAAAGTGCGTTTAGCTTCAGTGATTACTGGGACTCTGAACCACTCTCATCCCATTAATTGTTAACTTGAGTAAATACACGTCAGCCTACCTCAATTTTTTTTGATTAAAACATAGAGTGCTTACACTGGCCTCTTGGACATGCCCTAAATATTAAAATTCATATGTGGTGTGTAGGGATGTACGGTGGGATCCTTTGGGATAGTCCAAGCCATGATCAAAGGACTGTTGGGTTTGCTTTGGAGGCTGTGCACTTCAAGATCACTGTGAAAGTCCCTTGGCTGAGAACAATATCTGTGTTGTAGAGTGCATAATGCCACATATGGACAGTCTACTCCCAGTGCCATCTCCGCAACATTGCACTGATTTGGGTCGATGTAGGACTGGGGTCCTCAATGAGTTCATAACAATACTTTGAGGAACAAATATTGTTCAATCAGTGCTTTGTGGGGGCTCTTTTCTTCTACAAAATATGCAAGTGCATTTGAATTTTTTCTGCATGAACTAAGAGTGAAAATAATGTATTCTCTAAGGCTCTATCTTTTTTTCTAGTAATCAGTAATGCAATAGTTAATAATTATTGTGTGTTATTTGTTATGTAAGTTTTCCCTTTGCTTTCTTTTATTTTGGTGTAGCAAATATTGTTCCACTAGAAGATAAAATGCGACTGTGAACAATGTTTTTCTAAATTTTTAACATCATTAGTATTGATTTACTAATTGTATACTGAATTTCTTCCAGTGAATTTACTACCATGGTGATTCTTGTTCCTTCTTAGGAAGTGTATTTCTTTTCAAGTACAACAGATGAAGAAGTATTCTGATGGTAACCAGTCAGTGAAGAAAGATATAAGATATATCTAGATAGATAGATATATACACATATGGTACTGAAAAATATTAAAACTCACAAGTACTTGAAGCAAAACAATGTAAAAACAATATGAATAGGCTACAGAAGCCAAATTTTTAAACCTTTTAACTGTATCTTACCTCAGTGCATATTACTGAAATGACCTCCCTGATCCGTGTAGAGAAGCATATATATGGAATACTTCTGTTGGCAGCCCCTGTGGCCTGCTTTATGTTGCCAATTTTTAAGAATTTCTGCACAATGACCCTCTAAATTAAAAAAAAAATCAGCAGCAGCTCCATGCATCTCTATTAACCCCTGAAAATGGCCAGAGCTCACTGTTTATAGGCAAAACCTGTGAGATCGGCAGCTTTGAAGCAGCCCGCACGGGTGAAGTGTCTTGATGGGACTGTGTTTCAAGGCTTGAGATTGTCCAAATGATGTCATATCCCTAATGTGATTCTGAATGCTTCTTTTCACTTCAATATGTAATCATTTTAATTTCAGTTATGTAGTATTTGTATGAAAAAATAAGATACCCTCTCAGCCTTGGGAGTTTTTTCAATGCTACATTTTCCTAGTTTCCAGTAAGATCGTGCTGGATGTGCAGTGGGCTAATTTCCACCTGCTGCTGGGCAAGGTAGAGGAAGAGAAAACTAAGACATTATGAATTTTATTGTTTCTTCTCAGACATCAAAACACCAGATTAGAACTAAGGTCCTAAATTTCATAACTGTTTGCCCTGGATGTCAAAGTTACCTGGGGGCCTCGAAATGTTTTTTCTGCTCTTGATGGTTGCTCACCAGCTCTTTTAGAACAAATTGCTTGTGAATCTTATGCTCCCAAGAAAGTAGATCTAGATACTGTCCAGATGTGGTTTGTCTTCTTGTCCATGCTGATCACTGTTGCTTTTCCCAGTAGTCTTAAGCTTCTGGAGGCACAAGTCGAAAGTCTCACCATACCAACAACATGGTTGCACCCGTATGAAATTCAAGTTTATCAGAACTTGCAGGCCAATTTTCAAAAGCATTCACCATGATGAGACTGAGCGAAATCCAAAAGCATCACAAAAATGGTAACAAAAGTGGCAACAAAAGTAATAACAGGAAGCTATTTCAACTAATGTTGTAAATTCTGGTATGGAGAGATGTTCTATTTTTCTCATGTCAGTCCTCTTTCAGAATAGCTAATCATGATATGGAAGAAGGATGTACACAGAGCCTAGTTTAAAAGGTTTTGTTCTCTAATATCCTCATCCCAAGGATACTGAGTACTTCTCTGCTTTCTGCAACAGTTTTTCCAGTTCAAATCGTAAAGAAATGGCAATTAGGCTTCACTATTTAATCTTCTCTTCTCCCACTCTGGGGCACATCACAGAGTATGCAAAACAAAGAATGAAAAGTGGGGATTGTCTTGCTACTAATGGAGCAGGCAGGTGGTAACCCCACTTTCAGTTCCTAATGTGTATGGGTGATGGAGAAAGGCTGTAATCAACTGAGTCAGAATAAAGTGCCTTTGCATGAACCAATCTCCGAATGATGCAAACCCATGGTTGCCTGGCAATCTTTTTAAGCTTTTGATACTGCTAATTTGTTATGTATTTTTCACACAGCACCATCCTTAAATGATTGCTGTAGCTGGTGCCGCAAAGAGAAATCTTTAAATTTTCTATGTTAGATGGTTTTGCTGATAAGATTGCCTGCTAGCTATCTTCTTACTGCCCTGTGATGATTCCAAGTGATTTTTTACTGAGCATGAACATGAGCTGGAAGCCTGGGAGTTATTGGATCAAGGTTCTGATCTTGGCAACAAAAAACCATATTGCACGGTGGTACGTGAATGGCAAAAATCCACTGTGTTCCCATATCTCTGGCTGTACAGTGGAGAAATGACAAGAAACGATGCCTACCTCAAGCAGATGCTGTTAGACTGTATTATTGTAAGGGATGGCAAAAGTTCCTGCAGTCAAGCTGTGAGCATACGCAGATGGTTATCTGGACATTTTATTAGTTTTCCTACAGGAGGTACTGAGAGCCTTGCTCTAACAGATAATTGTCACCTCTGCTATTGTTGCTTTGAATTTCCTCACCTTCCAGATGCTGCTACGGCTGGCACACACACTTTTAAAAATAAACTTCATTTTTCATTTTTTCTTTCTTGTCATATGCTTCCACCTCATTTTACTTTCCATTTTGCCATCCAGATCTCATCTCCTCTTCTCTTTTTTTCCTTTTCTCACACCATTGTTTTTTCTCCTTGTGTCTCCCTCCTTTATATTGTTTTCCTTTTCCTTCACAGTATTTTGTTCTCTCTTCATTTCTTGTCTTTCACCTTCTGTCTTTTTTTTTTTTCTACCACTAAATTCTCTCCTCTCTTTCCTTTCTACTCAGTATGTTAATAAAACATTTGACCATTCAAACATTTTCTGTTTCTGCTCTTCAGGCTTCTGAATTATTGCTGTAGTTCTACCAAAACCTAATTACCACATCAAAGAAGAGCTGTCCTCATTTAGGCAGGATTTCAGCCTTTCCAGATTTTTTTTAACATATTTGACCTAATTAGAAGTCCCATTTAAAATGACACTTCTACAGAAGCAGGAGGAAATTGTACAAGTTGTTGCCAGGATATTGAACATGTCTTACTCAAAATTTGAGAAATACAAAATTGTTAGATTTTTTATTGAGGTATTGAAATAATACTGGTGGCTAGATATAATAACATTCATCTTTTATGATAACAGCACATTCTTTCTCTATCAAGTAAATATGTTCACTTTAATATAATAAGCAATAATCACGTGTCAAGACCTGCCATTGCTCCACTTTATGACAGCAGCCATTATTTTACGAATTATTTGCTGCAAACCCACTTTTTCATCACATACTTTTTATGGCTTCCTGGTTCCTAATGAGGTAAATTCACTTTCCACAGAGCCCTCATAAGAACAGTACATAATAAACAGATTAATGCTGTGATTTCCCTTCTGTAAGTATAAGTTGTTACACTCTCCAGCTATGAAGTCTTTGTATGTAAGCCTATGCTGTAACTGCTTGTTACTTTAACTCTGAATCATTACTGGTCCCTTCCAACCCCGTTTCTGAGATGGTGAGTCTGCAGTTATTAAACCTGTTAAAATTAAGATAGGCAGTAAAATGAAACATGTCAACAATCACACTGATTAATAAATCAGGAGAATAATTCACTTAGGAAAATAGCAAATTCAAAACTGCCTGGGAATTGTAATCAGGAATACACGTCCTTCTGAAATGCACAAGGATACTCAGGCTGACAGATGTAGCTTGTTTAGCACAAAAAGAAATTTCTTCTGCAGGCAGGATATTCTGTGCTCTGCGTCGTGTAAGAGACCAGCACACTGGGGTCTCGCTGACCTTAAAAACTATAGGAAGCAACTTCTGCTGGCTTAACTCTGCTGACTTGGAAGGAGTTAAAGGAGCAGAGAATTTATTACTGCATCCAGATTCCTTAAATCCCTAGGAATATGTGGATGCCTCAAAGGTAGGTCTTAAGACTCCACAGCAAAACTTTAGTCTATAAATAAGACAGGCTGCTGTGCCTACGAAGGTCAGATTCAGAAGAAAGGCAGCCTGTGCTGTGTATGTTTGTAGCTAACTTAGCTGCACAGAAAATATGCACTTTGAATAGAGGGAGATTTTGATGTTACAATTCACATTCATTTCAGTGGTCACAGTAGGGTCCCCGCATCTTCCAATGCACCAGATCAATAAATCAGAGATTGAATAAGCCTCACTGAATATGTGTCTTGGCTCTGGTTCATTTTCTCATGAAGTCCTTGGCCATCTGTTTACTGACTCCAGCTCAAGGGGGAGCAGACCAATAACATAAAACAGCACTTTCACGCCAAATAGCCTGAAACCAAATGGCTCTAGATTATGTATGGATTATGAATTTACAAGCAGAATACTGATTTCTTGAATCAGCAAAAACCTGAAAGAAATGGGCCTTCATTTGCCTGGAACCTGCAGATATAACATTAATTTAAATGTGCAATGATGCATTTCAAGATGACATTCAAAGTCTTGAGGAACTTACCATATAAATTTGGTTCTTTTCAGTGTTTTCTAGTTCTTTTTCCATGTGATTGCTGATGTAATTTCTATTCTGATTAAGGAAACCAGTCCAGAAATGGCTGCTTTTTGGTGGTCTCATGTTTTATCTGTGATCACTGAGTTTGCTCCACATCTTTCAGGGTGATGAACAGTTAAGTTCCAGTTATTATAGTAAAGCAACCACTATTGACTAGTGGCTGTAGCTGTTTGTCCTGAGACTTGAAGATCTTTGTTATTTTGGAATATACATTTTCAGTATTTCCTCTATTCTTGGCCCCTTAGCACAAATGAGGAATTTGTGAACGACATATTCCTTTATACTAGCATCTTTCTGAACATCACACATGGCAGAAGGAACACTAACAAAAAACAAACAAACCAACCAAAACATAGGCAGCAAAATTCCACAAATTCTATAAAACCACTCTCCTCTTTTGCCATATAAGATGCATATCAATAAAGGCAGACCCTTTGCTGGATACTAGACTGGCAGATTTCCAAGAAGTACAGAGCAAAACTAAATATCTTTCATTAAATACCATTAAAATAAATAGATTTTTGGTATAATTTCGTGCTGTACCAGATTAGCTATGGGAAGCAACTTACACAAGAAACGATACTGCTTATTATGGGAGCCATTAAAGTAAATGTTGCTACTATTCCATTAATTTAAATGGGAAATTAGGAGTGTGATAAACCATTAAGAGACTTGGCTTGCAGCAAACACACAAGGACACTTCTTTTAGAAACAAAGGATCTTGGATTGTTCCAAGTAAAAGTCTGTTTGGGAGACTTATGGTCATACACAGAGTATATTCATTTTCCATGGCTCACCATCAGCTGGAAGTGCTCAGCATCCCCCAGTGAAACGTTAGGTAGCTGTAAAAATGAGGCCTTGTGCTCCAGAGATATGTTTGGGATGTAAGTCTTTTCAGAGCTGAGTCACTCTATTAATGGAATTTTCCAGAATGAGCAGTTTTTGGTAGTGTGATAATCCTGATTGTGTTCACTTTCTGGATTTTAACAAGTGTCAATTCAGCAAAATGGTGTGTGACCTTCCCAGAAGAGGCTACTTTGAAAATTACTGTCTTAAAATATAGTCTTTTTTCCTTAATAGCTAGTATGGAAAAGAGAGAGATTTTTCGGTGCTGTGCGAATGAACTCTGGGAACAGGTGATGAGTATAACACCATGACAGAGAGAGCTCATAGGCACATGGGGCAGAATTTATCATTGCTTCTAGTTAAATCTTGAGTTTCTCTGTGGTAAATATGAGACAATGCAATAGCATGTAAATAATCAATGCATTTGAATGCATTGTGAATAGCATCTCTATTGTGTCTTGATTACTTGTGGTGAAATAGCATCCAGACACTAGAAGTGTACCTGTGCTAGGTACTGTGCAAACACATGAAAAAAAGTTAGTTGCTTTCATATATGCATTTTCTTTTTACTGTTTGAACAGGAAATTAGATTGCTCTGTTGAGAGCAAGTGGAATGTGCCTCCGTGGAAGTATTCAAATCTGAAGTGGACAAGGCCCTGTGCAAATTGCTCTCAGTTTGAAGCCCTGAGCAGTGGGTCTAGAGGTCTCTTCCAACATAAAATATTGTGTGATGCTACTATCTACTTTGAGTTATAGATAATTATGCACTTCTATTGTAATCTCAAGAGCATGCGAAAAGATACTTAAAATGTATTGTGTTGCTCAGAAGGTGTTTGAGGTGTATAGGAATAGTCAAAACCCATTTTTCTGTTTACTCTGTGATACTGATCATATTCCTTGACTCCTCTCACAAACTCAGTTCCAGTCAGGCTGAACGAACTTCTACAGAATAAACTTCTTAAGGTACAGAAAATAGAGCAAGCCAGCCAAAAAAAAACTATCTCAATCACCTCTCAGCTGCAGCTGGAATTTTTTCCATTTTGTGGCTTAAACACAACTGTAAACTCTTTATTTTGTCACATTTAGAATTTTGTATCTTTTATTTTTTAAGTGAGGTTTGCTGCTCACAGGAATTTCCAGCAAAATAAAATCAGGGTGAAGAGAAATGTGCCCTTGACCTCAGATATGATAAGGTTGTCCTGTCATGAGGCTGTGCTGTGTCCCACAGATGCTTTTTGTGTGTGTTTGCACTAGTTGGAAGGATTTGCTCTGTTTGCAGTCTCTTCAAAAGATCAGGATGGCAAGACCACAGAAACATCAGATAATTAGGGATACTCTTGGATTTGAAATTGTTGTATTTCCCAGATATGATAACAATCGTATTAGTTCTGCTTCCATACTTGACAGCTATTTAGTGCTGAATGTAGCCAAGAAAATACTGCACAATGCACGGAGAAGATTGCACTCTAAGTATCTTTAGGACTATCAGGTTAGTTTCGTGTTAATGCCAGAAATCTGGTTTTCTGAACTGTTGAGGAAGAAACAGAAAATAGGAATGATGTGCGAAAAAAGTAATGAAAACTCTTATTTTGTTTTAGATTGCCAAAGCAGATTTGCCATTATTTTTCTCCATTGCTTTGGGGAATAGAAAGCCAACTTTTTAATGTCAACTACAGTTTTCATTGAATATGTTGCAAGTTAAGAAAAACTCTATGAAGTTATTCTTTATAGTAATTCTCTCTAGTGGAGGAGAACTGGGAACTCCCCCTTTGTCAAGTGGGTCTGCAAGTCAAGCAGTTGCGACAGGAGGTGCAGAAGCTTATACCCATTCACTATTACTAACTGGAGGCACCGGAGCTCCCTTACGTGCTTCCCTGCCTCCGGTAGGTGTACAGATGGATGTATGATGTTACATCCCCTCAAGGTCACTGACAGCCACAGACTTCAGACTGTTCCTACTTCAGTCGTGTAGTAGTGTACCTCATGCCCATTTTGCATCTGAGGAGAATTCGTAATCTCACTGGGCTGCGCTATAAAGTTGCAAATACTTTTTGAGTGCTGTCTTTTTGCTGTTTCTCAACATTTTCCTCCTAATTTCTTATTTCGTGCTGATAGTGAATATATTTAGTGCATTTTATGCAGCATAGAAGGGACTTCATTTTTCCCACAGCTCTAAAACAGGTGGCCAAAGTTAGGTGGCCTTAGATTGGAATCAAAGTGGTCTGCAAATACTACTTGTTTGCTATTGTTTGTCAGAGACTCAAGGATTTTTGTACATTATGAAAAAAAACAACTACAGAACATAATGAAAAACTCCTAAAAAATGCACAGATCTCATTTTAATGTCTGGTAAGTTTCTCTATTGTACACCAGAGCAACTAGAAGAGTTTACAGGAAGTGCTTCTTGCTGTGGTTTAGCTATTGAAGTTAATGGGACTGTAATACAATTCAGAAACTTGAAAACGGAATTTATCTTATCATACTCTTTGGGTGTAAAGAAATGTATCAGGCAGACTATGTCTTCCAAAACCTTCAACTGTAATGAATGTGGTATTCATTATTTTTCCTAGATAAGTTTTTTTTAGAAAAAGAAAATGAATGCAAATGGATTATTGAAAGCCATTTGCGAATTCACTCAATAATTTGAAAGGATAAGAAAAATGTCTTGGCAATTGCTAGATAAAATGGATATCTTTAATATTACAGAGAGATGGTTATACAACACAGACTGATCTCTTTCCTGTCCCTTACTAGTTTTCCAAGCTGCTGGGTACCTGCATTGTGCCTTTCTAGCTCATCTAAGCCATGCATTGCAACTCCTTTCCTTAGAAGTGCACTGATTAAAGACCTGTCTGCCTTTCAGGTTCGGCACAACACAGCTTTCATTTTCACACTCTTGCTTTTTATTCAGGCAGGTCAGGTACAGAGGGAATGCAAGTTGTGTCTGTCACCTCAGTCTGTGCTTTGGTAGCCGGAAAGGGAGAATGCCTCATGGGCTGGAGGACATCAGTTAGCTATTTGCTTCCTGGGAGAAGATGGCAAATGGACCCTTTCCTAAGCCTTGTGCTCCGTGCAGCTCTCACGCTTGCTCACAGTCTAAAACGTGAGCATAAAGCTGCAAAAATTAGTGGGGGAGAAGGGGTGCAGAGAGGGAATAAGAGGAATGAGGAAAAGGTGAGATAGTCAGAAAGTGGCAAAAGACAATTTCCTGTAGGAAATTAACATTTTTCCATGATTTTGTGTCAGTAAATGAGCACTTGGAACCCAGTTATGTAATACAAAGAATGAAAAGAAGGTGCCCGACTGTTAAAGCTTCTTCTTGATGTGAGGTCTGCTCTGTGGCATTAGGGGGTGAGAAACTGTGCTCCAGCAGAGGCTTCTCTAGGAACTCTCAGCTGTGTGTTGTCTTGACAATGCCAATAGCAGAACTGCATAAATCAAGCAATTTGCTGGTTCAGAGCTAGAAAGATACAGAAGAGTCACCGGTTTATATCCATCAGAAAAAAACCCCCCACACCATCTTTTATTCTTTTGTCACTGAACAGAATGGCTCATATGTAAAAAAATCTAAGGAATGAGGCCATCAATTCACAACAGTGAAGGGCATGTGAGCCTTTGTAATGTTCCAGTGGCTGAGTCTAATTAAAAAAACCAACCTACCTTCAAAACCCTCCAGCATTTAAAAGCGTTTCTCTCACTCTTCCCCTCCTAGAAGCTCCAACACAATTCTATTGCATATCCCAGGTGGGCTGCTCTCATCTTGTCAGAGGTGTTCCATAGGTCATCACAAGTACTCACAGCTGCTGAGGTAAGATTTGGAACGCACATACCCTTCCTTTTAGGTATGTGCCTTATTTACTGGGTCACAGGCAGTGGTAATAACTAGGTTGTATGTGGAAGATGGAGCACCTATGTCGTAGTTACTCTTTGGCAAATGGAAATCTGTTTTATCAAAGTGGAACAGTTTCAACAAAGTAAGATATCTTAATGTGAGTCTTGTCCTTTTTCCTGAAATTTAATAAAAAGCTGTTTAGAAACTGCTCAGTCTTTCTGGTTAAAAAGCTTCTTAGATACTGCCCTCTGGGCTTATCATCCTTTAGCCATCCCACTTTTTACTGTTGCTGTTAGTAAAGTGTTCTTAAGACAGCCAGGCAGCTCTATTTATTTTTGAAAGAGGTCCTCTTTTTAATTACACACTTCCTATTACTCATTTTTCATGGCAGTGCATGGTAAAAGTTTGAAGTGCTGTGTTCAAAATGTTACAACAGCGGAAACAGGCAAAAATGAGCTTCCTGGGATGTTGTGCTATTATCTGACATCAGCTCCCCAGAACCCTGTTGTGACATACAGAGAATCATAAATGCCTGTCAAACCTGGCCTTGAGCAGTCCCAGGGATTTGGCATCCACTGCTTCTCTGGGCAACCTGTTCCAAAAAATTTCTGCCTTATATCCAACCTAAATCTACCCTCTTCCAATTTGAAACCATAGCTCTTGTCCTATCACTACAGGCCCTTGTAAAATATTTTTCTCTGTCTGTCGTATAAACCTCATTTATAAATCAAAAGGCTGCAGTGAGGTCTTGCCAGTGACTTCTCTACTCTAGGCTAAACAACCCCAATTCTCATAGCTTTTAATTCCCAGGACAAGTGTTCCAGCCCCCTGTGTTTTCCTGTATTCCTCCTCTGGATCTGATGGGGGTTACTACATGCTACTGACCTCACAGGTTGGTCTGATTCTTCCTTCTCTCTTTTACTTTAAAAACAATTGTCTCCACGCATGCCTGGATTCCCTCTATAGAGATGCTCTGCTATTCAACCTATTCTCTTAAACTTTAGAGAAAAGAAATACAACAACTACTACCCACACTGAAACATGGTAATGACATTTGGTCTGTTTGTGCATGAACAGAATTAAAGTCAGGACATGAATCATGTGACTTCTGAGCTACAGCCCAACATGTAGAAAAACAAACTAGTCCAGTTTTCACAATTGCCATTGATGAAGACCCCAGCACAAATACATTTTCAATGGATAAGTGTTCCATTATTTATTAACTGTACTTGTCTAAATTCAGCTTTCAACAGCAATAAACCTTTTCTTTGCAAGATCTCTGCTGGTTTGCTGTTTGTGCAGGTACTTAGTCTGTGATCCAAACGCATTATAACCACTCTTTTTTTCAGCTATGTGGTTTGAAATGCTTGAGTTTTCACTGAATTTTCTTGCCTTCTCATCCATTTTAATTTTCTCAAGCTTTTTGCAGTCAGCTTCCTTGGACTTCACACACCAGTCTGCAGCTGGATATTCCAGGACCAGTTGTGGCAATGCCAAATACAGCAGAGAGCTCCCACAAGATAGGAAGTTTTCTGGACACTCTGTTGGAGCCCAGCCCACTGGACCTTTTCCTCCTTAGGTATTCTCGGGTCTCCTGGTGCTGTAACATGACCTGTTATTATCACCTCCAGCAGCTATCCCCTGTTAGCTGGGCAGAGTCACTCGGGGTTTTTTTCTGTGAAGTACACCCCACCAGCTCAGCCTGCTGGTAAGTGTCATATCCCCAGCAGCTTATGCACAATGTTTCCCCAAATTTCTCTACAGTAAGCAGTGAATTACTGCTTACCTTTGGATAAGGGTAGCAAATTGTCAGCTTAGACTTTGCATAGTATTCTTAAACACACTATTTAGATGTTGGGGGCAATATACTGATTGAAGCAAAGATTTCCTCTGTTTACTTTCATTTGCTTTTCTCAGTCTGGTGATATGCCAGCTGTTCAAAACTGAAAGAAAAGTAAAAACCATTTGGAGCTAGGGCAACCCTTACAGCTAGAGGAGAAGCAGTGGCTATTATATTTCTTGTGTACACAGAATATTTGACTCAGACTCATATTCCTTCAGTAAAAGAAAGGAAAATGGTCTAAATGAAACATCTGTGAAATAAGTGCAAAAGTGTTCGGACAATTTTATTTGCAAAGTCATGATCAGCTTTTCCCTGCCGAAGGAGGAGGAGGAGGAGGAGGTATTGACTGCTGCTCTGCAGGAGGGCTGCCCAGCAACTGACACTTTAATCAATGGAGCAATTGAGTGGAAACCACATTTTTCATTTTCCAGATCATATCAATCTTGGAGGGACTGCAAGGCTACCAGTGAAGTGGCAGTGAAGGTTTCAGAGTGGTCCTGACAACCATGTGGAAACCACCTGACCTTTCCCTTCTATGCCAATTCAGTTCAACAGACGCAGGCACATTTGACTAGGAACAAATGCAGGAGGGGAGATGAATGATTTGGCAGCAGCTCTGCAGAAAGGGTTCTGAGAATCACAGGGGACGAGAAGAACATGAATCAGCATTGTGCAAAAAAGGCAAACATCATATGGGGATGTATAAATAGGAGTCTTAAATATAGGCCAGTTAAAATAGTCCCCCTGCTCCACTTGGCACATTAGAGAACTTGGCTAGTATAAAGTTGTTCCTGAATTTGTAATTACAAAAAGATTCAGTGATCGGGTTTCAGTTCTTTTTTTCAGTTTTGTCTGTTTTTTTGGGTTTTTGTTGTGGTTGTTGTTTTGTTTTGTTTTCTTCAATCAATAGTGAAGAAAATGAAAAAGATAATACAAAAGTTATAGAATTAAGCAGAATCAAAGGAGTTTACTGTATTAGCTCTTGATGCGTATCTTAAAGATAAGAGTAGTAAACACTGGTAAGCAGCACTGGCCATGAAGTTATGGAGTCTCTACTATTGGTTGTTTCTAAAAATAGGTAGGACAAACTGGTATCAGGACTCCAGCTTGTAGAGAATGTGATCCTACCTTTTGGCAAGAGGATGGACTTCAGGGAGCTCATGTACCTCCAAGAGCCTTCCCAACTCGACCTCAGCCTTTCCCTGATTTGGCACTGGCTTAATGACTTGAGGCTGGAAACTGAGGCATGTGGGAAAGTGTAGCCAGAGACCTGGGTTGGCGTCAGGGCCTCTCTACTGGCCAGAAGGCGACGAGGAGATGTGGAAAACGTGAAAAGGATTGCATATCCATGCCACACATGACACCATTTTCTTATAAATAAAGATATGCCAGCTTGAAAATAAATTGCATGACACATATTTTCTTTTGTACTGCATTAGGAGTGCTGTAAAAAATGGACACATGTTAATATCAGGACATTTTCTTCTGGGGCTTGACCTTAAATAGCTTTAGGAGAACTCATTCAACAAGAGATTGTCAAGCTGAAAATTCAACCACTCTCAAAATGCCACTTGCATCTCCTAGTCTGCAGAAGACAAATTCTTCCAAAATCTCAGTGTGTTCATATGCAGATTCACTTTTGTGCAAGGCCAGCAAGAAAATCACAAGCTCTCTTTATCCAGCCTAAGTAAAAGAAAAACGAATCTGACAGCTGGCCTTAAACACTTTCTCCTTGATGATTCAAAGAAAATGGAATCCATCTAAAGCTGTTGATTAATTCTTCAAATACAGATGGAGAGCAATACCTTAAAAATCTACCCCTTAGAAGTATAATAAAGGAATGCTTGGGGATGGGGGAAGAGCTTCCTATTACAAGATTTTAAAACAGTTCTTTCCAAGGTATATAATACCTATCTTGTATTACAGGACAACTTCACAATTTGTGAAATGTAAGAGAAGAGCTTTACAGATTCTCATAAAGGTGATGTGTACTACACAGAGTCCAGACTTCGAGGAGTTATCATGGATCCAAGCTAAATCTCTTCCTCTTCATACAGTCCAAGTAATTATCAGAGGCAAGAGGTTAGCCAACAGACAAAGTATTAGTTCAGATAAAGTATCTTCTAAAATATATTTTAACATTTTGAAAGAATAGCCATTGCCATGGATTGCAAGGCACATTTCTAGAAAGTACCAGAATATTTCATCAAAGAATTCAAATATTTCAATGTATTTGAGGCTATTTAGTAATTACATAATCTCTTTAGGTCTAGTTTTAGCACACAGGAAATTTTTTGTTGCTATCAATAGTATGGGTTGTAGAGTTAACCAAACTAAAAGTCTGAGAGTTCGCCTAAATTTTTACAGCTGTATCAAAGTTTTCTAGACAGTTACACGGAAGCAAAACTGAGCTTTTTATCATGACTGAACTAAAATCTGCCTCAAATTTAAAAATACTACAATAAATTTGGTGAAACATAGTCTGTCATTCTGTGTTTATATGTACCTTTAAGAGAGATGAGAGTAATAAGAATTTTATTGAACACCCATATGTACACATTCAGTGTGCTACAAAATATCTGATTAGATCTAATTAAAGGAGAATATTGCAATTAGAAAATCCCTCTTTTACTTCTTCTGAAAATGGCATATTTTTATTAAAAGGAATGCTGTAGAAATGTATAATTTGCAGGAACTAATTTATCTTCTTTTTTCTTTACTTCTTGCAAAATCATAGGAGACTTTTAGAAGTCATTTCCTCCCCAGAAAATAGGAAATAAAATACAGTAACTTTTATTGCATCTGGAGAATATAGTTTCCCCAATTGTGCCATTCAATGGTAGCTACATGACTCTTCTAGACATGCTGACATAAAAAAACCAAAACAATTTTTCAAGGGTGAAAAAAGAAATTTCAGGAATATGTGTCTCAGGTTGTCCACACCGAAGACTGCAGTAGAAAACCCCAATCTTTTTATGAGCCATCATTTCTAATATCATGGTAGGAAAACATACTAACAAAGGAAAGAAGCAAGTCAAATATATTCTTACAAGGCAAGGCACACTGTGCATTCAAATGAGATCACATATAATCTCAACTCCTTCCTTTTGGTGAAATATTGCTTTGGAACTCTTTTAGAATATAAAGAGAAGCAAATATAGCATACATATGCCCTCTAAGCAAGGAAATCTTGTTTTCCTTTTAAAACAGGGATTTTAATCAGCAGTGATTAATCCCCAGATACAAATGAAATTGATATTCTCATTCCAGTAATTAGAACAGTACCTTAGACTACTGTTCCAGTCATTATTCAGCAGAGGACCAGAAGTGTCCCAGAGAAAGCTGCTGCTGGAAAATATCCCACACCAATACACTGAGCAGGACATTATGGGACACCTGTACAGGACCAGCAGGGGAACTGAGTTTGAGATGTGGTTCCAGTTCATCCCATCTAGCAAATGACACTGGGGATGAAATCCCAGCTGGAACTGGAGGTCCCCTAAGAGGTCATCTACACCTTACAAACATAAGATAAGGCAAAGCACAAGAGGTTTCAAAAAACAACACCAGTCCCCCGTGCTCCAGCCCCAGCAGCTAAAAAACAACTGGCTTCACCTAACATGACTCCTGCCACTCTGACTCTGGTTGGTGAGTTTACATTAGTGATGAAGACCCTGGGGTCAAGTACATTCCTGGGCCAAGGCTCAGTTCAAGATTCGTGTATCATTTAACTCCTTCCTCTTAGTGAAAATTAAAAATCCATAATCCGTGTTTTAAATTGGTGTGCATTTCATTCATGAAGAAGATGCACCAGTTAAAATAATCACATGACTGATGTCTGTTTGATAACAGGGGATGGTAAAGAACAGAGAAATGTTATTCTTTACACTGAGTCTTAGAGGCTTAGTATAAAGAATAAAAATACATTTATAAGAGGCTAGTTAATGATTAATGAATACTATAAACATGTTACATAGCTACAGAAAATCGGTATATTGTATTCTGGGAGACAGAAAACAATGTTTTCAAAGCAAGCTATCAGGCCTCATGGTAGGATTCTGATTCTAAAGTAATAATTCTAATCTACTTAAAGCCATTTGTAATTGGATTTTAAATATAAAATATGACCAGAAAAAAGATTAACATCATTATCTATAACTATATCTGGTACAAACAATGTAGTATGTTTGAGAACAACTTCTATATATAAGGAAATGAAAGCTGGGTTGAAAATATTTGAAAAGTGTTCTTGTTTTGCTTCAAAATGAACTCTGGACCTTCTACATTTAATCAGACAGAAACCAAGCAGACAAAAGAATTTTAAGTCTTGCAGTGGGGAAGGGCTTTCAGCTATCATCAATATGAAGACATTAATGTGAAGGTAACAATACAAGGTACAAAAATCACATCTGTCATGACAGTTTGTAACGGGGAACAAAGCATTAAATTGGCAGAAGTCCATTCATGGCAGTATAATTGCAAAAGGTATTTTTGCAGCACAGAAAGAAAGTGTGGGTGACCCTTCTCCACTAGGGGTGGAGGTATGCGGCTTCATTTTTTGTAATAAATTCCATTACAATTTTCGTATTTAATTTCTGATTGTCTGTATGTATTTTTTGAGGGGGGTGGCTACAGGGAAAATAGATAGATGATAATTCAAAGTGTGTGACTTACAGTTTGTTATACACTTTGCATAAGGCACATGGATAGTTAGATTATGCTGTCTACTCTTGTACCTGTCCATACAAGATAACACAGTTGTTAAGCAAGTCACATTTATTGTCTTGCTACAGCATGTTCTTTTATTGCAATGGCATGTTTACTTAGCAATTCTGGATACCTGGAGAGAATCTGAAATGGCTGAATTCCCGTCAAGAGATAAGATATGTGGAGGCAAAAGCCTCTTATTTTTACAGATCACAGAGCGTTTCTTTAGAATGTGTCTGTGCTTTCACGATCAGTCACTTCCTTGGAAAGATGAAATGCTTTTCCCTTCTTGAGTCTTTTCTCCATTTGTAGCCCTTTGTATCATTGGAATACCGTGTTCCGAGTGTACTGCTACACTACGCTGCCAAGTGTAATTTCCATGCATACTGTGTCTGGCTGCAGTCACAAGATGCAGTTGGAACTCAAATGGGACGAGGCAGATCACTGTTTGAATCTTCTCTGCTGTTTTCTGGCCAGAGACATGAACACCCTTTGGTTTCTTTTCTTGTATGTTGGTGCTATCATCACATTGCATCTCTGGCAGTGATACTGCATGTGTGAGTTATGACCTCTGGGCTGCAAAGCAAACCTCATTTTCTCACTCTCTTGCTTCTAGATGAAAAACAACTCATCCCAGCACAGCTGGGTGAAAGGAGTACTTTCCTTGATGGTAGAAAACAGATCTTCAAGTCTTCAGGCAGCATCATGCACATCCAGAAATCTGAGTCTTCCCCACAGCCAGATAAATGAGCCAAGCTAGAAGGCTGTTATGACTTAGGCTTCTCTACTTCCTTGATTTTTTGATATGAAAATTCCATCTGTATCAAACCTGGCATGTACATTTCCATAAAAAGCTGTGGTTTTGATAAAGCTGCATTTTCCAACCAAAAATAGTTTCTGTTGGAAAATTCCCAACATAGCCTATAAAATACCATTTGGATGACAAACTCACTAAGATAAAATCACCTTAATAATAATTTAGGGTTTATTATACATTTACCAGCAAGAAAGGCTAATCTTTAAAAATTTTCAGCAGTCATTTAAAGAACACTGTTCCTCATCCTTCTAACTTGTTTTTGAAGTAATCTTCTGGACTTGAATATTTAATGAGATCCTTTCCGTAGCATCATTAAGGTCTTGAGCTCTGGAGACAAATCTGTGTTGGAAGCTACTGATAATCACTGCAACAACTTGTATTATTGTAGTGCCTTTCATCTCTTTCCAAAGCTTCACATTCACACTGATGACATCTTCACTTTCCCTTCTTCCCCCTGAGTGCCAAGAAAAACTTTAGGTAAAAGTCAAAATGGTTATAGATTAGGGATTTTAAAGAAGCAATTAAATAATATTAATGACGGACAGTATGCTATAAGCTAGCAGCTCAAGTACTGTCAAGTTTTGGGGGCTTAAAAACAAATTCTTTTTTGTGAGAAAATCTGTAGGTAAACTCTGCAAATCTAAGGCATGGGAATAAAAAAAGCAATGCTCTGTTGTATAATCGTAATCTAGAGTTATCACCATTTAGTACCAGTTTTATCACCAGTGTTTAGAAATATGTCACGCATGTGTACACACTGAATTTCTTCCCTATCCTGTTGATGGTCATGCAACTTTGTCTGAAGTGAGAGGATTAGGATTGTTTGTAAACTTGTCTCAGACATGGTAACTATACTATTCATTTAGATCATGTATATAAAATACATTAACCACTATCAGTGTTTTTCCTTCTTGTAATATGTGTGAATCAGAGCTTTTATTTACACTCCTGAGCCCACTAGTGAACATTTCATGGAACCAACAATGTGCAGTTGCCCAGCTGGCCTGACAAAAACTTTTCTTACACCTTCCTTCCCTTGCAGTTCCAGGAATCATGGATCTCCTTGGCCTTACCTAGACTAATCCTATCCCACCTGACAAGAAGCATCCGAGATTTTTATCCTTGATGTTTCTGATGCTCAGAATCAGGAATTTGGGAAATTCAGTCACTGTGTGCAGGTTGGCATCACACAAAGTGTCTTGGAGGGGAGCAGAGAAGAGTAAAGGCTTTCACATCACAGCAATAACAATGGTAGGTCTGTGTGTGGGATGTTATCCCTTAGGCAGCAGTATGAACAGAGAATCATAGACCTATTTAATTTGGAAAAGATGTTTAAGAACATCGAGTCCAGCCATTAACCAGCACTGCCAAATCCACCACTAAGCCATGTCCCTCAGTGCCACATCTAAATGTTTTTTGAATAGCTCCAGGGATGATGACTCAACCATTTCCCTGAGCAGCCTGTTCCAGTGCTTGACAACCCTTCTAGCAAAGAAAATTTTCCCAATATCCAATCTAAACCTCCCCTGATGCAACCTGAGGCCGTTTCATCTGGTAATACAAAGTACAGCAGCAGGTTAAAAGCTGGAAAGAAAAGTTTGTAAGGACTTACATAGATGTTTATACCCATTGTCAGAAATCTGCACAGAATTTTGTGCATTTACAGATGTGTCCTTTGAATAGGAGCTGGTAGGGAAGTGAATAGGAGCTGGTAGGGAAGTATGCTAGATAAGCTATGGAGAGGTTTTGCTGGTTATTGCTGCATGTGTAGATCAAAAAAAAATAAAATCCTTGTACCAAACAAAAAGGGCTAATTGCACTTTTAGCTATTTTCATGCTGCTGAAGAAAACTGAATAAAAGAGACTGATTCGTGTGCCTAGGGCTAAGTAGCACCATTTGGCTCAGGTCTGCAGTGGTTATGGCTGCTCCCCTTTGTAGCAGATTTGTCTTGCAGAGAGTTGTGCAAAAGAAGAGACAGAACAGCAATTAAACAGATTAGGGGATGAGTGTACTTGCACACCACAGCTCTCTTTTACTTACCAGTACAGTTGGACCTGTAGGTTAGTTTAGGACAGAGTAGCTCTGGCAGGACCATCCTTGTTTCATGGCCTATATGGCTACTGGATTACATTACTCGAACGGTGTGCCTGTGGGTGACCAAAGCATTTCCCATTTCCAAACAGGAACAGAAATTAAAATCCTATGCAAAACAAAGTGTCTTCTGCTTATGGGTCGTGTGTTGCTCCTGTCCTCCATGTCCTGCTCCCTGGCTCCATTTGAGTGCATCAGGGGAGGGGTTGCTGGAAAAAGAGGGTGCATGTGAGAAAGGACAGAACTGCTTGGATTATCAGTCACATGATTTTTATTACTTATGATTGAAAGAAGCAGGCTGCTCTGCTGAAGCAGAAGGGCTGGGTGTTGAGAGGCAAGGGTTTGCTATAGATGTACAATGGAATAGCTTCTCCCTTGCCTTCTCCCTGTCGAGTCCCAGACTTTGCGGCTAGGAATTCGCTCCACAAGCCCTAATGTGTGATGTCCCTGGTCCCTGGAGTATCTGTAGTACTGACTGCTGGGGTCAGTACTGCAGCTGGAGGAGGAGAAAGGGAGGGGAAACCTTTCATTTAAGGGATGACAAGTTCACAGTTGCATGTACCAAACATGCCTGGACAGACTGTTACTGCAGATCAGATAGCACTTGCCACCAACCAGAGACCTTCTCACGCATCCATGCCCCTTGTTAAAGAAGCATAAAAATGCTTCTGTTGGTGAAGATAAGTCCCATCTTAGAAGAGGCACAAGCTAAGCCACAATTAACATAGTTACACCCATAGTAGAATTTTTACTAATATTACTATTCTATTGTATATAAGAGACTTTTCTATTGTATATAAAGCAACTTTGCTAAAAGGCTTCACTCTTTTTACACTGCCTTAGTATCATAAAATCATAGAATGGTTTGGGTTGGAAGGGACCTTAAAGACACCTCCCTTCTATCATGGTGGAGGTGAAGCTGACACTCAAACAAAGATACTCCTTCCAGTTTACATATGTTTCACAGTTAAGAGCCTTCCCACCTCTTCTTTAAGGAGTGGCCACCTCCTCACGGGTATTTAGCTGACATTTGCTGTTGAGAGAGTTCACTCTGCAGCCCCATTTAGTACTGCTCATATATAGGTCCAACACAACGCTGGCCAAAGAAAGCCTGGAGAGTGATTTGAGAATAAAAATGGAAATCCTTAACCTAAGCTAAAGCAGTAATGTGAAAGTATAGGCAAGATGCTGCTGTGGAGTGTGATGTCCTTTCATGGTAGGAGTAGGAGAAGTGATTGTATTATATATGGTGCGGTCTGGAACTTAGGTGAAGAATGAGAACAGCGCAGGATGCAGCTGAGCAATGATATGTGTGAAATGAGACACCTGATCTGTTTTGAGCACTGCAAAAGAGGAGACAGAAGTCAAAACACATTGTGTTAGTCCCAGGGATCTACAGAGGGCTGTGTGAACACCTTGTTACAGGCAAACATGAAATGTCTCGCCAGGCAGGTCATGAGTGCGTAGGGGGCACGGCTTGAAGACACCAAACAGGCACATCCTTTGACACCAAACCAAGCCTGTCAGTGTTTTTAAGAGACAAGAGTGGTGCTGCAGTCTCTGGAGACCAAATCCACTGACCTCGAGGTCATACAGTACTGGCTGCACTGACGGCTGTGAGATGGATCTAGAGGATGCCCGTGGCTTTGGGAAGCATGCTCTCCCCATGGTGTGAAATTTTGCTGAGCTTTTTTTGGAGATACCTGCCTCACTTTGAAAAATCACATTTTCCAGCTTTCATTTGTGATCCTCAGGAAACTGCTGCTGGCCTGCTGAAATAATAATAGCAAACATGCTAAGACAAGCCTCACACACTGTAGGCACTGATGCTCTGCCCTTACAGCACATCCACTGTAGGGGAATATCCAGAAAAGCCCTTGCTTCTCTGACAAGAGGGACTCTCAGGCAGCAATGAAAAATAGGCATGAAAAATAAGTGGATGTATTTAGTAGATCATCTTCCTCAAATTTTCCAGCTTTTTAAGTTAAAAATTGATTTGAACCGAAGATAGAAATAATAATGAGAAATGGACACAGATACCTTCCTTTCAGTGAACATCTGTCAGCTGAAAGCCAGGCTTAGAGGAACTTAAATGCTAAGTTAATAAAAAAAAAAGACGAAATTTTCTCCTTTCTATGACTAAGCTACATAATTGAGAAAGAAAATATCAGCCATATCAGTCTTTGTGACTATAAATTGCCCAAGACACCTGCCCTGACAGCATGCCCCAAAAAGTGTAGCTCACTCAATACACTCAATAGTTACCCCTTGGTACTTAACAGAGAAATCGGTCTGGGAAATACTGTTTCTCCCCCACTTTCCTTGCAAACAGTCCTCTCCCTGTTTCAGCCCAAAGAAGGAATTGTTGATGATGCCTAACTGTAGTACATTTTAAAAAAAATATCTAATAGTTTTAAAACTCACTTACTGCTGTCTCCTATGAAGCATGTTTCACAATGGCAGGGGTCTGCTTTTCTTTCTGTGAGTGGACTGCCACACTGTGTATCTATGAAAGATTTTTTGCTTCAAGGAAGTTTTTTTGCAATTTAAAAACAAAAAATGGTTTGGATGAAGAATACATGCACCATATTGGTAAGGGGGTACATCCTTCCAGCAATTAATGCATTTGAACATAGTTACAGGGGCTGCAAAGCACTTTTTTAAAGCTGAATTTTCTCTTGGGTTACATTCCGTGCACATATGAAAGAACATTGTAAATCAAAGATTTACACTTGGAAAATACTTAGATGCAGCTCCAAACAGTAGATAACCTTCCTAGGGGCCCAACAATTTCAGAGAATAAGCCTGCTTAACTTCCTTACATATAGCTCAAATATACATATATCAAAGCTTAATCAATACCTCATACAGCCACAGTTTGGGACTTTCCTCACAGCCAATAGACAGAAGTATCCAACACTTTTTCTTTACAATCTCTCAGATACTAATATTTTCCAAAGTTACCTGATGCATGAGGAGGACTGAAACATTGATGTGCCAACATGTGTTGCTTTATCACTGTGGCATTTTTGTTACTCCTGCCTTCAGCTACCCACATTATAATTGTGGCATGGCTCGTCCCTTGTTGTTAGATTGCTCATCCTTCTTTGATTTGCAGCAGATATGCACTGTGGGGGTGAATCAGAGAGGCTGGTGGAAATCTAATCACTGACCTTGAGAATATTCAAAATAGTCTCACAACACTAAATCTCAGAGAGCTGAAGGCAGTGGTAGCACATATGTCTTCCTGTTTTGCCTTTGATGGTTTGGTCTAAAGAAGGGGCTGTAAGTTGCCCACTTAAGGTGGACAATAACCTAAACAGACTGGCTCCTGCTCAGGAAGAAATATTCAGCTCCTGACACTGTTAAATGTTATTCTTTGTCTAATTTCACTCTAAGGAATAGATGGACATCTTATTGCTCCAAAGAATAGACCTCCTTGGATTTCAGATGAGGGTAAAGCAAGCCACGTATTAATGATTGAAGTAGATGTATGATGTATAGGAATATTATTAATGGTGTTAAGATAAAAACTTCTCTCAAAGTACCAGTAAAGTGAGACTGTTCAAGATTCAGACACCCACATACCTTCCAAAAAAGCTGGATGACGCAGAACTCACAGAGGGCTGGCAATAGCAGATTGTGTAATTGGAGAGGCAAACAACCACTATGGTCAAGACTCCCATCCTTACACATGACATTGGGTACCATTCTGAATGTATGAGGGTATTCTGCTTGACTTCCAGTGGCCATTACGGGTGGACATGGATCTCCCACATTTGGTTGGCCACAGGAGGGTAGATGGTGTTGTTTGACAACCATTGTGTCATGCCATAGAGTCACCATCTTGTCTACTCAAAGCTTATGGATATAACACAAGATCTACATGTCACTTCTTTGGTTTTGGAATATTAAGTGGAAGACAGGTGGGATACCTAGTCAGAAGTCATTTCAACCATAGGCAGGCAGATGAAACGAGCCCTCTGTGCAATATCGGCAACTCCAATGTGGATGTGTCAGACACCATGGGCTGGCTGCTGGAGATGGGACCAGGCGTACACGTTTGGGCAGGTGAATCTCCTTGGTGCTTATTTTAGGCTGAGCTGAATCACTCCCTAGGCTGCACATATTACATTTCTTAGATGGCCTTGAACTGTCAAGGGCTCAATTCAGTTACCTGAACACAGGCATCTTTTGAGATGCCCTGAGGCCCCCAGGACACAAACGTGGAATTACCAAAGTATTGGGTTTTCGTGGCAAGGTTTTGGTAGCAGGGGTGGTTTCTGTGAAAACTACCAGAAGCTTCCAACATGTTCAAGAGAGCAAATGCAGATGGCTCCAAGATGGACGTAGCACTGGCTACGCCAAGCCCTTCAGTGATGGATGTAGAGCCCTTGAGATAACAGATTTAAGAAGGAGAAAAGTTACTATGGAGGAGCAATTGCAGCTGGAGAGAGGAGTAAGAATATGTGAGAGGAACAGCCTTCTCTGTTGAGACAGAAGGGTCAGCGGAGAAGGAGAGGGAGAATGTTCTCCAGGTACCGGAGCTGAAATTCCCCATCAGCTTGTGGTGAAGACCATGGGCCAGCTGTGCCCCTGCAGCCCATGGAGGTTCACGGGGAAGCACAGATCCACCTGCAGCCCATGGAGGAGCCCATCCAGATCAAGTTTCCTGGCAGGACCCCACAGGAGGCCCATGGTGGAGCAACCTGTTCCTAGAGGACTGCACCCCATGGAAGGGTCCCACGTTGGATCAGCTCATGAAGAACTACGGCCCATGGGAAGGATTCACATTGGAGAAGTTCATGGAAGACTGTCTCCCATGGACGGGACCCCACGCTGGATTAGGGAAAGCCCATGAGGAGTCCTCTCCCTGAGGAGGAAGGAGCAGCAGACACAATGTGTGATGAACTGACCACAAACTTCTCATTACTTGGCTGCCCACGAACAAACTTTAAATTTCATCGCTGCAAGCCTGCTTACTATGGAAATTATCAGACCTTCAGTTATTGAAGCAGTGCATTGGGTAGCAGCTGTGAAGAAATGCTTAATGCAAAATGGCTACTGGCCATGCATCTATGTTTTCATCTCTCAGAGGTGAAATTCATTGCAATAATTGTCAAGGTATTTTTTTTTTCTTTTATTAGAAGGGTCTACTTTTCAAGTCTGGACTGTTGCAGCATACTCTGTCTTGGTTGGCCTAATCTGGTTCAACTCCTCAACCACATTTGAAGAGGCAGACCCTGTGTAACTGTGCATACTTAATGTTTTGGTAATAAATGTCTTGACTTCCTGGTGGTTTTGAGCCAATCTTGGAAACACAGGAGTAAAGCCTTGGTAGAGTAACTGGAAATGGCTCCCAAGTACATCTGTGTTAGTACAAAGCAGCACTAAAAGACTAAACGACTTCTCAGTTGACTATAAATCACATTTCAGTACCGCACACTTCACACAGAACCGAGACCAAGTTTCTGCTCTTCAGTGGAAATTGATTTTGTATAACATAATATTTGTATTTATTAAAGAACATCATATAACTGTAGCCCTGAAAAATGTTTATGCATTTGTAGCCAGTGTTGCCTGTACATTTAGTGATGCAGCAGCTTAGTGCAATATATTTTAAACTACTATTTTACGAAGTTTCATCTCAGTTCAGTTTAATGTGATATAACTCTTAACTGCAAAAGAGTCTTTTAGGCAGAAAATCTTACAAAGAATTAACACACTACAGTAGTTTTTTTAAACCAATCCTATTTCTTTGTGAGCCAGTCTTTGCCTTGTAGAAAATGAGACCAATATTTTCATGAGCTGAAACCAACAAGAAATAAGTATCTGAACTGCGTTGTCATTCAAGCGCTTATTGAAATACAGATTTAGCAAGTACAGGAGTAATTCTTAACAATTTACCTACAGAAAGTGATCTAAAGATATGATGATAGAAGCAATTTTGCAACATAGTCTTCCCTCACTGAATTTAATGCATAAAAATTTCAGCTTTCATATATGTAAAACTCAGCATTGCATTTTCATTTCCTAATAGTAGTGCTTTTTATTTCTTCATTTAAGTCCCTGTGGATCTTTCTTTTCATAGAAGATGTGGCATTTTGGCAGAAGTTTTAAAATAGTAGGAATTTGAAGAGTAGAGGGAAATGCTTCAGCTATGCCTGAACTGAAGAGATAGGATGACTGTATGTGAAAAGTCACCATACACATCTCCAGAGTGCTGTCAGCTTTAGACTAAGACAGAGGATTCAAGTTTTTGGGCCATCCTGTGGAGACTGAATGAAATTGGTTCTAAAATGATAACAGTGTATCACATATAGAAATTAAAACAGGAGTGAGAAGAATGAAATTATCTTTCTGGTCCGTTTTATACTGCATCAGAGACCACAGACTGGAATTTTCACAGGTGTGCAAGTCTTAGGGTTGCAATCCAGTCCCTCCAGATCTCATCTAAATTGTTAAATCTATTTCACTTCTGTGAGTGATCGAGTCACTCTGCTCTCCAGGATTTTCTACCCTAAAAGAGTCAAAATTCATTAGGCAACTCCTTGTTTGGCCTGTAATTTCCCTGGACACCACTGTCACTTGTTCACACAGGCTCAGCAGACCCTATGGAAATGCATCTATTTCTTCAGCCACCGCAATCAGGCTTCTTCTCCCATCTAAAAACCAACTGAAGCCTGTGGCTTATGAGCTGCATGGCTGGAGTTGGCAAGGAGCATTCTTCTGTCCTTTCTCTTCTCCCTCAGCTCTGAACTCCTCTTGCCAGACAAGTCCATGTCTCCTGCCTAGGACTGGAAGAAGGAGGCCATATCCACCTCTTCATTATCCCTCTTCTTAGGACAGAGGCAACTTCTTTTCTCTTATGTCTTTGCCCATCCCTTCTTTCACCCACTCAGAAGGCACTTTTGAAGACAGGGAGATCACCTACAAACTGTCATCTTATTGTCTGGATAATGGGAGGTGCTTGTGGCTTCCCAAAATTAAGAGATAGCATTTCCAAGACGTGATTTCCAAATGGCATTCCAAGATGAGTGTTTCACATTTCTTCCCTTTCTCATCACTTTTTATGATTCAGGGTTTGAAATGGGTTCTCCTGATAGATGGTTTGCAAGACTTGGAAGGCTTTGCAGCTTTGCCACACAGGCATGAGGAAGCATCCAGGCACCACATGTCACCTCCCAGGTTACAATGGGATTGTCATCTGTGCCCCAAGTGAATAAAACATAAATTTCTAGGCATGCCTTGAATTTAGTCCCTATTACCATGAAAAGTAGGAAGGGTCAAAGTACTTGGAATTCCACTTTTCCTACAAAGTAATGCTTAGGTTTTGCCCACTTCTTGGAGACACAGTTACAAAAATGTAGAGGGGAAACAATTAAAGTGTAGGTTTCTAATTTTGCACCTCACACTAGATCCTGCCACACAATAAAAGAGTACTAATTCAGAGCTCCTTACGGGAAAAAAAGAATTTGAAACAGGAGATGACTAGAGTGCCCATGACCCAGAATAAGGCATTGGAAAAAAGTGGAGATGAGAGTGACTTGGTACTTGCAGATAAGAGAGAGGAGGATTCAACATCTTCCCAAGCATTCCACAGCACTGCATTTATTACATCAGCAGGTGTATTTTGAACCTGACAACATCCTGTTTCTAATTTCAATACAGTCAGTTACTAGCTGTTTCTGAAGTAATTCTGAATGTACAGTAAACGCATGTAAGTAGTGTGATAATGTGAGAAAGAAGGAACAGGTATGGAAGGCTGCATTTTTTCAAGAAAACTGCACTTGCAACTGCTTCTCTCAGAAAACTGAGAAAGAGCTTATTTGCCTTGTAGTCTGGTGTTCTGGCAGGGATGAAGAAGGTAAATCTAGAATGCTGTTGGACATCTTTTCACTGGAAACAGCTATTGATGAGGAAGTGGAAGTAAAATTCGACAGGTTAGCATTTGCATTTAACAGACAGAATAAAGAAGTAGTACTATTATGGGTACAGTAATGGCAGCAGCAGGGAAAACACTCAAGTCTAAATCAGGTGCTGATTTTTTAAGCAATTTTTCCAAGTGTTAGCAAATACTTTTGTGTCTTGAGATGAAATGCTGAGATTGCAAATCTATTACACAAGGCTGTTTTCAGCTGGCTGTATGGCTGCATGCATCTGGAAGGATGTTTGTGAACAGAGAAGGGGCATTAAAACAGGAGATGGTAGTTTTGGGCACTGAGATCACTTGTTCCACCACAGATGCTACTGGTATAAGGCTTCTAGCTCTTCTCTGGAGATCTTAAAATGATAAAGGGGTTTGTTGCATTGAAGCATAATATTACCTCAGGGAAAGCTGCTAAATGAATCTAAAGAAGTAATAGAGTTATTTTACCTAAAATTAAGTATCCCAGAAGATTCATCCTCTTTGGGATATAAACAGAAGTGCTCAGTCAGAACACTATTGAGTTTGATTGCATGCACTGACTCCATACCTAGCAAAGAAAATCTCAGCACAGCCTGAAGGAAGATTATAATGACACAGTACTATAAATTATACATATTATCAAAAGTTGAATGTTCAGTAATCACCAGTACAAAGAGGCTGAAAGTCAAATCTTGATCTGCTTACCTGCGGCAGAATTGAAAGTGTGCTTGCTCAGCAACACAGACACAATGGAGCCACACTTTGAACTCAAGGAACAACGAGGGAGACCTGGATGTCTGCAAGTGTTTGGCTGACCTTTCTGCATGGTTAATATTGCACAGAGTTTGTTAGGCTGTCTGCTAGGAAAAAAAATATATTGGCTCAGAGCAGTTGGTGACCGTGTTGTCCTAAGACACGAAAACAAGCTAAGAAAGAAAACAAAAACAACACTTGGAACTGAAGGCCACATTGCACATTTTCTGTAATTCACACGCACTAAAAAAAAAAGAATAAAGTTTTCAACTGACAGACGTGCAGGTAAAGTGACAGCTGAAGTAACAGCTTTGTGCCACCAACTTATGGTCAGATTTTGTCCCACAAAAACGGGCTTCTTGCTTCAGGAGTGCAGTCACTGTAGGGTTCCTGGACAGTTTTTGAATAACGTAGCCTTCTTCAGAAGTTGACAAAGATCTTGTCTAGTCTGACTTACAGTAACACCATGAGGCCATTTCTTTTCCTTGACTGTTGACAGGCTCTGGAAGAAACAAGTTCCTAGTGAAGGAGCTTCAGTTTAGTGTCTCCTTATTGGTGCTGCCCAAGTACAAATAGGATTGATCTAGGTTTTAGTTAACAATTAACACATGAAAAGAGAATGTACCATAATGTATTTCAAAAGCTCTTGTGTCCCTATATACTCAATGAATTTTTTTCCCCTAAATATTAGCAATAGACTTACCATCACTAATACCCTGTTTTAGGTGGTGGTGTTTCTGAGACATGCCTGTACATACCAACTTTTAAAATACTTTGTCAACAAGATCCAGTGAAGACATCACGCGTCCCTTGAAACCAAGCTGAACGGGAGCCCGGCTCTCCACTCCTTGCACAGGGAAAATTGCAGCAATGCCCCAGTGCACTTAACAATTAATCTCCAGTTTCTGCAAGTAACTAGCAGGTGATACCAACACCTTTTTCTGTTGTTGTACCTGAAGCTGTCATTTACTCAGACTGTAATTGAATTTCAGCACCTTGTCAGACTGTATCCCAAACTCACTCCTGGAAGCCAGTGTCCAGCCTTGCTTCTGGGTCTGCGACCTCCTGTTCCTGCCCCACAAACCTCCTCCGTTAGGGAAGGGCTGTCAGTGGTCCCCTTGACTGTTCAGACCTCCATTCCCCTAACACGGCAATTAATTAATTGCCAATAGCGGAAGACTAACTCAAATCCTGTCCCCTACATCTTTCGTCTCTTTAAAAACAATCTCCAAAACTGATGTGGATCACTGCAGAAAAGGTGGAAGTTGGAAGTTCTAGAAACAGGCATGGCAAATGCCCTACCTGCATTTGGGAGAGGTGAGAGCCCATCCTGTGCACAAAAGGAAAAGTTCATTAGTTCACAACTGGCATTTAAATCCATCGACTCATTATTAGTGATTATCTGTAATTTTCCCCTGAGTGCGTTTATTTTCTAAAAATAAAATGAAATTATCGAAATGCCTTCATTCTGTAGTTAAACAACAGCCTTATCTCCTGGGAACATCTCTCTGTGCCTAACAGCCCGTCTAGTAGATGTATTTTATTCTTACATGTCTCAAATCCTTTTAAGAGTTCACACCACTGAATACCAGGTTCTGCAATGTGTTGGGCTGTTTCTTGCTTCGCAGTCTTGGTTAAATTGTTCTGTCCAAAGGAGACGAAAAGGGCAGTTTGAGACCTGCCTTTAAAGAGCAGTCTCTGCCTCATGCCTGCTCAGCTGGTTACGAAATGTAACTCAGTAATCAAACTTAGCTCGATTTGTTTCCTCTCCGTAAAGATCCGTGAGGCATTTCTAACTAGAACTTGTTTTGTGTGCAGCAAGCAACCAAATATACCAACCTCCTACTCCAGGAAAGAACACTGTTGTTACTGGGAGGTGGCAGCCCGTGAATTCCCGGGGAGCGTGCGGGGAGGAGTGAGTGTATGATGTCCTTGGACGACGAGTTTCTCTGCAACTGCTGCTACATGGGAGATCGCAGGTGCGATGTGTCTTGCTAAAGTAGCACGACGGAAACAATGAGTGAAGGGAAAAGCGTTTTTATTTCCTCGCCCTTTCCCCCCGGCCCCGCGATCGCTCTCCCCTCTCAGTCCGGCGCAGGGGCCGCTGCCCCACGGACTCCCCGACGGCGGCACTGCAGCGGGGGACAGGAGGGGGCTTCGCTCAGCCCCTCAGAGGGGACGGATCCGGCCGTCGAGTCTCCCCGCAGGCTCTTCCAAACGGAGGAAAGAGTGTAGGGCAGCGGCGAGGGTCCCGTTTCCGAGGGGGCACCGGAGTCACAGCGGGGTGTGGGCGCCCGGCGGGGCGGGCGAATGGCTGCGGGATCCCGCCTGTCGCCCGCGACCGGCATCTCCGTCCTCAGGGGGCCGTGGGGGTTACAGACGGCCTCCCTGAGGGAGCGAGAGAGTCCACCGCTCCCCGAGGAGCCCACCCCCCGCTTCCCCCCTCTCCTCCCCGCCCGTCCCGTCTCACGCCCAGGCTCCCGTCCGTGGCGGCAGCTCTCCCCGATGGAACCGGCCGGGAAGGATGCAGGCGGCAGCTCCGAGGTAATTATTAATGGCCGTGCCCACCGGGGCGGGAGCGGGGGGGCGCGAGGTGAGATAAAATGGGGCGGCGGGGAGCTGGGAGCCGGGAGCCGCCGTTGCGGAGCCCCGCTAGGAGCATGGCTCTCGCCGCCTTGCTGCTGTCGCTGCTGCTGCTGGGGCGGCCGGGGCTGGGGGCGCCGGGACAGGGCGCGGGCACCTGGTCTCGCTTTGCCCGGCTGCCCTACCCGCAGGACCAGCTCTTCCTCCACGACACCTTCCCCGACGGCTTCCTCTGGGGTGCGGGCAGCGCCGCCTACCAGACGGAGGGCGGCTGGCGCCAGGGCGGCAAGGGCGCGTCCGTCTGGGACACCTTCGCCCACCGCCCGGCCACGCCGCCGGGGGCCGCCCCGCCGGGGCCCGTGGGCGGCGACGTGGCCAGCGACAGCTACAACAACTTGTTCCGCGACGTCGAGGGGCTGCGGCGCCTGGGGGTCTCGCACTACCGCTTCTCGCTGTCCTGGGCCCGGCTGCTGCCCAACGGGACGGCGCCGCCCAACCCCGCCGGGCTGGCGCACTACGGGCGGCTGCTGGCCCGCCTGCGGGAGCTGGGCGTCGAGCCCGTCGTCACCCTCTACCACTGGGACCTGCCGCAGGCCCTGCAGGACGCCTTCGGCGGCTGGGCCAGCCCCGTCCTGCCCCAGCTCTTCCGTGACTACGCCGAGCTGTGCTTCCGGCACTTCGGCGGGCAGGTGCGCTACTGGCTGACCATGGACAACCCCTACGTGGTGGCCTGGCACGGCTACGGCACGGGGCGGCTGCCGCCCGGCGTGCGGGGAGGCCCGCGCCTGGGCTACCTGGCGGCCCACCACCTGCTCCAGGTAAATGGCGGCTGGCGCGGAGGGGCCCCGGCAGCTCCTCGGCCGTGCCGACGTGCCGGGTGCGCAGGCCACCCTCAGCCCGCCCCGTTGGCACTCCCGTCCCCTGGTGGGACACTGGCACGGAAAGCACATCCACGTGCCCGACATTGTGCGGGCAGCAGATCTATGGGCAGAGGAGGCAAAACTCAAGGTGTAAGGCAAGAACTTTGCGATTGAGTTGGTGGAGAGTTAAAGAACTCAGTGTTTTGCAGAAGTGTCTGGTTCCACCCGCAGCAGTTCAGTTGCCATTGTGGGAGGGTGAGGGTCTGCAGTCCCTGGACTGTGCCAGTCCAGCACTGCCTTTCTAAGGTGGAAATGCTTAATACGACTGTACAGGAAGTTCACGTATTTGATAAAAAAGGCTTACTGAGTTAATGGAGGTGCTAGAAGTGGCCAAAATGTCATACAGAGACGTTTTCTTGACAAAGTACGATGTTTTTTTGAGTGTGAGCACTTTTTGGTAAAAGAGACCCTTAGTTCCCCAGTTAGTCTTGTAAGTAGCACAAGTAGTTGACTATACTTAATTTTTATTCTGTGTGTATCTATATGGTGTAATTGTGATATTTGCTGGGGGCAACCCCTGTGGATTTCCAGAGAGAATTAAGCAGAAGTGTGTACAAATCCTTCCAATGACAGGTGAAAGGATTCAGCCAGCTGGAATGGGGTGGTCATTTAGGCATGGTCTCTTGTACTTTAATATACATTCGCAAATTCTGCTCATGTCTGTCTGCTCAGCACACACTTACTGGCAGGAGCTGTGTCCTAATGAGTATTGTGTATTAGACATGAGCACAAAGAAAACATCGAATACATGCCTTATTTGACTTTTTTCCGCTTTCCGGTATTACTTCTGCATTCTTTAATGCTACAAATAAGTCAAAGGGAACATATAGATGGTGAAAATGTGGGTAAAATTTCAGGTTAAATTCCTCGTCCTGAAAACTTTAAGCTCTTCATTTAGTTTCCATGGTGTGTACTTGGCCGTGTTTCATGCTTGAGTATATCCTGAATCGCCATAGTATCAGAGTCCCTCATAATCTCAAGCATGTGCTTGTTCTCATAAAAGCTCTGTGAAAGAAGATACTTTTCTATTTAACAAATGAGAAACTGAGGCACACTCTTGCCCACACCTTGTAAAAAGTATAATTAAACTGGGGAGGTCTACCGATACTTGGTTTAGTGACAGAACCTTAGTATTTAGTTTTGTCCCAGTGACTGTCAGTCAGGATTTGCACGTTAGTGGACATTTCTTTTTACACACAGTGGAAGGCAGCAAGATACCGCTTTTTTCCCCCACGTGTTATGAATGAGGAGCTGAAACACAGATGCAGTTAAGAGCCAAAGTGGCTACTGGTTGTTAGTGCCCTTGTCCTGGTGTGTGATCTTTGTAGCATATTGGTCAGTTACACTATACTTCTAGCTCTTCTACAAGTCATGTCCCCAAATCTCAAATCACCTGCAGAGAAAATGAGGGACATACATTATGTGCAGAGGAGCTCACATCCCTGACTTCTCTAGGTAGGAGTTTTAGTAGAGGCAGAGGTAGAGCCTAGCCCTTCAGCACAGAGAAGTGAACAGCTTTAGCACTGAGATCCTCCTTTGCCTTTTTACTTCTCTGTAGCATATTGATATTAGACCTTTCAACTTGTGCAAGCAATGAAGTAGGAGGAAGCTACACAGTACATCTTCTTCACAGCCTTATATCCATGGAGAAAGTGTGTGCAACTGTGTAAGGAAAGATTAATATTCTACCATATATGGTAAAGAGTGAATTACATTTCACGCGTAAATTAAATTGTCTGACAGAGTTCTTAAGTGATTGACTTTGCAGCTTGAATATTGTTCTCGAATGTGTGTCTGTGGGTTGTATAATTTTTTAGGTGAGTTTGTTCATTTTTTGGGAGCGTGCACGGCTTTGGTTTGTATCAGAAGGCTGCAGAACGGTCCTGCTTTATCACATAAGCTGCAGGATGTGTGCAGCACTGGACAGTGTTGCTGGGAGATACAATCCTCATAGACTCACTGGAAAAGATGTGGCTGAATCCTCTCACACAAAGAAAACCCCCTTTCAGTTGTCTAACCTTTTGCTGCTTATGTTGTAAGGTCTGGTCCCTGTTTTTTTCTTAATCCTTTTTTGTTCTCTTTGTCATTCTTGTATTTTATTTTTTTTCCTGGGAAATTGAGTTTGGAGAACACGTTTGGTTTTTTTTAAGTTAGAATTTGTTGTCATAGTTGTTTGGCTCTTAGCAAATGAGCAGACTAGCTCTTAATATGCATGATTTCTGACTTTTTTGCCCCTTATTTACAATATGCAGTTTTAAGTGTCTTCTCTCTGCATTTATTCAAAGCAAAGGCTTGCATAAGTGGAAAGCTAAAGCTCATGAAAGCTGATGCCTCCTAATTTATTTTACTGGATATTAATTATGTTAAAAAGCAACATAATTTTCTTTAAGTCCTTTAAAATTCAACAGATATAAATGTGGATTTTGGGCTTTGTTTTTCTAAGCGACTTATTCTTGTTATCTGAAGAAATAATCAAATAAGAGTTTGATTCAATTTAGGTTGTTCAATTCAGAGCTGGTGAAAACAGGGCAATGAAGTTTGATTTAAGTAATGATGCTTGAATTCAGCCTGAATGGATTTCATCGTATTGTGCTGAATTTTTTAATTACCTCTCATTTTTCTGAACTTCCTTAAGTGAGTCATAACAGATGCTAAATTGACAGAGACGCTTTTTTATAGACAGGACCAAATAAAAATAGTGCAAAAAACTTGTGAGAAAAAATGACTTTATTAATGCATCCTTCATGTGTACTTGAGGGACGTTGATCAGTATTCAGTGAAAATTTCACCCTTTTATAGTATTTCCACTGACACTTGTCGCTTTTGATACGTCTAAGCCCTTCAAACGTGGTAAGAAATGGAGGAAGCTGTTCATGTTTATTCACAAAATAAATGGAATGGATCAAGTATGTTTCGTAAAAGTTGGCATTCTCTCAAGTCAACAGCCAGAAAATGTAATGCCAGCAATCTGTCGTGTATATGATGCATGTCTTTCTCCAGATAGGAGTTGAGAGAGGTCAATGTATTATGTTCTGGTTTTTGCAAATGCGTTTTTTCATTAATGGTTCACAGTATGTTGTCTGAGTTGAACATACTTGGATTTACTCAATATAAACAGCATTTGCAGAAACAGAAGAACACGTCTTTTCCCCGAAGAAGTGAGCGGAACTGCTGCCTGGAAACCAGTCACATAGCAACAGACTGATTTCTATTCCAAAACTCTTTCCAAAACAGAAGGTAAGTACTCTTTTGTTGACCTTCAGTGCTAAACTTAATAAAGTATCAGTAATTCCAGCGTAGGAGAGTGGTCTTTTCTTGGAGCGTGTTTCTTTCAAAATTGAGACAGCCTCAAACTTTCACTCAGTGCAAATGGAATGATTTGGGATTTTCCTGAAAGTAACACAGCTCATCATAGTTGTGAAGGCATACCTAATTTTTAGAAAAAAGGAGGAATACTTCTAAATAATAGTATTTTTTTTCCTATTCTTGCTTTCTTAAGACGTAATTCAAAGAAGAACAAAGAAGAAATTGATTCTTACCTGGGTTTGAGTACCAGTTGGGTAGTATATATTTACACTAGTGATTATTCTACTCCTTGATCATTTGAATCAGGTTTTTCAGATATCATATTTGACAAAGAAGTGCAGTCAAACCAATAGTGCAAGTTCAGGTCTGAAGTTTTCTGTGCCAGTAGCTGCCAAAAGTTACACTATGTTCACAAATTATATTAAAAGCTATAGCAAGTCATTTTTAAGCTTTAATCATTACAAGAAAAAAATGCATTGAGTTTCGTTTTAAAATGTGATAAACAGAGGAGTTTGGATTTCAAGAATGCTCATTTTATTAAAATTAGCTCCAAAGATGGAATACATAACTTTCCCTTTGCCATTCCTACCTGACTCCATACATGTTTGCAAAATCATTGTTATTTTCAAATATTCCATTGTAATTAAAAAACCCAGTTTGCTACTTTTACAGAGTACTTTGATTTTTACTCATAGAGATACCAGGACTGTATGGAGAATAAAGTGTTACCATGAAAGAGTAAGAGTGGACCTTCCTCAAGTGTAGGGGTTGCATAACTTGAAAAGCTTTATAGAGATTATAGGAAATCTTAGCAAAACTCAACAGGCAGGACCTGGAAAGACCACACGGAAGTGACTGCAGTGGAATGGAAGGGGAGTTTGTTTGTTCTCTCTGTGGAAGAAAACCAGGTCAAGCCTTGTAGGTATGTTAAGTCCCACCTCAACTCTTCTGCTGGTCATTATGAGGATGAGAATTTTTGAGTCTGTTCATGATGAGGTTTTTAGTGCTTGGTAGTTGTGGCTGTATAGCTGTGAATCTTGGTAAATTCTATTGGCAGCCCCAAATCTGTGTTTTCGTGTCTCATTTTGAGTGCCACCTTCCTGATTTCTAGTTGTTGTAGCTGTTGCTGGAGATACCTAGGTGATATTTCTGGTTCCTATCCAAGGTACTCTAGTATGCTTCCTTTTTAAGTGCAGTTTTTCATGTTGGGCAGGGCTCTGCTCAGTGCTGGGAAGATAATGACTTCTGGTTAACAACAGTTTGCTACAGATGGGAGCATTTAGATTGGCAACATAGAATTCACATCTGGTAAAATCTCACTGGGTACATGAGTGTAAAGCTCCTTGATACTGTTTCATTTTGCATTAATAAAGCCTCATAAAGTGTGAGATATTCTTTGTTCTCTCATTCAAACTCTTTCCTCAAGCAGGAGAGATCCTGTCTTTGTTGTAGTTTTGGGGAATCCAAAATGAAGTGTGTGGTAGAACTCGTGTCACTGTGTATTCCTTTGTATCACAAACTTTTCTAGTTTCCATTTCACGTTGTGTCTGTGGATGGTTTCGAGTATGTAAAGATAGTTTATGGACATAATTCCTACTTATACTTGGGACCTGGAGAATAAAGCTAGTGAATACGTTGTAGTTCAAGATAGTTCACCATTTTTTAGTGCCTGGATTTCCCTTTTGACTGAAAGCTAGGAGCTCTTAGAGCTTTTCCCCTGACAGGTCAAGTAGTAACCTCTGTTCCACAACCATCAGCAGGTTGGAAGCGCAGAGACTGTCCTTTCTTTTGAAAATGTTGTCTTCTGTTTCTTCTGTAAAGAAGAAATGCTCTATCATATAAGAGAAAGTTGTTCCACTCATCATGTACCGATTCTAGAAGGTCAAATTCTGCTTTGGTTGAAACTGGGCTTACCTTAGTTTGTTCCTCACATTTATTAACTCTTTCTTAACAGCATCTTCTTCCCAGTGTACTCTGGGGAACAAAATGTTTTTCCCTCCATCTTTAATTATTTCTTCAACTAGTTAGAAGCAGTGACTGTGTCAATACAGCTGATGGCAATGTTGGCAAGCAGTGACCATTAGGACAGGATGTAGGTGTATAGAGGTGTTTTGTTTTAATTGTTTTAGTTACTGTGATGCATATCCTTCTTACTTTTGGAGAAACAGGAAAGAACAGATGTGTATGTAGACACATCTGTAGTTTGCTTAGCTGCAGTTGAAGAGTCTTGTGGCTTTCAGTTAGTAATTGGCAGAGTTTAAAGGCAGTTTGATAATCCTTGTAACTGAATGTGTGATTTGTGTGTTTGGTTGTTGCTGATGAGCAGATAAACTGCTGAACTTAATCTAAAGGTGCAAGCCTAACGTTGACCAAGTTTTAAAAAAGCCAAGAAGCCAGCAAAGGAGTCTGCTTGTACAGACTTGTAGGT
The DNA here is from genome assembly GCA_013397725.1 of Rhagologus leucostigma. Taxonomy (NCBI): domain Eukaryota; kingdom Metazoa; phylum Chordata; class Aves; order Passeriformes; genus Rhagologus; species Rhagologus leucostigma. The sequence goes on from VZTD01002293.1 coordinate 81,720, forward strand.
AAAGAAAGGTGTGCAGGAGAATTTCTTCTATTTTTTTTTTCCCCAAAATGGTAAAAATAAAGAAGAGAAAATTATGAAGACATGCTTCTGAGGAAGTAGAGGAGGTGACCTCTATGTACAATGATGAGGCCAGGTTGAATGGGGCTTTCAGCAACCTGGTCTAGTGGAAGGTGCCCTTCCTGCCCAAGGCAGTGGGGTTGGAACTAGATGACTTTTAAGGTCCCTTCCAACCTGAGATATTCTGTGATTCTATGACAGATTTTAGCAATTATAGGATGTGTGTTACCAGTTTTTTAAGTATTAAATAAAACTTACTCATGCTTGAATATTTGTCTGCCAAAACATATAGAAAAATATCACAGTCAAAACTGTGAATGTTGATTTTAGATTAAATCAGAAGAATGGAACAGAAGAATATGGTTGTAGACAACATCTCAGGATCCTTAGGAAATTACCGAAATAAATACTGGACAGATCTCTGAAGGAGAAGGTGACTCATTGAATATGACCATGAAAGAAGAGACTGGCTTCTGGAGAACAGCTGAATGACTTCACATGAGAGAAAATGTGTCAGCAGAAAGAGAAGGTGAGTTGTCAAGAAGGAAGAATAACTAAGTACAAAAGGAGAAAGTGATCTTGGCCAATGCAAGAGACTGGAGCCTTTGATGAAATGGGATGAGTAGAAGATGAATGATACCAAGGAAGGGAAGGAATTAGACTCACATCGATGCTCTCTTTAAATACTCCTGGACATAAATATCAGTGATGGGAAGAAAATTCAGAGTTAAAAGACTGTATGCATACACACACAAAAGGATATCAGTACAGTTAGATTGACTCTTGGAAGTCATGGATAGCTTTGGAAGAAAGAGCTGCTGGAATGGCCTTTCAGTGTTAAGAGGTAGGAACAAAAATCTTTTAAGACAGCTAGAGCAGTTTGGGAAAATAGACTTGATGCATTTGGTGGCAGCGGAGGTGACAGTACCAGTAAATGTGAAATCTTCCTCTTTGCTTGCAAATTCATAACAGAATGATATAAGGCATGGTCTAAATCTGAGAACATCATTCAATGAAGAAAACAAAATACAGTCTATATTAACAGTGAACAGTTTGTTTAGTCTATCAGTGATGGCAGCTTCTGGCTTGCTGTAGCTTCAGCTCTAGTCTGAGAGCACAAAACACGCATAAGAAGCCTGGCCTGTTAAGTTTGTGGCGTGTCTCCCTGTAGATTTGTCAGGGAGGGTCCTTTGAGATGCACAGAGTAAGAAAATGCATTTTAAGGATACCTGAATTTGGCCACATTGAAGCCCATTTGTTTTGCTTCATCTCTATGTATATTTAGTTTGAAAAGGGGTATACTTCTGTATTATGAAGAATTGCAAAAGTTTAAAGCTTAGTTTTGTTCTGATTCTGAAAAACCCGCAACCCATATTCTAAATTCTCCCAGTTGCTGAAATCTTCACAGATGCTGTTTATAACAGTTGGTATCGGAACTGAGGGACTGGGCTCACAGGTGGTTCCCGTGCCACCCAACAGCTGGATTTCTGACATCTGCATGATGGAAGGCCCAGGGGCTTTTGCGCATCTCAGGATCTGGCCAGGCTGGGGGGCTGGAAGGCTGGGGAGTACTGTGAGACACCCTGCATCACATTCTTCAGCAATGGGGGGAGCTGACAGGGGGCCATGCACCTTGCCAGGGGACTGTCACTTCAGTCTGCACATGATCATTTTGTTACTTGCACATTAGCTCTCATGCTGACAGCTGAGATTTGATTTTTGTTTTTAGCCACACCTCTAAAGACAGCTGAATGGTTCAAAATGGGCTGGGAGAGACTATCCTATGGAAATGCTTCGCAATTTTGTGAATCCAAAAGTCAACCCAGGAATCCTTTTGTGGGTTTATCAGTTTAATGCTCTTACTAAGGGCTAGAAAATGTTGGTACCACTGGGATTATATTGTATAAGATATTTGCTTTACAGTTGGGAAGACAGTAGCATCTATTCTGATCCTGCTCATAGAAAAGACTGCAGATGGTCGGGTGGGGAAAGGGGGCAGACTTGTAGCTGCTGGTCACACGTTCTGGTAAGATTTCGCAGTGATTTTCCAATGCCTTTTCTCAGTCAACTTTTTTCTTGTTCTCTTGAATATGTAGTAGCTCCACTGGATCAATTGCTTTTCAGAGCTGAGGGCAAAGTTTACTCAATTTGTTTGTTTAACTTCCAGCATTTTAAGAAATGAAATAATTTTTTTGCTGCAGGCATGGAACTGTTGAACATAGTTACTGATTAATTATTCTAATTATGGTTCCTTAGATATATATGGAAATGGTAGAATTATGCAGCATGTCTTTTCCTGTGAGGAAGTAGGTTGGGAAAATATTGCATTGTCAGCTCAGTGATTTTTTTAAAAAATTATTTTGTAAGTAATGACATATTGCTTAAAAATCAATTGAACAAATCTGACCTTATGGTTGAAAAGAAAGTTCAGCTGACACCTGGCTGTACAGTGATGACACGCTCTTTGTAATACACGTATTTAATTCCTCATTTCTTTTCCTGTCGCAGTACAGTGTTAACGTGGGTACAAATGATGCTTGCAGAGAGAATGACCACCACAACAGAATGTCCATCATCAGTTATGTACACCCTCAGGAGGTAAAGTCCAGGCCAGAAAGAGTTGTAACAAAACATGGGGTGATAGAAGTGTTGGGAAAACAGATAATGCATGAGGATCTGGTGAGATACAGGGATGACTGGCCAAGAGTGGGAATGCAGGAGCTTTGAGGGTTTATGAAGCAATGCTACAGTTTCATGTGTATATTTAGCATTAAAAATTAAACTCAGTGTGAAATGAGATGGCCTGGAGTCCTCAAGGATGAGTTGTTCCCTGTTTCATTTTCTTCTGTAAATTTCATATGAATTATTTTGAGGAAGCTGACTGGTATTTAAGGAAATTGCAGACCATGCTTCACAAGGATGGGGCCTAATTCAAAGTCTGTCTTGGCTTATGGTGTCCACTTGCTGTCCCCATGTTGCCACCAGCACTGGGAGTGTGGGTCACCGTGAGTAGCCTGCTGAAGAAAGGAGGGATGATGCATTAGGTCTGGGTTTCTCAAAGGAGCTTAAGGAAAATAAGTGAAAATTGATTTTCCCTTTAGCTTTTTAGGGAACCCTGTCACTTTCAAGCAGTTAAGTAAATTAGCAAATTGAACAGATGTATTCCTCTTATCTTGAGGAAAATGTACATTCCCATATTCAAGCAGCGTCTCTGCATATGAAATGTAGGACCTTGGAAATACACTGAAGGAGCTCTTGAACTCAGTTTATCATCCTACTTCCCTTGCCAGCTATGAATATGTCTCTTGTTTTTAGAGAAGAGAGTATTGGGGTATATCATGCAGGGCAGGGAACAGAGCTGTGGGAATATGATTCAGCTGCAGTTTTGCATCTTAATTATATGCTTGGTGGGGAAAAAACCCCCACCTTTTTCTTCATAACCCCCTGTCATATCAGCTAGCTCTTTCTAATCTTCCTAATACCTCCCAAATTCACAAAGTAATATAATGTCATTAGAGCAAGTCAGAAAGATCTAAAACCTTTGAAACTGGAATGTGCTGATTCATTGAAATGAAAATATTTGAGAGACTTTAGTTTTCCAGAAAAATTTGAGAACTAGAGGAAATAAATATCAATCATTTTATTTTGCTGTAGAAATCTTGGTTTTCTATTTTAATATGATACTGGAAAATTTCATTTTGATGTAGTGAGTCAGTCAGTCATTTCACACTCTGCCTTCTGTATTCTTTCACTGGATGAGTGCCCACTGCTTCAAATTGGGTCAGTTTACCCTTGTGAAATTGCTGTTTAACCTGCTGCAATATGACTGACTTACTGAAGCTGCAGATTGATGCTTTTTATTCTTTGACGAAAGAAATAAAATGGAGCTGTCAGGATTCTTGCACTGTAGAGGTTATTCTGTGTCTCATATTTGTAGCTGGGCTGCTTGTGTCACTTTTGTGTGAAACTAATTATTCAGTCATTTATCCAGCTCCTCTTTCCTATTTCTGGTAAAAAGATAAGTGGTACTTGAAGGAGGCAGTTGCTTAAAAGGGGGAAAAATTCCAATAAAAGCAGCATCAAATTGGCACAGTCATTCTGATTTTAAGTATTACAAACTGTAAACTGTAGCACAGGAAAGTTCAGAAAGAGCCTTTTTCCATAGCTCAGCTTAGGGTAATGAATTAGAGACCACTTCAAAATTGGTTGGTAGTGAAATGGTTATAGCAAGAGCATTGTAACAGTAAGCCATGAAAGGCGAGAACCCTAAACCACACCAGTCAGATCTCACTTTACCCAAGCTGGACTCTTCTGGAGAGTAATGTTTCCTGTGCTACTGGTAATTTGGAATAGGTTTGTAAAAGCCAGAGGCGGTGAGCATTGGTCTGGATTAGATACTGATGCTGGCCTGTGGGACCTGGTTTTGTGGGCTCTTGACTTGTGGTCAGGAAAGAATTTAAATTGTCAAGGGATAGTGATGTTTTTTTGTTAGGCCTCTTTCTTTCTCTATGCCATGGCCAGGCTCTAAGGATCACTGAGGCATTTTACCTAAATAATTTGCCTTCTGTCGCAAGGGTTTAGGATTGTGACGATATCTTTGCTTTTCCTGGTTTATTCCTGTGGCTCGCTATGACATCTGGAGCGTTTGGCACATTTTTTTTTGTGCTAAGTATCTTGGAATTGGCTTTTTGGCTCATGATGCCACGAACATAGCATAACAGAATCACGGGATGGTTTGTATTGGTAGGAACTGTAAAGATTATCTAGTTCCAACCTTCCTGCCATGATGTGACATCCCACCCTCAAGGGGAGGCAACACCCAAGATTCATAGATGCTCATGGTTGAAAAGGAGTGACAAAGATCAGAGGGTCCACAGCTTATCTTCTAGACTTCTACACAAGGGAAGGGACACCTTCTGCTAGATCAGGTTGCTCAAAGTCCTGCCCAGCCTTGCCTTGATCAAAGGAATGGGACATCCACAGCTTCTCTGGGCAACCTGTTCCAGCCTTACCATCTTCAAATTTCTTCTGAATAGCTAATCTAAATCTTCCCTCTTTCAGGTTGAAGCCATTCCCCCTTGTCTAATCACTACATGCCCTTGTGAAAAGTCCCTCTCCAGCTTTCCTGTAGGCCCCCTTTAAGCACTGGAATGTACTAGGAAGGGAGTCTTCACTTCTCCAGGAGGGGACATATAACAGACATTATTGTGTAGTGTTTGGGGCTAGAGGCTTGTTACAATATTGCAGGCCACTAAGCTTGGTGATTCCTGTATCTCTTTTCCATTTTTTGTCTCGGGACTGTTCACTTTGAGTAATGCTCCTGGGGAATATGTTTTTAGGGATGAAGTGAGTATGGAAGACCAAACTACAAAGAGAGCGAGCAATAAGAACGGGCCAAATATGCATTGGAGCAGCATGTTCCCAGTGTGGGAAAGGACCTGGAGGGTCTGGAAAGACTTGTGGGGCACTAGCATTTTGTAGACTCAAGATCACATAGAAATGCCTGAGTGAGCTATTTAAGTGTCTAGGGGCAAAAAATTATACTGGTAGGTATACACAGACAAGGAAGTTAATTGGTATGTGAAATACATAGAGTAATTTACCAAAATAAACTGTTAACTGTCAGAGGGAGCCTTGCTGAGACACAAACACTGACATTGGACATAAAATAGAAACAGTAGCAATGACAAGCTGCCAGGCAGACTCAGTTTTTTTGTTACATAATAAAGCAGCTCCAGGTTTTTGAGTGATGGTGCAAGCAGCTGAAGATTTTTCTCTGAAGCACCTTATCCTGGAACTGCTTCCATGATAATGAGATGGGTTGGACACCCATTGTAGTGTGACTCTTATATTCTATTATTATTCTCCTACAAGTGTAAGAAAATAGTACATTCTCAGTCCCCACATTATATTTCTGGTGAGATTAATATCGATCCCGCCCCTGAATAATTCACTATTGTTTTGTGCAGTAACTATGCAGAGGAGTTTTGGAAGCACCAGCCCAGTGCATCAGTTTTGTGTCTCAAAATCTACAAAGACTAGAATATGTAGAGAAGACATATAGGCAGTGGGTGTCCTTCTGGAGTGTGGCCAATGAAACCACTGCAGTTATGCACTGGTGGAATGACACTGCTGATGTAAATGCTGAAAAAAATGTGCATTATTGCAACTGGAGCACAACTTGGTAGGTTGGATACAGCTGAATTTTCTGTTCTAAGTGAAAAAATTGTCTTTTGTTTTGTTGACTCTGAAATGGATGGTTTACCTGAAGAGTAGTCTGGGAGATATGCAAGTAATTTTTTTATCAGCTTGTCCCATCCAGATTGAGGACACAGGAGAACATGCAAGGAAAACCAGTCTGCCTAACTGAGGCTGGGTATGGCCCATACAGAATGATCTGTTTTGGTGTCAGTTGGCCGCTAGCTCTCAAGGCGGGCTTCATGGTGCTCATCGGAGAGCTGGGTGGAGATTAGAGCCTGCAGAGTCCCCACACTCATCTTTGCGTATCCTGTATGGCATGGAAATAATTCGTGGGTACAGCTGGGACAGTCTTCAACCTGCAAAGATTATCAATAGCAAATGGCACTTCCCCAGCAGCTGAAAAAACAATGTTAAAGTACCCAGAGTTCACGTCCACACCCAGGTACAGCTGTCAGCAGCAGGACATTTTGCTCCTTTAAGTGAGGCTGTAGTATGGAAAATTACTCCTGTCCCACAGTTTAGAAGCGTCATTGTTGTGCTGGTCTTCCAGGCAGTGTTTGCATCAGCTCCGAGACACAGTTTGGCATCTGCTTGGCCTTGCAATAGCTGGCTTTCCAGTAACCATTATAAAATGTTGTTTAGCGTAAAGATACTTCTTTTAAAGTGGTTTGGCAGCGTTCCCAGTGATCCCAGAGAGAAGAGCAGCTAGGACTTGTTCTCCAGCTCTGAGGCAGCTGTCCACTGGGCTGACCAGGGGTGGAGCTGTGTGTACTTTGGCTCTGCACCACAACTAGCAAGCAAAGACACGGACTAAGTTGTCCTTGCCTGCCCGCAATCCTTCAGCGTAGGGCTACATAATGTGAAGTGGTGGGCCAGGAGCTCCAGGATTATGCAGTGGTGCTGTGTGAGGGCTTGTGATGGCTGGGTAGAGAGGGAGGAGTGCAATGCATGGGCTTTGCTGTAACATGCAGTAGAGCTATTTCCCTTGAAGACTGTGGAAGTAAATGCAGGGGCCGGCCATCGCACTCGAGCTAATTTGTTCACCAGAGAAACCTACATTTGAACGTGCCGTCCTAGGTTCCTTTTCCAGGTAATGGAGAGTAGTGAGCATGGTATCTCTCGTTCTATGACAAAAAATACAGTAATTGTCCCATTTCTGTCTGTGGGGTATAGGTAAACCTGTGGTCACAAACTTAAGCCCACTTACACTTTTTGTAGACAGACTTTTACCCTTAGTGTAATTACAGTGTGGAGAGGTTCGGTATATGACAGAGGAGGGAAGTACTGAGGGGCTAGTTCAAAAATTGGCTGGAGGTGCTTTGTGTTCCTGTGACTTTTCAGAGGGTGAGCTCTGAGCTATGGTCTGGATCAAAGGCAAATTTTGCCTGAGTCTCCCCTATTCCAGGTATCTTCTGCATGTCTGTGCAGCTGATGTTCCCCCCTGCAAGGGTGGTCAGTAGCACCTGCTTGGTCCTGTAAAGCCAGAGCAGGCAAGTAGCCATGGTGTCCCTCGTACGATGTCGTGGACATTAAGCAGCCCCATCCTGTGGCTCTTCATTCCTTTTTCCCAGTCAGCTGCTGCTGACCCACTGTGGCTGCTGGAATATGTTGAAGGCATTTCATGCTTTTTAAAAAAATATAAAGAGAGCCGTCCTTGTAAAGTATTGTTTAAAGCATTAAAAAAAAAAAAGAAACTTAAAAATAACACAATCTTTTTACCACTAGTTGGAACTGATGTGCAAATGCAAACATATACTAGTTCCACAGTCTCCTTCCATCTGTAAACAAAAGATGTCTCTTTCCTTTAGGGGCCCCATTATTTTCTCCAAGGAAGTTATTGAACCCGATATCAATTTAAGTAATGCAATAGGTATTTACTAGATATGATAAGCAGAAAATTTAAAAATGCCCATTCAGTCTTAAAAATAAATAAAACTTCATTATTTTAAAACAAAACACAGGTATCTTGCAGTCACCTAAGAAAAAGTAGCACAAGGAAAGACATACAGCCATCAGATTGTGGGGGAAAGGAGAGTTAAAAAAATTGTACTTCCAAAATGTTTTTTGTCAGATCTATCAAGAAAGGTGATCACGTTGACCACTGGGATTCACAGACAGGAAAGGTTAATGAGGGTGAGGGTTAGATAAATGTTGATAACTGCAGGTGCAATGAACACAAAATGCTAAGAATTTACAGTATCAAAGTCAAGCCAGGCCCATCTGATAGCTTTCTGTGATAAATGGTTGTCCAGAAAAAGAAACTATGATAAACTTAATCAATCTGTATTTTCAGTAAGACCCTTGAAATGGTGGCACATGGAGAGTTACTGTTTCAGTGGAGAAGGACGAGAATTTTCAGCAATACCTAGGAAATTGCTAAAGCAAATACCGTAGTGAGTTGCACTGAAAGTAGAAGCATCAGTCTCGAAGGGCAGTTCGCAGCTGAACTTCTTAATGTATTTTAACTCCCATGCCTTGGCACAGGCTAGGATTGCACTACTTAGAGGATGAGCTAAACTTGAGGAAACCATGCCAGTGCAAAGGATAATCAAAATAATAAACAGATGGAACAGAAAGACTCAGAATTTTTTTTCTGTAAGATGAGAACTTGCTGATCACAGCATGACCATCAGATGTGAATATAATCCAACTGTGACAAAGACACATTTGATTCTAGTCTGTATCAGGTGATTTTTCCAGCAGAGATGAGGAATTACCTTACCAGAATATGGCTCATTTACCTGAGCAAGAACACTAGGAGAGGATATAGTTCTTATCTATAAAGAGATCAGTGGTAAAAACAAGTGAAGGAAAATAACTAAGTGCAGGGAAAGTTTTGATGCAAGAGCAAAAGTGTTTGGACTGAGCATGAATAAATTTAACCTGAAAGTCAGGGGAAAAAGAAAACCATTTGTGAAGTGTGACTCTGTAGTCATCTTCCAGAGAGAGTAGTATGAACAAAATACCTAGCCTATGTTAAAGTGAATCTGGATTGGGTTATAAATAGGATTGTGTCATATATGTGCCTGTAGAAGCACTGGATTGAATCTGATACCCTTGAGGCTCTTCCTAATTTTGTGCTCCAGTTTTTCTAATCCCTGTCAGATAGTGGACACAGGATCATAAATATGGTAATGACTTTCTTTTTCAGTAAGATATTTTTTTGTATTTCTGTTAAAATTCCTTTCAAGTCTGAATTTTTCTAGCATGGTAATATCACGCATCACTATCTCCTCTTTACTATATCATTTAACAAAGCATTTGCAGTGTTTTACTCAGAATGTTTCATACTTTTGTGTGACATCCATTGTTGGGTCCACAATGAAAATACCATCTTGTAGGAACTTAGGAAGATTGACAATTAACAGGACTAACTCCTGGTCTGCAGTAGATCAGGCTTGTGAAAGGCCTCTGCTTTCATTCCTGTTTTTCTCCTGCAGCACAGGGTTATCCCTGAAAGGAGGGATTGTGGAAGCAGTACTCTCAGAGTAGCAATAATCTTTATATATATATATCTAAAGTGTGTATATATATATAAAGTGTGTGTATATATATTTGTATACACCAAATATGTCCAGTGACTCATTTGATAATAAAAATCTAACGTATCTAATGTACTTGACTATAAATCGTATCCTAATACTCTTGAATTATTTTATGTTTCAAAGTACGTACATAAAATCCCTGATGTTTTTTCAGTATTTCTTTGCAACATCTCTGCTTCCATGTCATAGTATGAGGAAAGTGGTTTTTGACTGCTGTAGATGGAGCCTTGCTTTTTTTCCAGGTGCTTATTTCTACAGAGATTGTTTTTCCTCCCAGTAAGGCAGTAAGAACTTGTGTATGTGTCTCCTGCAGAAAATCTTAGCTCTTCTCTAAGAGCATTTATGTATAAAAGAGCTTCCAGTGAAAAGTTCAGTTAATGCGATGCAATCTCTTCAAGTTGCTCCCCTCCTTCCTTCCTGCCTTCCTCCCTTCCTGCCTTCCTCCCTTCGACTCAGCAAAAAACCACCTGGCTCTTCAAGCCCTTCACGCCTTAATTCAGGCCAACAATTTTCTTTTCATTAGTGTTTGGGCAACTAGTTAATTACTGCATTGCACCCTGCTCTGCTTTCTCTAGCATCATTGATTGAACCATGATTCCACATAAACTGTATGATCTGTGAATTTCATAACATCTAAAGCATCATTCTGATTTAATGCCTGATTTAATGTATCCTGTCTTAGACTCATTTTTTCAATATCCTTTGTACTACATGCTTGTTGAAGGTTGTTGCCATAGCTGTGGCTACTGAAAACCTTTCTCTCTAGGATAAAATGGCTGGCCAGCTCTCGCTGCACCATATGGTATCTCTCCCAAGTTGAAGATTATTTTCCTGTTTGATTTTGATAAAAAATGCTAATTTCTGTACTATAGTTCATAGCCTGAAATAGTTTGGGTTGGTTTTGGATAAAGTTAACCTGGAAGCTGCTCTGCAGGAGCGCACCTGGGGTAATCTTGCTGCCTGTCACCTTCTGGTCTATGGGTTACTGTATATATTGGGTCCTTAGCTCTACTGTTTGCTGAAGTAGATGTAGGTCTTGTGTCTGGAAATTCACTGGCTACATATTATATTAGTGGTACACTTAAGCTCCTTGTCCATCTAACAAGGAATATCTGTAAGTCATCTGGTTGTTTACATGAGCTTGGACTGGTCTAAAAATTAAAGACAGTATTTAAAAAAAATTGAGGTGCTGGATTTATTTCTCTTCCTGTCCTTCTGCATTTAAGCCTGAGATGTCTCTGTTCAGTCTGTTGTTTGGTGGTGGGGCTGTAACAAACACCTTGTTTACAAAAACCTCTGTTGCTCTGAGAGTGTTTTGATGGATGTCTTCATGGAAATCTGTTGGAAGTTTTTGGTCTACCTGCATAACTCTTTGGTCAGTTTACTTAGAAACAAGGCATCTATACAAATTCTTTCGTTTGAAATGCCTTCCTTTAAAACAGGCAATATTTAAATGACAGGCATCTGTCTCATGGTTAGACACTGACCTAATTACCACATTGTGAATGGCCTCCTGACAACTGCTGAGATACTGCCCTCATGGAAACAGTGAAGCAGAGCAGTGCTACTTTCTGGCATTTCTATAGCTGGACAAAGGAGGATGAATGAGGCTGCTACAACGTATATGTGAACTCGCATTTCTGTTGTTCTAGTACGGTTTGATATTAAAACTGGGATTTCTCCCAATATATGTGTTCTTTAAATAATTGACAATATTATTCTATACTGCAGTATACTGGTAGAATTTCCAAGGACATGGTTATACAGAAATAAAGGCCAACCTTAGACAAAATGCTTAAAAAGTGTACCTGAATCTCTGAGTTAATTGATGAGTTAAGGTTTTAATGTGTCCTTATATTTTTGTATCTATATTTAAAATAGCTGGGGGGGTGAAAAAGTATTAAGTCCTATCTGAAATCAGTAGGAAAGAAAATAGGTAGATGTACATGCATTTAATTTTTTATATTCATAGCCCAATGATAATTCTCATTCCTGTATACAAGTGTCTTGTCATCACTAGCTTTATACTTCGTTCTAGAGCAATTTGAAGTTTAGTATTGCACTTTGATGTAGTAGACAAAATATAAAATTTGTTGGTTTTTCCTTGTGCCAGTTCCTTCAACTCAGTATTTTTTTTTAACTGTGTCAGTGTTAGCCAAAGGGAAAATATTATTTTGTAGGTTTCTTATGTAAAGAAAACCCAGTATCAAAGAGAGACAACTGCTTTATCTCCGAAAGACAATGTGAACAGTGCACTGTCAGAGAGCAATGAAACATGTTAAGTTGCACTTTAAAACAAATCACATGCTAGGCCTCCATGAGTGGTCATTGTGCTGCTAGAGTAAAGTCTAAACTTAACTGTGCTAAGTATGTTTAAAATTTGTCGAGTTGACACAATATTTATGAACACCTCAGTCTGTTAATGTAATGTTAATTCTGGTTAGAAAGTGTCTGGTACTGTGGTGGTGAGAGCACAGAAGCTGAAACAAGGGTTGCTGAGAGAAGAGTAGCTAATTAGCATTTTCGACTGTGTGTATTACCCAGCACACACCTTTTTCTGTATGGCTTAGACTAAACAATCACCCTAACAACACACCTCCTTTTATTTCACTGTTTTCTATTTTTTTTTTTTATTTCTCTAAGGACTGGATAAAAGCAGCTTTAGCTGTTTCACTGTGATTTTTTTTTTCTTCATTGCGAAGGCTGAGATTGCAGTACATGGATGTAGTAAACCCACCTATCCTATATTGCTTCATATAAAAATATGGGATATCCTTTGAAAAAGGAAACAACTGAAGCTGGTATTTTTATATCAATTACTAACATTCAGCTTCTTATCAACAACATTTAAACATATATTCACTATTATGTCAGCCAGACAAGTTAGATTCTTTGTATACAAACAGGCAAAACAGCTTAATTTCAACAGCTAATCAACAATATAAAGATTTTGTTTATAAAGTAAGAATTTGAGATTTAATTTTAAATACTTTTAGTTTGTTGCAGTTATCTGTTCTACAACAGTCCAGCTTTTATTGGAAATCGTGGTTCTTACTCTGTTTGCTGGCTACAAGAGTAAAGCAGGAAAACTTTTATGTGTACACTTTTGAGTTAACACTCATCTCTGCAGTAAAGCAATTTTATATCCACCATTAAACATGCATTTAGAAACAGGCATAAAGGGACTTGATTCATACCTCAAAAGTGTATTTTCATGGTTTCAGCATGCTTTGGATGGGGTTCTAAATGTATTTCCTAAATCAAAGGAGGTATAAATTGAATCCAGTTTAATCTGTGACTGCAGTGTAGTCAAAAGCTTGTAGGAAAAACTGGATAAATACACATAAATCATCCTTGCCCCTGAAGAAATGCAAGGATTCAAAGTTTGTTTCCAGTCTAAAACTGGATGCCCCATTTTGTCTTCCATCTCTTGACTCATGTTGTTGCTCTTCAAAAATGTGGTACCGCAAGAGTTTCACTTCCCTCAGTGAATCAATTTCCCCCCATCCTTCCCTGCACTGGGATTTCTCTTTCCTCTTCTGAGTTTTGATTTGAACAGCTGCTCTTTATCTTCCTGGTGGCTGCTGAGGAGTGTAGTGATTCCTCAAAATAAATATGTCTGGCTAAAGTCTGCTTCCTCCAGTGACTGTATCTCCACTGACGAGATGTGAATTTGCTGAGTAACCAGCTTGAATTCCTCCTACAGTTTCCCAGATCTTCCTTTCATAGCCTAGTTTAGTGTAAGCAATAACATTAAGGAAGAATACAGATAGTAATAACCATTGTATTAATTGAAACTCGTCAGTTAGCCCTGTGGTTCACTGTGCTGGTGCAAAGACGGACAGACCGCTAAGGCATCCACACCGCTAGTTATGAGTCATTCAGTTCTGCTTGACTTGTTCATCTGCAGCATCCTATGATTCGCCTTGTCAGCCTTTCAGGGTACTGGTGTAAAACTTCTGGAGTGAAAAAGTCATACTTAGATCCTCTTGTTTTTCCTGAAACTTTTCAGAATTTTGATTCATTCTTACATATTGTTCGAGAGTGTATGTCCTTCTCACAGTCAGAACTTGATGCAATCACAAAGCTACCTCTTAAGAAGCCACTATGGCTAAAGAAGTGGCACACATAATAAGCATGTACCATTTGAGAAGCCTGGAGTATCCTGTCTTGCCTCCAGTTGCCAGTCCAAAAGACACAGGTTTTCCAGAGGTCATGTGTTGCACAATGTCTTGATAGTCCAGAGCATCCCAAATGGTACTGGATGACTCTGTTTAAGCAACTGAATCTTAGGTCACGCAAGGACATTAACCCTTCTGACTGCTAATGCTATGTGTCAGGATCAGGAGCTGCTTTCTGCTTCATAGGGGTGGGGTTCAGTGGCTGGAGGACAGATACCTGCTGCCATTTATGTTGTGGAATTCCCATGACATTTGCACTGGCTCACAAGTTTGACAAAGATCTGAAGGTGACCCACACTCTTCTGTAGCAGAAGGTGGTTAGGCACGTTCTCTCTGGGATCTGAATTGACACAAAAGCTACTCCTAAAGTTACTGGATTAAAGTTAATTTACTGTACCGTTTCAGTGAGTTTTGCAATTGAGCATTCCTTGTAAAAGTGTATAATTGAAATCACACACTTCAGTCATTTCTATTACGTGTACCCAAAGCCAGAACATTTCAGGCAGGTTACACACAATGAGATAAGCCTGTAGTGGTTGCTTTTTATCAAGTATGCATGGAAACACAGCTGTATCTGACATAAACAGTTGCAGAGTGACTGAAGAAAGAAGGAAGAATTGCATATTCACATCTAGTCAAATTGTAATCTAAACAGTTGCCTGAAAATTGAAAACTGGTACCTTGAATTTATATTGCTTATGCTGATGTGCTGCTTTTTGCATCCATCTAGGGGGCTGAATGGGACATTCCATTTTATTCCATAACCTGTTGTCATTGATGCATAGTTCTAGTCTCAGAATGGCTCAAATTAGTGGCCAAGCTTACAGCAGAGTAAACACAGGTTATCATATAAGTGACTAAACTAGATTTGGGCATGTACAATCCAAATGTTTGGTTTAAAAAAAAATTTGCAGCAATTGCCTCAAGCAAGTCTCCTTCATTCTGGTTTTTGTTTGCCTGTATTATAGCACAGAGCTCTGTTCTAATATATTGGTTCCATATATAATGACTAAATTTGTAATTCCTATGACAACTATGTTGAGCCGAATGCCTTCATATTATTCATTGGGACCCTCCACTGATGGAGACTCTTCCAGTTCCTTTACTGTTGATGTCCAGTGATTGTTTTTTTTTTTCCTCACAGAGGAACTCACAATAGGAAAAGCTATCCACCAGCGCATTTATCTGGAAATACCTTCTGAAGCCATTTGGTGTACCTGGGCACTGCAGTACTGTTTTGTTGTGAGATTGAGAAAGGATCCTCCACTTTATATTTGCAGCCATGGAGCTGATATCTTTGGGTGCTGAAAAGGGAGAGGATCTAGTTTACCTTCTGGAAACATTTATTGTAATACTCATTAAATAATTCTGTAGTGGTTGCCTAAGGTCTTCTACCAGAGGGAGCTACCTTTCTCTTGTTCTAGCCTCTTTGAAGTGACTTTTCTTGTGAATAAATTGGATGAGATCCCCGTGATATGCTCTGGAGACCAGCTATTTTTGTAGTTCACTCTTCTGCCGAGCTCACACTGTTCATACACTTAAATATTCTGAGCTTGGTAATTGCACCTTTCACCCACTCTGTAATTTCTGAGTCACCGTGTTAAGTCTCCCAGGAGCACCATGTGCTCCTTTTTGTACAGTGAACTGACTGACTTCCTTTGGTTTTGCAATAACATAACCTCTACTGCTTCTGGAGGGGATTACAAAGTGCAACTGAAGTGGCCATGCTGGAACAGCATCCCTGGTGTGGCTGCCTACGCCAGCCTTTTTGGATGCTGATGAGGTCAGGTTTTGTCCTGATCTCCACATCCATTCCTGCACCTTCTTTAAAAACTTGGTTAAAGGCTTAATCATATTGCAAACACTGATGCAGAATTCTGGGGAAGAATAAAACTCGCAAAAGATTGCAGCTTATGTGAACTTGTAGAGCCAGGAGCTTCTTATTAATTTTTTCTCATTCATCTTTTTAAGGTGATTAGTCTATTATATATTTTTCTCTTTCATGTACCACTTGACCTGTTCATCAGTTCACTTAGAAGTGTGGTCCCAAAGTTATGGCTTATATTTGTATAATTCACTCTTTCAGTGGTGTTTGAATCTGACTGTAGGTTAATGCATCATCTGTTCATGGAATTACATGGATTTGATCAGCCTCTGATATATTTTTCCATGTTTGGTTGATATGAATATTGCGTAAAGCTAGAGCACAGTGAAATCCTGGGGCAGTAGATACTTTTGAAATGGTATTGCTGCCCTGCAAATGTAGGCGAAAATTCTTCCCAGCCTTGCCCTCATAACAAAATCACAAAGACAGCATATGTTAAATCGGTTCTGCCAGGCTCTGGCATTTTTTGCTACAACAGGTGTGGTTTATGGTATAACAGAATTAATTGCTCAAAATCCAACCATTACCCAGTAAATCCTGCTGTCTGCCTTTATGATGGGCCAGACTGGAGCATCACAAATGCCTCATCTTCGTGCAATTATTTGTTACTCCAGTAAGCTTTTTTCTGTGGTTTGGGGATATTTTTACTGCTTCTGTGGTTGATGGTTTGGACTCAAACACTTTGACATGAATACTCCTGCAGCCTAATTTCTTTTGAGACACTGACTGGGGAAAGCCTCTACCCATTCATCTGTAGTTGAAATTTTTGGAGCTTTTAGGGCAGCACATTCATATACCTCAGGAACAGTTTCTGATTGCTGGCCTGTCAGCCTTTCCCAACTCCACAAATACGGATTTTCCAAATCCAGTGTCATTTGATGTTCTTGTAATAATGGCATGACAGTGATTTCTTTCTGCCTGTCTTCTGGGAGCATTAAGTTGCATTCAAAATGTTCCAGTACCTCTAGAGGAGCAGTTTGGTCAATTTATTTTTAATCTTCTGGTGTTCCCAGGGTAAGATTCAGGGTTAATAACATCAGAGCATCTCTTCTGGATTCTTTAAATGCAGGGATAGTGGTAATGAGTAACCTGGCTTCTGTATTCTATGATTTCCGTGCCATACTGTAGGCTTTCTTCAACGTCTTTCCAAGCTAGGTTTTTGGTTTAGCTAGTTAGATTAGGTCCAGCAAGCTGAAATCTTTTTGTCACTTCCTTATCTGTTGGTTACATATATTGATGATGGACTTTAGTCTTATTTGTGTTTACCTCTATCTCTTGCTAAGAAGATTTTTCCTTCTGGCACACTATCTTGCTTGTTTAGCTTCTGCTAACCACACAGACTTTTCAAACCAATTTTCTTCATGTGCTTCCACTAAACCATCAGAAATACATTATTTCTCCCTGTGAAACACCTGGCTTAGCAAATGTAGAGAGGTATGTTGAGGGGCCGAATATGAACAGATGAATATTTGGCTTCCCTGTATCTACCAGAAAACTGGGTGATGCATCAAACATAGAAACATGCTTGACATTAGGCATCTCTTTCAGAATTTTTACACTTAAAGGTATTGGAAATGTTTGACTTTTACATGTTTATTTAGTTATTTTGATTCTGCATTTAACCGAAAGTATTTTCTTTTTTTTTAAGACTAATGTCTAGTACTAAAGATTATGTGTGCTGCCTTGGTTATCCTCCTTGCTATTGCTTTGGTGGGCAACAGTCTTCTCATTTGGCTTCTGCCTTAGCACAAGGAAGAGTCGTGGATCCTGGGGTTTTTGGCTTCTGAAGCTGTGTTCTGTAATTTGAGAGCTTCTGTGGGCAGTCCTCTGCTTCCTCCTCTGCTGGTTTTTGCTCTCTCCGTCCAGTTTGTGCAAATCTTCATGAAACCAAAGGTTTGTAGTGTTAATGGATAGCTTCCCATTGACATTACTATTACAAATACTGGGAGTTTCAGTTTTTAGCATTCATGTACTCTAAGTGCTCTGACTGGGCATTGCTTTATCACTTTTATATATTCTGTGTATTTTTTTGATATATCGGTTTTATGTGGGTTTTATGAGAGTTTTATATGCTTAAAATTTTTGCTCACTGCTGATTCTAGCATCATTCTTTCCAACCAGAATGTGGCTTAAAATTCACTAGTGTTCTATTTGTTTTCATGGCTAATGGTGTATTCATTTGTCACAACTGTTATCATCATTCCCCTATGAGTTTCTCCAAAGTCACGGTGCTTTTTTCATCCTCCTTGTTCATGTGTCTAACGAATACCAGCTCTTGCAAAGTGGTCTTGTCTTGCTTTGTGCTGTTTACTACAGCTTGTGCAGTTCTGTCTGCTTGCTTTTCTGTATTACAAGTAAGTTCTTCATGTGTTTTCACTTGTATCTATATTTTGTGTACTTGAGTATGATCATGATGGTTGGAGCCTGGCCTGTCGTCCAAGAGGTTCATGCTTTGGTAGAGGACTTTGCAGGTCATTTGCAGTACTGGAGCTTTTGTATGTTTATGTAGCTCCAGCACGCCCAAAGCAATTTTGGTGGCAATGATTTTATCTTGGTCTTCCCCTAAATTCTGCCTGAGCATTGTGTCCCAGATTTCAAGTCTTTTATCAGTGACTATTTTAGTTCACTCCAGTACTGCAAGATTGTCTCTAAATCACTCAAGAGTACTGCTCTGTACTTTTATCTTCTTTTTGTACTCTGTTTAAGAATCTCTCATATCTTTAATATTCACATGGGTCACAACATTCCTTGAACTATTTTGGTGCAGTTCCGTAATTAATCTTTTCTGTCAGAGGTAACGGAAAATGATTAAACACATCAAGTGTCTCAGAAGCACTTGTTGTCAGAAATAAAGCTATTTTTATCTTGTCTCCCATTGCTTCTCAAAGTCAAATGCTGCTTAATTCTTTTCCAGATGACCTTTATATTTTCAGAGACTGTTTGCATCTCAGGAGACTTGAAACTGCTTTCTCAGCCCACTTGTCTCTTGGTGCTTTAGTTTATTTGGGCAAGATGTTGACTCCAGTGGTTGTGCCAGCCTGTCTGTGTGGTGAGTGGAGGGGAACAGGCACTTTCTCACCTCACTCTTTCGTCTGGGCATTAAAAATGGCTTGAGTGAATTGTGGCCCGGAGGTGTCCCTGGCTGCTCTGCATGAGAAGTGCTTCAGATGCAGATGATGGCAAAAATGGGGTGAGATGAGTCTGTGCCAAAGGGTGTGTCCTGTGTTTGCACAGCCTCTGATGGTGCCAGTGGGGTTTGCAGAGTGCACTGTGCAGTCCAGCTGCCTTCTCTCTGGCTGCCGCGCCACAGGGTGGTGGCGCAGTGGGTGGCCTTTCAAAGCGAGGTGAGCCTGAGAGGTTTAACTCACGGCTTGTGCCGTAACATCTCGGCTTTCGGTACTTGAAAGGAGAGGCTTCTTGTGGCAGCCACCTGACACAGATCAAGGGGTTTTTGTTTCCTTCCATCACATTGTCTCCCTGCTGCATATCTATCTCTGATAATGTTCATTATGGCTGTGCATACAGAGTGTGAAAGTAAAAGCCTTCCAAGACTTTCATCTGCTCTAAAATTCAATAGCAAAGTGTAGAAATAACTGTTACCTGCTTTCTTATCTTTCGGGTTTGTTTTTTTCCCCTTCTGCTAATATTTTTGGAGTACCTGCACTGCATCCTGATGCCTGTGGCTTAGCTTCATGCTTTCAGGCTGCCTTCTCCCTTTTATTGTCAAGCTAGCAAAGCTGTTTTGCCTATGATGAGGAAAAATGGTGTTCTATCTAGCCACTGTGCCTTCAGACAAATACTTAATGCTTTCTTGGGTACTTTTTCTGTAGAGGTGAGTACCACATTAAACAGAGGCACATATTTTGGAGTTAATAGACTGGTCTACACCTTGAGGTATCTGGTTTAATTTTTCTTCTTCTGTGGATGTTGTAATATTTCTGTTCTCAGTTCTTAAAATAGGAATGATACTGCTTTGTGCCTAATGTGTGGCTGCCATAAATTCATTCATGTTCATGAGGCATCAGAATGTTCCAGTGACCAGCACAGTGTGGAAAACAGTGACTAGTGTGTATTGAGAAAGGAACTGGAACAAAGAATGTAGTTCAAATGTGTGATCAATACTTAGAGCTGTAATTCTAGCAAGTTTTACGTTGTGTGGTTGTAGACTGAAAAATGTTCACGTGGTGTTCTACGTACCATTTATTAGACTAATTCTATTGCAAGGTTGTTGAGATTGGTCAAAAATACGAAACTAATTGAATTGATCATCATGGTAATGTTGGCTAACAGACTGTAAAAATACAAAATAGAACACTACATATTTGAGAAGGAATTATTGGGGAAAAACAAAGTTACTACATAACTAACATCTAGAAAAATCCTGTGCTTTTTCTTCATGTAACATGAAGATGTTACTTTACTAGTTTTGAAATATGGGGAAAACCTTAAGCAGTTTCTACATACCTCTATCTGTTACTCAGTATTAAGAATATAGCTTAATTGTGAAAGAGAATGTTTGCCCAAAGACTGTGTGGGTAAAACCGACTTAGGATCTAAGGGTGAAACTTACATGAAATGTGTCATCCTTTTGTTGCAGCTTTTGATTAAAATACTTTTTTTTGATGATACGGTTGAAAAAACACATTTTCCCCTTCCTGGTACAAGGCATATTGTGAGTAATACATACTAGATTTTCCCATGTCATTCAAATATTTATTTCCATTTCAGAAGGGCTTTTGATGTAGAACTGAATAATGATGTTTTTGTCAGAGGTACATCAGCCCAGTTTCTACTAATCAAAACTTCTTTGTACACCTTTTCCAATTAACTCTTCTCTTTGTATTGCTAAATCATAGGATCATTTAGCTTGGAAAAAATCATCCTCTGGGCAGCCTGTGCCAGGGCTTGACAACCCATCAGTGATGAAATTTTTTCCACTCTCCAATCTAAACCTCCCCTGGTGCAACTTTCCTCTTGTCCTGTCAGTTGTTACATGGGAGATGAGACCAACCCCCACCTGGCTGTTCCCTCCGT
The DNA here is from genome assembly GCA_013397725.1 of Rhagologus leucostigma. Taxonomy (NCBI): domain Eukaryota; kingdom Metazoa; phylum Chordata; class Aves; order Passeriformes; genus Rhagologus; species Rhagologus leucostigma. The sequence continues at coordinate 102,623 of VZTD01002293.1, forward strand.
TCAAGTGGTTGTAGTGAATAATAAGGCCCTCCCTGTGCCTCAGTTTCTCTAGGCTAAACAGCTCCCTCAGCAGTTCCTTGTGAGGCTTGTGCTCCAGACCTTCCATGAGCTCTGTTGACCTTCTCTGGACATGCTCCAGCACCTCAGTGTCCTTCTTGTAGTGAGGGGCCCAGAACTGAACGCAGGATTTGAAGTGTCACCTCAGCAGTGCTGAGTACAGTAACACTTTCCAATTCAGTTTCATTAACGTGCAAATAGAGAGTTAAAACAGGATAATTCATCTGAGCGTGGAGAGCAAGGTATTAGTGCAGTTTATTTGTGAAATTCATGGTATTATTACTGGTTCAGAAGGCACAGAACTTAAAATTGAGAAAGCTTGTTCTGGAGACGTGAACGCAAATTATGGAATTGTGATGTTCCCATTTAAAATTCTTGATTTGCTCTTGTGAAGGTTATGCATCATGATAGATGTAAATACTGAGATCTTGCAGAATGATCCATACCAGTGCCAGACTCGGGAAGATATTAATGATCATGGAATTTAGAGGAGGAGTCAGGCAAACAATGTCTTTGTATTACCACATTGTCCTCACCTAGTGATTCTTGGACTATATAGGTCTGTCCTGCCACAGAGTGGACAACCTCTGGCACAGTAGGATTTTGTCAGATTATGAGGCTTGTATACCTGTGTTGAATTACTTCTGCTGTCGCTGCAGGACTTTGGTAGGACCTAGCCCATGCTATGACATTGCAGGGTTGTTTTTTCTGCCTTGGGAATGTGTTTGAGCCTTCCCAGGCTATTCAGGTCTCCTGCATGGAAATGGCAGATGTAACCTGAGTCTTTATTATTCTGGAGTGGCAACTAGTTACCTATGTTAAGGCAGCTGGTGGAGTCAGAGATCTCCATTGCCTGTAGTGGCAGCTTGGGCTCACATGTGGACAGTGAAATATAAGGTGTCTGCAGCTCAAAAGAGTCCCACCCTAGAAGTAGAATTAATTTACCTGAAGATAACTATAGGTGCAAATTATCATTGGGTGTGTTTTGTAGTATCCCAGGTGTCTCCATGGAGCTAAGAGATGGAATTTAGGGTTTATTGGGAGACTTAGTTTTCTGAAAGTCACTGGAATTTGGGCTGGAATGCTCTGAAGTCTCTAAAACTGTGTTAACCACCTAATTTTAATCAAATGAATTCTGTTTCAAATTTCCATATAGGCTCTCTGCTTTGTCACTGTCTTTTTCCAGCTTTATTTCTTGCAGTTTTGACTGCTTCATTAATCTACATCCACAGAGCCTGGGGACTCTAATGCACTGTTTTCTACATTTAGTATTTTTAAAATGGAAATAATATAATTCCACTTCGTGCAGACTCCAGAGGGCAGACATTTAAGTGGGCTTCTTGCCAGCTTTCATCTGCCTGTAGGATATGTCTTGTCTAAACTGAGTAACAGGTTTTGTCTTTCATCAGTGGAGAGAGATGGACTCCCAAAGAGTGACTCACACTTCATATCATAGACAACAGTCTTCTCATTTTCTGTAGAGGCAGACCAGGTGATTTACTTAGAAAGTAAAGTTGAGTGAGATAATTCCACATTGCTACACTTCATCTTTTTTCATTGCAGTGAAGGAGTAGACAGCACCTCCTTATGCATGTAGCGGGATAATCTGTAGAATTCTCTTTCTCCTTTCTTCGTGGTAGGTCCAAAGCTACTAAAATGCTGGAATATCTCTCTCCACTGATAGGCAGCAGGAAGGGCCAAGAGTTCTGGGGACCACAGTCCTCAAGGTGTTCCGTGGGTGGGCAGCATACTTGCAAATGAAGATGACAGAGATGAAATTACGTGTTTGAGAGTGTGCATGGTGGTACCTTAACATTTGAGATGGTAAACTGGAGATGAGTCACTTCCAACAGAGGAAAAATATACGGCCCCTTTGTAAGGGAAAATTCAGATGTGCAAATTTGAGTTGCAAGTGGTAAGAAATTTGTTCCCAGTGGCATTTTAAAAATCGTATTTTAAGTGTTGGGTGTTGGTCCTGATGCATAATGTCTTTTGTTCTTTCCTGAGCGTAACAGAGCTTGGGTGTGAAGTGAAATGAAGTCAGTACTTAGGTCAGCTCTCATTTTTGGCATGACATTTTGAAGTCGTTACTATAGTTTCTCACAAGCATCAAAACCCATTGTATTAATACAGACAGATGGTCAGGCTGCATCATGTTTATTGGAGCTATTGATGTATTATAAATGAGAGCATCTACATGGAAGTCTGCAACTGAGAGCTTGATTCAGATAAATGCACATAGGTGTGGACTGTGATACACAGTTTCAAAGGTTGTTCTCTTTGGTTTTTGGTGACCACTCTGAAAGGGTGTTGGTCTAGTCTCCTGTAGGGCCAGTGTCAGATCTGTGCAGATGTTTTATAATACCCCGCGATGACTCAAAGGCAGCAGGTTTCTGTATGTGGGCTGCTGAACTGAGCCTTGATTCTTGGTCTTGCCTTTAGTTGTCCTTTACTTCCAATGGTTTTTCTCCCAGCAGCGATAATTAAAATTCTGCTAGAGCAGTAAAATGGTAGAATTTGCTATTTTCCTGGGTAATTAACAATGTTGGTGTAAAAAATTATATTCCTAGTAATGCTGGCAACTGGAAGTGATTGTACTTCAAAGCTTAAATGGTAAGAGTGTATGAAAATGAAACTCTGAACAGCAACTGTCAATAAATTAATGATGAATTTTGCCAACATGCGAGCTGCATGGAGTGGAATTATAAGGCTTTCTATATGATTTATATTGCAGGGAGGGCTAAAAATGCATGTGACATTTTGATACATATTCATTGGATTGTCTACTCTGTATGGCGAGAGTGGAGGTTCATGTCATCACAGCACATATGAACAAATACTGAGTGACGAGTCTCAAAATGCAAATGTAAACTGTTAGTAGAGTTATTAGGTAGGTTTTATTCTAATGAGTAGATCTCAGAATTACAGAATCACTGGACGGGTTGGGCTGGAAAGGCCTGCAGTGGTTCATCTGGTCCAGCCTCCCTGCTCAAGCAGAGTCATGCTGGATCACATTGCACAGAATTGCATCCAGATGGTTCTTGAATATCTCCAGTGAGGGAAACTCCACAACTCCTCTGGGCAGCCTGTTCCAGTGCTTGGTGAGCTGTACAGTAAAAAAGTTCTTATATTCAGGTGGAACTTCCTGTTCATCAGTTTCTGCCTATTGCCTCTTGTCCTATTGCTCAGCACTGCTGAGCAGAGCCTGGCTCCATCCTCTTGGCGTTCTCCTTTAGATGCTGACAGACACTGATGAAGTCCCCTCTCAGTCATTTCTTCTCGAGGCTGGACAGACCCAGCTCTCTCAGCCTTTCCTTATAAGAGAGATGATCCAGTCCCCCAGTCATCCTCATTCCCCTCTCCTGGACTTGCCCCAGTAGCTCCATGTCTCTCTTGTCCTGAGGAGCCGAGAACTGGACACAGCACTCCAGATGTGGCCTCACTAGGACTGAGTAGAGGGACCGGATCACCTCCCTCGACCTGCTGGCAATGCTCTTCCATCTTAATCCATCCCCGGACACCAATGGCCTTCTTGGCTTCAAGGGCACTGCTGGCTCAGGGACAGCTTCTTGTCCACCAGGACCCCCAGGTCCTTCTCTGCAGAGCTGCTTTCCAGTAGATTGGCCCCCAGCCTGTCCTGGGACATAGGATTATTTGGTGCAGGACCCTACATTTGCCTTCCTGGAACTTCAGACAGTTTTTCTCTGCACATCTCTCCAACGTCTCAAGGTCCTTCTGGAGGGCTGCACAGAACTCTGTTGTATTGGCCACTCTCCCACCTTTGTGTTGTCAAATCTCATATTTTTACCTTTTCATAAATGACCTAGAAAAAAACTATGACAATTTCTACTAATATGTAGATTACAAAAGATGGGATATTGATTCATAGAGCTTATCAAAATCCTTTGATAAGCTAGTTCAAAGAAAAGATATGTTTTAGATGGTGAAGGGCTCTGGAGATAAGGTAGTTTAGATGTACATATGCTCACAGTGTAATTCTATGGCCACATAAGCAGAAATAGTGTGGTAAATTGTCTCTGGTTTTACTGCTGGCAAGACTGCCATTGGCATATTATGTCCAATTCTGCTTCTGCAGTTTAAGACAGATGATGACAAATTGGCAGAGAATCAGAGGAGAGCAGTGAGAACGGCTGAAGAGCTTGAAGGTAATGCCTGAAGATAATGCAAGGCTTCAGGAACTTAATCTATTTAGCTTTCAAAGGGAACATCAAGAGACTGTTATAACTGACTGTAAGATCTCAGGAAAGAAATTTGGTACAAAATATGTTCTTACAGTAAAAGACAAAATTATTCCAAGACAAGTGCTTAAAGTCTGATGTTAGGAGTAAATAGTAAATTTTAATAAATTAAATTGAATTACTGGAATAATATTTCAGGACCTGTGGTAAATAGTTTTTCACCAGACTTTTTAAAATCCAGATTGCTAGTTCTGTATTCCTATATTGCATATTCTGAAGTTCAGAGGTGTTTCTTTGTTTTGTATTGTTTCAGAGATCTGGGCAGTTCTTAAGATTCTTCTTTATAGATATGTGAATTGGCAAATAAAGTGATATTCTTATAATGAAAAAAATTTTTGAAACATGTTTGGTTAAATGCATTTTCATTTTTGTAAATACTGGCAGTGTGTCTGAACTCAATAATAGAAGTTAATAAAGCCAGAAGTGTGTTCGATGCCTGAAATAGTATCTCATGGAAAACTGAGATGCTCTTTTCTCCAACCAACTAGCAATTTCTAGTTGATACATAGTATTAATATGGTATTAAGAGTCAATTAAGGTATTGTAAACTACTGATGAATGAGTAAGACTGAGCCCCAGTACTTGAGAATAATTATGTTACTTAAAATGGATTTTTGGGTTCATTAATTACAGTCTTTCTTTTCAACAGGCCCATGCTAAGGTCTGGCATCTCTACAATGACCATTTCCGTCCAGCTCAAAGAGGAAAAGTGTCCATTGCCCTTAGCTCTCACTGGATAAAACCCCAGCATATGACTGAAAAGAACATAAAAGAATGCCAAAAATCCCTTGATTTCGTGCTTGGCTGGTTTGCTAAGCCCATTTTTATTGATGGTGACTATCCAGAGAGCATGAGGAGCAACCTCTCATCACTGTTGCCTGAATTCAGTGAGGCTGAGAAGAAGTATATCAAGGGAACAGCAGACTTCTTTGCTCTTTCTTTTGGAGCTACCCTGAGTTTCCAGCTTTTGGACTCCCACATGAAATTCCAGCAGTTGGAATCAATAAGCCTGAGGCAGCTCCTTTACTGGATAAATAGTGAATATAACAACCCCCAGATATTCATTGTGGAGAACAGCTGGTTCGTTTCTGGTACCACCAAGAGAGATGATGCCAAATATATTTACTATCTCAAAAAGTTCATTATGGAAACTTTAAAAGGTAGGACTTACTTTGTATTAATACATGCTTGAAAAAATAATAATGCAATGTAGTCTACAGAGATGTGTTAAAGCACCAGACTGAAAACTGATTTTAGTTTTTAGCATTCATCTTGGCGCTTGTGAAATGAGACTTCAAATCCCTTTCCTGGGTTTGTTCTTTTCTTGAAGAACTTTCATATCTGCAGATAGCATTTGGTGAGCTTGATGCTGCTGTCCTTGAAGTCAGTAGAAAATTTCTGCTGTCTTTGGTGGGAGGAAGTGCAAGACGTGTAAATTATAATCTCAGTGGATTTAGGAGAATTTACTGTGTTATATATTAATAGTTGCTTTCCTTGTCTGAATGCATATGTACAAAACATAAAAATATATATATGGGCAGGTAAATACTATGCATTAGGAATTCCTCTGAAAAAACCCATAAGGCTGAAATAGTACATTTTAAAATGAAAAATTGGAACCTTTTTATTCTGCATCTTGCCCTTGCACAAATTTTACATTTGTACAGCTGTGGGCATCAGTCACGGTAATTTGAATTTACATCAGTTAAAGGAGAACTGAATGGCTGAGATTATATAATCAAAATAATTTATTTGTTAACCTATTATTTTTTTCCAAACAGTAAGAAAAATACACAACCTTAGATGAGACTTATTTTCTGTTTTCTCTTTTCCTTGTGGCAAAACATTTTTTCAATCCTAGTAGTTGCCAATACGTGGTTTGGGTTCCCATTTCCACTTTCATTGTCTTTTAATTTCTTAATTTAAAATTTATTGAGTGATTTACTTGTCTGCAGTTTACTGTTCTTGTTTTAAAGGGTATTACTGTAGCTATTAGTTCAGATGAGATAGACATTGTGTTACATTGCCATTTTCATATGGTGAATGAGTAAAAATTGCTTTCATTTTATTCTCAGCAGTAATGAAGATGCAGAGGACTCCCAAACTGGTTTCATCTGCTATATCAGAAACCTAATTATTGCAAATAAATTAAAAGGTGAATAAATACTGAGCCAGTGGATCAAAAATAAAAAGATGGAAGCAAAACAGTAACTAACTGTTGCAAGTACAGTATCACTAGTTTGCATAAAGTCAGATGAAGACCTCATCTTCATGAAGGGGTCATAGTCCAGTTGCCCCTATTTCTGCTTAGATTTTAAATTGCTGGAAATATATACATGGATCTGTCTTTTGATCACAGCTGGCTGGAAGCAATCTCAGTTTAGAAAGTGTCTTTCCTTTTATTGTATCACTCAGTGAGTAATAATAACAGCAACAACAGTATGACAGGCTTGTCATAAGATACTAGCACTTGGCTAAACCTTTTATAGAAAAAAAAAAGAACAAAGATAGCAGAGACAGACTAGGTCTGCAGAAGGGACTTTGGTATCACTAAAATGGAAAGTATTGCACCCAAATCTGCTGTTAGAATTTGCAAAATCTGGTGTAAATACCAAAGTTGTCTATGCAATACCTTGGGGAATTTAGTTGAGAAAGATCCACAAAAGGCATCGTGCTGGCTGTGAGCAGAGTTGTTGGACAGCATTAAAAACCAAAGACAAAGGCACAAGCTTTCTCTCTGAGAGATGTCTGTCCAGTGCAATAAAGCACTGTAATAGGAAGATTTTTGAGGTATTTACCGTGAGATTCACTCCAGTGGTGAAGGGACAGTAAAATGACACTGGAGCTGTAGCACTGAGAAGCAAGGATAATTAATTTAGACATGAGGCCGCATAATTCTGATTTTGCTGCTTGCTAAATCTGGCCAGTATGTGTGCCTGCTTGTGTGTATGCACTGGTTCAGACACAACTACTTATTTCTGCATCTACATTAAAAAGTAAGTGCAGCCCAGTTGGAGCAAGCCTGTAGAGAAAAAAAGAATTGGTGTTGAGGCCCAGGTATCCACACTGTATGTATTCCTGAAGCCCATTTCTGGATTAATTTCACCACAAAGGAACCCGTGCCATGCATCCTGAGTCCACTGTGTGATGTGAACTGAAGCAGGATGAGGGAGATTTGCTCAAAACTGTGCTCCTGATTTCACTTGAAGTGCTGATCTAGATGTCCATTCTGACACTGCATGCTGTAGACAAGCTCTGTACATTTTTTTTAAATTTATTTTTTAATTTTCCTTCGGGAAAGGATACCTATTTGGGATTCACAACCCTGTTTGCTATTTTTGATAATTTTTTTTTCTTTTTTCTTCTTTTTTTTTTCCTAGGCACCATTTAGGGTTGATTAGAGTAAATAGAGCTGTAATATAAAGTTGTTAAATATTAATTAGAGCTGGTAATTGGTTGGAGATGTGTTCTCCCATGTGTGGGTATCTCACCACTTACTCTGGGGTCGTATTCGCTTCCCTTCTCTGTCTCTGGTGCAACAAACAAATGCGTTGTGCTTGGTAAAGCAAAGTATATTGCCTGGGAGGCAATGTGTCCAGTCTCCTCTGGATCATGTTGACTAGTGGAGGTCAGGTCATTGTCTGGGGAGTTACCAGGTCTGAATTCAGAGTCTTAAGCAGAAAAAGAACAGCCAGGCCCATGACAGGTAGTACCAAGCTATTATCAAGTCTGTCCATAGGCAAAATATAGATCTTGGGCACCTTCCAGATGGAAGCATGGGCTGAGAGCTTCACACACCTCCCCTTCAGGCACTGGGGCTGGAGAGCAGCTGAGCAGAGGGTTTTAAAGATCTGCATTTGATACTTAAGGGTCTGCCATGTTTCCTTGCACGATTTCTATACTATTGGGCCAAACAGAGCATGAGCTGAACTGCTGTTTAATTTTTAACCCAGTTCTGGCAGAGTTCTGGTCTGTGCAGTATCCCACTTCTAGGCGTGCTGTGGGGAATTGCACAGGTCAGGAGTCACTTGCAGTGGTAGTATGGACAAGGCCACTCAGTTGCAAAAGCAAGGACAGTCTAGGTTTCAGTCAGCCCCATTTGGTCACCAACAGACATAAAGAAAAAAAGAGACATACACAGAAAGAAAGGAAAAAAAAAAAACCAAAACCCCCAAAACATTAATTTTCTTTGTGGTTTCCCAGTAATATGCAATCCATGTGGGGCATTGTGTTTGAGACTTCCCAACTTCTTGGAACTTCCAAACATTTTTTGAGTTGCTTCTTTCCTAGGTGACACTTAAAAGTTAATACATTTTTGAAAAAGGATTTGAGGAGGATTTTTACATGGTGCTCAGAAAGTGTGGGAGTGCTGTGTGATGACTTACAGAAGGATGAGATGCTGTTCAAAGAAATTCTCACTGAGGCTGGTTCACACAGTGGACCTGTATTGGCTTTTACCCTGCTGGTGTGGCAGATGTCATCATGGGTGCATGCAGAGGCTAGAAAAATACTGACATTTGCCAAACACAAAAGAACGGTGCCTTTAGGAGGAGAAATATTCCATTTCCTTAGACATTTTCTCATGACCTCTGACAAAGACTGGGCCAAATTTGTTGCTTATTTAACCACATTGTTCCTTTAATTGATTCAAACAGGGTTACAATCAAGAATCCATATGGTCCCTCATAACTGATTGTAATGAAGTGCGTTAGTAAAGCCCGGAAATTAGGATCTTGTTATTCTGCTTGCCTGAAATAATGCTTTCAATGTAACTAGGCTGGTAAATATTATGTTCAGTCAGTATCCAGTTTGGGCTGACAGAAAATGGTGAGTAATAAAGATAAACTTTGCTGGCTACAGAGCCAAACACCAGTTCAAAACAATGTTTAAGAATGTGCTTAAATGCATTGCTGAATTAGGGTGGGTCTAATTACGTAATTAGAGTAAGCAGACTCCTTTGTGCTTTCCTGGAGCTGAGCCTTGCCCAGGAACATTTTGCTGAATCTCAGTGTTTAATACAACTAAAAGTGAGTATCATTTGGAATCTTACAATAATGCTGGTAATACTAACAGATGCTAGTAGATCCTGACATTAACCTTTGAAGTGTGTGGTGATTTTTAGAAGTCAAACACTTGACCTAAAACATGCATGTATTTTTAGAAGCCCTTAAATATTTGAGCTGGAAAATGCTGTGCCATAAAAAATGTAACAGAATTACCAAATAAACAGAGTCTTTCTGCATTATCACTTCTGCTTAGAATCTGCGGTAATAAAAATTCATGTGCGCACCAAACGTGCTGTCGGGTTTTTCTCAATATGTATTTGGAGTGGAGGAGACAAAAAGAAGTATAACTTTGTTTGCATACAGGGTAGTGCTGCAGTAACGGCTGCCCCGGGGTGAGCTGCAGTGTGAGCAGAGCAGAGGGCAGTGCAGGGCAGTCACTGGCTGCAGATGGCTGCAGATGGCTCAGGCTCTGCTCCGAGGCTGAGGTTTGGCATGCCTGATGAGCAGCACTGCTCAAACCACTGCTGCACAGCTTCTCTTTCTAAATCTCGCTTCTTTAAAGCCAAGCCAGGTACCTCTGCTGCCTTCTACCATAACCTGGCAGCTCCCCGAGGGAAGTTGAAATGTGTTCCCTGAATAGGCTTTGAGGAAGGCCCTGAGATACTTATCTGACCTGTTGCATTGTTCTTACATACTAGTGCTGCAAGCATTGCTGGTACGGTGTAATCTACAGAGGAAAAATGAGCACTGTGATAAGTTTGGGTTTGTTCTTTCCTCAGCTATCCGGTACGATGGAATTAACGTGTTTGGCTACACAGTCTGGTCCCTCCTGGATGGCTTTGAGTGGCATAGGGGATACAGCATTCGACGTGGACTGTTCTATGTTGATTTTCAAAGCCATGACAAGAAGTTGATGCCCAAATCTTCTGTCTTGTTCTATGAAAAGGTGATAGAAAAAAATGGCTTCCCACCTTTGCCTGAAAACCAGCCCATAGAAGGTATTTTTCCCTGCGGCTTTGCTTGGGGAATTGTTGACAACTACATTCAGGTGAGTCTGATAATAAAGCCGACAGGCTGTCCAGCCAGATCAGTGCACAAGTTCACAGTGACATTTGCTGAATAGACTGTCTTTGCCACACTCTATGTGTGTATTACCGCAGTGCTGCAAGGAGACGGGTGCAAGGCTTTTGTGCCAAACACTGTGTCTTTCATTCTTCACCAGACTTTCTGTGTGTGGCCAAAGAGAACCAGTCAGATTGAGATACTATAAATAACACTTTAGAAAAATGTATGGAAATGGAAAGGAGTCTAATGCTCATCTTCCCTGAACATATGTGGTCAGTTATGGGAAGTCAGTTCTTTTCAAAGGGAAGTCAATTAAATCTGCTAAACTGTAAACTATGTATTTTAGAAAACTTCCTGAAAACTCTTAAAACTCCAGTGGCATGTTTCTACATCTTATGCATATATATCCTGGTACTGTTTTTAGAGGGATTTTATATAAAAGGAAGTGAACAGTATTAGATTCAGATGAAATTTCTGTATTCCTTCTATTTCATTTTATGTTGTACTGTGTCTGATGAGGGCCTGCAGTGTCCCTGCATAGAACCTAGCTAGGTTATGGATCTGGTTCACAGCTCTCAGTCTTTATTTCAACTGATTTGATACTTTGGGAGAATTTTTCAAATTATAAGACTTTATAAGACGAGTAAAAATTGTACCTTAATTATGATTGCTTGAACTGTTGGACTCTATAATTCTCAGATGCTATTTTGGGTCGCAGAGCTTCTCTAACCACAGTAAAGAGGTGTAAATTCAAAGCCAAGGCTTGATCCAAGAACAGAATTTTTAATTTATATTTTCCACAAAGGCAGAATCTTTCTTAAGGCTAGTGTGTGAGGAGCTTGTTTTTTCTCACTCCAAAAGTAAGATTTGGCTTTGTTCTCTTGAAAAATACTGCAGCCTCCTTACCTTGTGCACCGATTTCCAAGAAAATTCAAGTCATCCTCCTAGCTCTCAGATAGATTAAGAATTGGAAATACGATTGCTGCTTTTGGAATCAATAACAACTATAAAGTTGCGGAGTCAGTCAGCCTACAACAGCTAAAAAATCCCTCCCATTCCCAAAACCTTTAAAGCTGAATATTTTCGTTTCAAAAGGCCATTCAAATATTTTGTGCCATAAGGCTTAGGTAGTTTGATTTGTAGATGCATCACAGTGGAAAAACTGTTTTGACATCATTCCCACAGTATTAGTGGCAATGCATCCTTTAGTAATCTACAAGGGACAATTCTCCAGAAAAGCAATTTCCCTCAGACATACGGTTTTTTATTACTTTCTTCTATAAGCACAGTACTGACCTCTCCGGAGAAAATAGCAACTGATTTTCAGCAGCTTCTTTTATACAGTCTGCAGAGCCTCAGCTACAAGTTGAACACTGGTTGTAGGCTGACACCTGCTTTTCAAACAGAGGGCAGGACAAGGAATCTGAACTCAGGGGGAAACAGCATACTAAAGATTAAAAAGAAAGAGAAAAGGACAAATAAAGACCAAGGTACCGCTATCCTGTGGTTTGGATCTAGAAAGAATTACACAAAGTATGAATGAGGAAATTTCACACTGTGCATTAGTTCAAGTAGTTCAGTTTTTCATTTTCTAGTCCTTATTGTGCTTGTGATGTTCATTAAAAAGTGAAAGTATAATTCTGAGTGACCCTGAGAAGCTCATCTTTTACTCTGTTACTGTGTGTCATACAGGCAGTTCTGACACGTGAAACCATAAAGCCTTCTGGGAATTGCGTTTTTTGTTGGAGTGACATATAGTGGGTTTACTCAGAGGCCCAAAAAGGGTGATTCAGACATCAACAGCGTGCTGAAATAACTTGGAAATGACTTTAGTATGAATTAAATAAAAAAGGATGGATGTCCTTAGCAAGAAGGAAAAATTTTGCTTGTCAACCGAATTTTTTTGCTAAAAATCAAGTGCAGAGCATTAGTCATCTTTCATCATAGTCAGGAAAGGAACAGAACACAGAAATGATGTTGTATTCATTATTCCTTTTACTGCATTCAGGGAGTGGTCTTGAAACTGAATGTACTGGGTAATTTACAACAGACAATCTCTCTGTAGGCACTTCTTAATCTTGAAAGAAAAACATTTTAAAAATTACTGTAGTCTTCACTGAAGATCTCCTTCTCTTGAGATCTGTTGCAGGCTTAGTGCCTTATCCCGGAGCCATCCCTGGTTTCTTTTGGAAACTGGAGCAGCTTAGAGAAGACATAAACATGATTACCATTAGCATAAGCTTGTTTGGAAAGTAGGGTAGAAATCATATACAGATTTGATACTTTCCTGACATCACTTGTTAACAGAAAAGTCATTCATTCATATGAGCCCGAGATGTCAGTATCAGAGTTGCTGAATGTAATGTTTTGACTTAGGATATTCTTTCACTAGGCTGTGCCTGATGGTTATGATGTTCCCACCTACCTAGAACGAACAGCTTGAATCTGGTGTGTTTCTTGTTCTTCCTAGGTAGACACGACACCCGCCCAGTTTCTTGACTCCAGTGTTTATGTGTGGGATGTTCACCAGACGAAGAAGCTCATTAAAGTGGATGGAGTTTACGCCTCGAAGCGCAAGCGTCACTGTGTTGACTTTGCTGCTATCAGGCTCCAGGTCTCTCTTCTGCAAGAAATGCATGTCACACACTTCCATTTTTCGCTGAAATGGTCTTTAATCCTTCCTTTAGGTAACCTTTCTCTAATCAACCACACACTTGTACATTACTATCAGTGTTTTGCTAGTGAACTTCTCAGAGTGAACATAACTCCTGTTGTTGCTTTATGGCAACCTATGATTGAGAATCAAGAGCTTCCAGTTTCTCTTGCCAGATATGGAGCTTGGGAAAACACAGAAACTGTTCAGGCTTTTGTTGAGTATGCCAGATTCTGCTTTACAAGTCTTGGGGATCATGTCAAATTTTGGATCACCATGAATGAACCGTCTGTGAAAAACCTGACATACACAGCAGGGCACAACCTGTTGAAAGCCCATGCGCAAGTATGGCATCTTTATGACAAAGAATTCAGGAGATCTCAGAAGGGCAAAATATCTATAGCTTTGCAAGCTGACTGGGTAGAGCCAGCTTGTCCTTTTTCCAGGAATGACCAAGAAGTTGCTGACAGGATTTTAGAGTTTGACGTTGGCTGGCTTGCAGAGCCCATCTTTGGGAATGGAGACTACCCAGAGGTGATGAGAGCATGGCTTCACCGAATAAACAGTGTTGACCTGTATAATTTCCACTTGCCTTACTTCTCAGAAGATGAAAAGAAGTTAATACAGGGCTCATTTGATTTTTTTGCCTTGAGTCACTACACTACTACTCTTGTGGGCTCAGAGAAGGAAGATGCAGTAAAATATGACCACTACCTTGAAGTTCAAATGATCAATGACATCACATGGCTTCACTCTCCCAGCAGAATTGCAGTGGTGCCCTGGGGACTGCGTAAATTGCTCAAGTGGGTGAAATCAAAGTATGGTGATGTCCCAGTTTATGTTATGGCTAATGGGATTGACGATGACCAGAATATGGTGCACGATAAGCTCAGAGTGTATTACATACAGAATTACATCAATGAAGCTTTAAAAGGTAAGGAACCACAGATGGTTTATATGTCACAAATCCCACTATTAGTATACACTGTGTGATAGACTATGTTTAGCTTTAAAAGACATGTCCTCTCTAGAATACTCCATAAATGAGATGTTACTACAGTGTAATAGGTGATTTTTCCCTTGATTTATGATTGTTTGGTGTTACTAAACATCAGGAAGACTGACTTTGCTCATATTCTGCATAAGACAGCAGAAGAACTTTTTTATGGATTCAGTAAATTTAAATAGAAGTTATGTGAGTAGCTCCACATGTATTTAGTCAGATTTTCATCTTACTGCACTTTTGCTGTTGTTTTGCTTTGTTGCTTCTCTCCACTGATGTGCCTTAGGGCTGGGTATGAGTTCTGTTCCTCAGCTGTCTCTGTATCTTATCCAACAGTGATCTTATCCAACAGTGATCTTCATAATAATTCAGCTGTCTACCTCATTATGCCATTTCCTGGACTGTTTCCTGCTATTCAGAACACAAACCAGTCTTTTTCTCTGTCTCAAAGATTCATAAATTATAAGGCAAAAAGGAGGCATTTTGAGTCATCCTGTCATACAACACATGCTGTTTTTTCAGAAAAGCACAAGACCCGAATGAGATAATTTTTACTGATGAAGAATCTTTGGTGTATATATATATATATATATATATATATAAATCTAACTTCTACTATTAATTTCTTTAGCTTCAGCTTTAAGCAGTTTTGTTGTGCATTTCCACATGTGTTTTACCTGTGTAGGTATTTGCAGACAGAAGAAAAGCTATCTCTCATTTATCTCTTTGATAGAAAATACAGACAAAGCTCTTTGTGTCTCTTGCTATAAAACATCATTTCAAAGCTCTGAGTTATTAAGTTTTTCCCTGTCTGCTAGTATTCCTCATGAGAGGGGTAAAACCAGCCACACTTAGGCAGGTATAACATAACTTCTTACCCTCCTCTTTTCTACGTACAAGCAGGCTGTTGGCCTTTTTGGCCATGACAGCAGGTTGATTATGCAGATTCTGTGGTGATTTACTGAGATTTTAAACTCAGTTACAGATTCCTGCCCCCCATTCCAAGCAGGACTGCCTCTTCGAAAGTAGGTCTGCTTGTTCTTTGACATCTTCACATTTGGTCACGTTCAAATGCCAGCTGCTTGCTTGTTCTTGCTACAGTAGCTAAGTTATGTCTCTAATATTTGTGATACTTGCAGGCTCTGTGAGAAATAATTTTACATTTATTTCAGATTGCTGATATATTTAAGATCATTAAATGACTTAGTGCTAAAAGCCGAGCTCCATGACCATGGTAGAAATGCATCCACTGTGACACTTACTTACCTGCAATTACATTTCTAGACTATTATTTCTTAATTCTACTTGAGACCAGTTGAAATCTGTTTATTATGGGCTTCCCTTGACCTCATAACATTCTATTTTCTTGATCCAAATGCCATATAATACCAAATCATTTGCCGTGTGATGCTCTAAGTATATAACATCAAACATCGTTACTTTTATTGATCTGCTGATCTCAGAAAAAAGTTGTGAAGTTAGTTTGACAAGGTTTATTTTTCATAAAGCTAAGCTGATTGGTGTTAATCATGTATTACCTCCTAAATTTCATATTTATCAAGCTTTATATAATTTGTTCCACTCTTTTGATAGGTAGTGAAGGATGGCTGGCAGTTCCTGTCCACTTTATTAACTATTGGCTTTAACTTCCTCCTCTGTAATTTCCACCTCTTTTGCAAATTACTGAACATCAATAATAAGTGCCCAAGAGTTCATTTGCTAGCATTTTGTAGCACTGGATGCATGTTTTATAAATCTGTAGTTAAAAAACATATTTTGGCTATATTTGGGTTTATGGTTTCAAACTGTTTTTATTCTGTATTCCTTGTCTCTTTGGCACTTCTGTTTTCAAAGTGTCCCTGGATATGGGCTTTTCTCCCAGTTCCCATTAGCAAGAACACCTACACATGCCTCAGTTTTTTACAGAACTTTGCCCTTTGTACTGTTCTGGTACCACTGTCCCCCCCTCACTTCTTTCTCTCCTCTTCTTTCCAGCTTGTAAATAGCTCCTGTGCTTTTCAGCTTAACCTATTTTCCTATCTTTTCACCTTCTTTATCATGGATAAATATGTCTCTGCTAACTAGCCATAATACTTTTTCTAAAGCTTAATCTCCCCCTTTAGACACCATACACTCCTCCATAGTGTTTAGTCCATCAGCTTTTCCATTTTTTTCTTCTCCCGCTCTGGTATTGCACTTTTGTCCATCTTGTTTTTACATAACCTTGGCATCATGGCTGATTCGGGTTTCTCCAAGACTTGCATTTCTTTTTTGCCAGACCTGGTGCAGTAACTAAGATGAATTAGAAATCTTGTGTCCTTACCTCAGTGTCACAGTGTAGAGGAACAATTAGGGGATTGGTACATGTATGCCCTGGCTTTAAAGTCCCTATTCTGCCTTCTTCCTTGAGCTGGTTTTGGGGACTGCATGTGGAAATGTTTGTGCATGTAATATCGCTCACCTGCATTGTTTGGGGGGAGCCAACAGGTTTGTGCAGATAAATGATTCCAGGGTACAGTACAGGACCCTTTGGACTGAGGCCTTGTTTTGAAGTGCTTTGTATTCTGTTTAAGTACATCTTTGCCAATTGAAAACAAAGAACAGGAGTAATTATTTATGTAACACCATTAAATCCACCTGCAGTTCTACAAACACAACTAATTATCCTGGGCAGCAGCTCTGTAAAAGGGCAGGTAAATATTATTTCATTTTACATGTGAAAAGTAGGTTAGAGGTGCTAAAGTCTTACATGTGGCCTCAGAAAGGATTATTTCCAGAGGCATATGAAAATTCAGTTCTTTGTTCATCTGTTAGAAGATACTGCTTTTATTTGTTGGAACAGTGATTTTGAGAGATAAAGTATTACAGTTTGTGTTTACTGCCTTGGATTGATTTTTTTTGTCAAGCGGGACAGATGGCTCAAGGTTAACGCTGCAGCTGCTGGGCCTCTTCCAGTAGCAGTATGGATTGTGGACATGTTCTCAGTAAAGACTAACACAGGTCATCTTGGATCAGAAACTTGGGTTAATAACAAGACAGGGCTGTGATTTGCATAACCTTTCCCCTTGCACTGTTGATATCCCAGTACATGACCTCAGCGTGGCTGTGTGATTTTTCTGGTGTCGCTGTGCCTTTGCTAGTGAGAAGTGCAGCCTGACATCCTCTGTTCCTTGACTGTCCCCATCAGGACGTGCCCTGCAAGGGAGAAGGAGCAATCAGAGAAACAGGCTGCAGAAAACTAGGGACGGAAAACCCAAAACCTGTATTCTTTCATACATAACAAAGAGAGCCATCTTTTCATGATAGGCTCATGCTGATCATTAAACACAGTCAGGCAGTCACAGCTGTGTTTACCAAGCACAAGGAAATAAATTGCAGGATGCTCACAGATCACAGTGTCTGGCAGTGGCTGATAGATTCTTACTTGCTATGAGAAACAACTCACAGATGTATATGTACCTTACCTAATTTTGGAGAGGAGAAGTGCAGATGTGGGTTTAACATCCCCCTGCCCCTCCTTTACATATGGGCATATGGTACTGCTCTTGAATGCAAAGTGACATTGATTCATTTCTTCAACCCTTTGTTTTCTTTTGCAGCTTACACCTTGGATAACGTTAACCTTCAAGGATATTTTGTCTATTCTTTTAATGACAAGACTGCTCCTAAGTATGGTCTCTACAGCTACGTTGCAAATCAGTACGAACCAAAGCCTTCTCTGAAACGTTACAGAGAAATAATTGACAATAATGGTTTTCCTGGTCCTGAAACTCCTGAGTTGCTGTGTCCAGAAGAGGTTGCCTTGTGTCCCGAATGCCACTTCTTCCGAACCAGAAAATCATTATTAGCCTTTATCTCTTTCATATTTGTTGCTTTTATTGTAACTATATTCTTCATTACTTATTACTCCAAGAGGGTAGAAAGAAGGTATAAATAGAGCTTCTACTTTGAATATATCGCTCACTGTCCTTTTTCTTGCATCCCCCTGGGAAATCTGAAATAAGAATGCACAATGCTGTGATTGCTTCAGCATTAGGAAGGCATTTATATTGCCTGATACTGCAGGATATTGACGTTGCGAAGCTATTGCTGCATATGGCTTCCAGAAATAACTTTCCCTGGTGTAGTACGTCTGGTTTATGACCAGTCCTTGATTCCTGTGGTTGGAGTTGTCTCACAACTTTCCCTGGGAACTTCTGTTATTCAGATGCTTTCCCCTTCTTGGTTTTGCCCCACTGAACTGGACAGGTGAAAGTAGCTTTTGAAACACCGTGTGATGGAAGAGCCTAAATGTTCAATTTTCCAAGACTGGGGTGAAACAGAAGGGTTTGCTTTTCCAAATTAGGGTTTAACACTGATGTTTCTTAACCAGAGCCAGAACTTGACTGGAGCAGGGATCGTGACTGAGAAGAAAGATGGAGGAGAATTGCAAAAAGCAGTGCCAGGGGAAAGAATAACCCCTTTCCTAAAGCAGATGCAGGAGGAAGAACAGGGGGAAATGAATCTGTGCTGCTGGGAGTTCGTGGTAAATCAGTTAACTAGTGCTGAGACTAAGTCCAACTTCAGGATGCTGTTGGGGAACTTCAGCTAAAGGAACTGTGTCTTTCTCAGGGGGGTAAGAAGCAGGGATATATCCAGGGATTGCAGGGGTCATGGCATCTACTGGGAAGAGATGGGAAGGGTTAAAGGGCTTCTCTTTGATTTGCTGAGGAAAAAAAAGGCAAAGAGCAGGAACTGGGATGTTTCCACTGTCTCAGTTGACAGAAAGCTGTGTGCCTGATCCTGTGCCCTGTTGCCCTGTACCCAGGGACATGGCACAGCTGGGACACCCAGTTTCTGCACTTCTTGCAGCAAGTTGCACACAGCTGCCACTGCTGCTGCCCATCTACTTACCTGCTGGAAACTTGTGGTAGCTTAGCAGGATGGTCTCTGCATGCTATTTGTGTTGAGTGCAGAGACTTTAAAGGCCAGAATTTTGGTGTAATAATGCAGCACTTTATTGCTGCCAGGGTCTGAGACTGTGGAGCTGTTGGGCCAAACCTCTCACATGTTGGCTGGCGGTTGTCCTTTGAGCAACTGGACCTGGCAGCATTTCATCCCAAAGTATTACTGGATGTCTGAGGGCCTCTTGTTTTTCTCTCAGTAAGATAAAATAGCAAAATATTAGCACCATTGTTTATTAGTAGAAATAGAGAGAATGGGAAAAAAAACTATGTCATTTTGCCTGCCTTGTGAATTGCTACATTTGGAGGGTCCTCAGTATGAAGCAGTATGGTAATTTTTCTCTGCTCTCTAACTCTAGGCCTGCATTGCCTTCAGCTGTAATTGTATTTTTATTGTTATGTGAACAATGTCACTCACTGGAAAGAACATTTTAAAGGAAATATGCTCTGTGTTAATCAAGAATTATTTATCTACTAAAGCTGATTATGCTGTATTAAATGTGATGGTTATCTACTAGATTACGAGAAGATGACTAAATAACCTCCTCAGGTTCCTTTGAACCTGAACACTATGATTCTATGATTCTATACTGTAAATTAAAACTTACATATGAAATACAATTTTAATTTATAATTTAAGATCATATTTTTTCTTAAATAATGTATAGAAAAAGAAAATATTTAGTATCTTCTCATAATGATTAATACATTTTTCCTCCAGTTTCAGTCTTTAAATGGTCTCTCTCTTTGCAATTATGTATATTTTGGTATTGAGATTAAGGTGCACATTTCAGGGTAAGTGATGAAGTATTTAAAATATGTATAAAAATTATTTATAGACTGATAGGACTCGCTGGAGAAGAGAACATTTCAAACTGCTATATATTTATGCGTTGGTGCCTGGTGCACTGTGGATTATGAAGAAATAGCTCTCCCCGAGTGTATGAAATGCGGAATGGCTTTTCCCTGGCACGGCAATAAATCACCGTGCAATACATTATGCCAGCTGCCAGATGCCTTTGCAGCAGGTAACAAAAAATGACGTTCATTTAGCACAAACTGTACCCAGGTCATGCCCAGTTTGTGTGTTTTCTGTGTGTTTTGTGTATTTTGCTGTTGGTCAAACATGTGGGCCTGATGTTTCTGAGGAGCCAGGTGCACGTGCCTCCCTGGGTTTGAGGGGGCTCAGGGGCCTGGGCAGGGCAGATCCAGAAGAGCACAGGTGCCATGGGCACAGTGCTGATGGGCACTGGCCTGACCTGATGCTTCACGAGCAGTTCCCATCCATCCAGCTGCTGCTGTGAGCTGTGGAATGGCCCAGGCATAGCATAATGTGTGAAACAGCAGTCTCAGCACAGAGGAGACTCGGCAGGGTCTTCCCATAGAGGCTAAGTGATATGTAACCACCGACAGGCAGATGGCACCAGCTGGATAGCTAATTTTTAGGTAAATTGGGATTTGTTGTATGATCGTACCCACTCACGGAGCCATGACCCATGGAAGTAACACAGCCTTTGGTGTAGCTGCCTTCAGAAGAGTTTTTAAATATCACTGCAGAGCACGGCTGGCTTGAGCTGGGCACGGTGGTTGCCAAAGCCTTCTCCTAAGCATCCTGCTTGCCGTGCTGCCTGGGGCAGTGAATTGCACAATGATGCGCTATTCTGATGGAGATAATGGTATGGTTTTGCCTCTGGAATCTGCCTTATTTTATGTAATCAGGGGACAGTGCAAGTCTCCTGTCAATTGTCTTGAAAAAAATCACTCTTCACTAACAACAAAGAAGCCTTTGAGTAGGCAAAGATTGGGTACCTGTCCAAGGAGAGCCGCCGTGTGCTTATGCAAACTGATATGGCAATCACCTTCTCTGGTCCTGCTATGGGGCACTTGCTGCCTTTTATGCCCACATGAGAGCAGTGATCTGGCACTCCTGAGCCCGTCTGTGCATCCAGAGCAGAAATGCAGGCAGTAGCAAGGACTTTGAACAGAGAGGGCTCCCTACTCAGGCTGCAAAGACAGCTTGGTGGCGGATGGTGGTTTATTTTCTGAAGAGCAGCAGGGCTCAGCATGTTCAACGTGCTGTTTCTTAGGTAGACTTCTTTCTTGATTTTTAACTGTGTTTATAGAATGAAATGTTGTTGCCAGTTTATTCAGTGCTCCAGATTAAACATTATATCTGTTCAAAATATTTTTGTGACATGTGTGCAAAGCTTCTGGTTTATTTCTTGAAAAGATTGTGCAGAGTGACTGTGGGAGGGATGTCTTTGCTAAATGACAGGATGAGTGTTGTATTGTTTTTATAACAATCTCAGAAGTGAAATAAAGATACTGAATGTAACAAATTGTAACATGATCTTACTGTTTAATCTGTCCGGTTTCTCTGCCTGCAGCATGAAATACAGAGTACCTCAGGAGAGGCTATTGTGATAACTCTGCAAGGAGTTTGTGTTGCTGTTTGTTTTTCCAGTGACACATAAATAACTCAAACTTTTGTTGGAGATTGCTGGGGCCTGTGGCTAAACAGATGTTTTTCCAACAGACCTAGGAGTTTGGAGGGGTGTTGTTATTTGAGTTTGGTTTTGTTTTAAAGTGGCTGTTGCTATTTAGAAAGTCTGTGGAAGTAACCATACCAATATAAGAACGCTTTGGTGCAATAGCTTATTCCATAGTAACACTGCGGTAAATCTGACAACTCTTCTATTCCAGCAGAGTTACTCCCAGGCTTGAGGGATTCTGTCAGCATAGTTCTGCACTGAGCAGTCAGTTTGTGGCATCATTGTTGAACATCCTAAGGAAAGTAAATGTCAAGATTAAGGGAAGTGGGAGCAGAAAGGGACAAAACCAATGAATGAGACAGGGGCCATACAAGTCTCGGCATGTTTAAACACACAACTTGCCCTTTTCTCCTTGCATTGTGTGTGTTGCTTTCAAGTCTCTTAGAAAACTCTATCTGTTCGTTCTGCTTGCAGAGACCGCTGAGGTGAAAATGCCCTTATTCAGGGTGAAGAAGTCAATTTTAGGTGCCAGACTTTAGCTTTGGCAAGGAAAGTTCAATCCTGTTCCTTCTCCGCTTAAGCAAAGCCAAGAAAAAGAGGCATGGAAAAGAAAAGGGAAAGCTCTTCCTGTCTTTGATGTGCCACCCATGAATTGCCAAACCACCCTTCATCAGCCCTCTCAAGGCTATGGCTGGTGCAGGCTTGTTAAGCCCACCCTTCTTGTTAAGCCTACCCTTTATAAGAGATTGGAAAAAAGGAATAATGAGGTGAGAAGAAAGTGTTAGGGCCCAGTGTATCAGAGCCTTTTACTTTGCTTCATGAATTGGACAGAAACACCACTGTCAAGCAGTTCTGAGAAAAATTAAGATTTTTAAGAAATCAAAAAGTTGAAATAACAGCATCCTGCAGCCAAGACACTTATGGGTGCTGACATTTTGCTGGCTATTATTTTGTGATGCTTTCTGTGTTTCTGAAGGAGTAGCAAAAGCACCAGCGAGGCAGAGAGGAGCCAGGGAAAATACTAATGAAGCAGGGCAGAAAAGCCACAGGCACAAGCAGATGTGCAAGTTCCTCATCCTGGGAGCTGAGTGAGCAATCCCCTTCTGTGGGGATGGGCCGTGGGAATAATATTCTTTGTTAAAAAATAAAATTTTAAGAAATGAATCTACTCTGAGAACTCCCTACTTCCCATATTTCTCCCTCAGTGATATACCTCCTTCAATGATACACCTCCTACGTGAGGAATTTAGCTGTCAAAAGCCTTTTTCCTGTCACAAGAATTACTCACAACGGTGAAGCATCATTATCTGATCCCAGCTCTCCTGAGGTCATCCAAATCTGGCCAAAGTCCCAGGAGACCCATGGGAGTCTGAGGTGCGGGAGGGGTGGTCAGTCACCAGCACTGAGCAAAGCAGTGCAAATGACAGCAGTGATGTTTTCTAAATGCTGCAAATTCACAGCGAGTGGGATTAGTTTCTACTTCAGTTCTTTTCTCTTAATGGAAACGGTTTCTTCCTTACTAAGAGTAACACACAAAACATTAGGTGTTTAGGGGTTTTTTGGGGTTTTTTTTGTTTGTTTTTTCATGGGAAAGGGTGAGTTTTAACGCTTCTCCTGTACCCTGAGATGTATGATGGACTTCTCCGTGATGTTTTTTATGGCATCAGTCCTTGCAGGGGAGGAGAGGACCTCGGTAGTGACTTCTCAATCCCACCTGTTTGGCTCTCAGGAGCTTCCAAGCCAGAGCTTCCCTTGGGGCTGTGCCTTATGGGGTGCGTGTCCAAGCTGGAGCAACACCTCCCAAGTGGGACGTGTGCTGGGGCCTGGAGGGAAAGCAGAGTCCCGGTGAGATCCCGGCTGAAATGGTGGTTTGGCTCTCGGCACTGAGCTGGCCGGTGCATTGCTGCCTTGTGCATTCAGGGCCCTGTAAAAGGCCCTCGGCAGCGCTGTAAACCAGCAGGGCTGCACAAACGCAACACCTGACCCAAGAAATCTGTTTTTCCTCCCGCCAGAGGAAACTGTGAATTGGCTGAGTGTTCAGTTCAAGAGGTGTAATGGTATAAACTACCTGCACTGTAAAGTTTTACGAGGTGACAAAGTTTTGTAGTCTGGCAATAGCTCAGTTGAGCTGGAGGCCATTGGGTGCCCTGCCAGGAAAGGAAGGGGAGCAAGAGGGTGAGGATGGCGGCAGCCTCTCTGGGCAGCCTGGAGGATGCCTTGAGGGGTGCAAGGCTGCTGCTCCTCCAGTCTGGGACATGCGTGGCCTAGGCACTTAGTGCTGTGTGAAGAATGGAGCAGAGCGAGCTCCAGCTCTTTCATCACCCCCTCTTCCCGCTTTGGGCACATATTTATATACACTTGTGCTATGAAATGGGGAGCTAAATACCGAGGTATGACATAGGTATGTCAAGGCATATAGCTTACTTAGAAGGCAAAGTGCTGTTTACAGGCCTTCAAGATTTTTTGTCGATGGTTTTTACTTTGCAGCAACCCTTCTGCCTCCCTCTCTCCACTGGGATTAGATGGATCTTATTTCCAAAAGCTGAGAACACAAATGCTCGTAAAGGAAACTTCTAGTGTTGCAGCCGTCTCTCCCAGCACTTGCTGAGCCTTTAAGTCCACTTCTGATGCAAGTTTGTGAATTTTATAGACATTTGTAACTCATTTATCTGCCACATTGCTGTGGGATCCATGAGCGGATATTGCCTTTCCTTGCACCTCACAGCAGGAGGTGGCGGGGTCCAGCTCTTGGCAGCACATGGTTGCTCCTGCTTGGTATTCATGGGCACATTCCTCTGGCTGATGATATATTATTATTGGGCGGGAAGAAAAATAATGCAACCAAGCTCTTATTATTTTCTCCTTTTATCTGTTTGGTCATATTGATGTGGGATCATCGTTACATAAATGCACAGGAGATGCAGTCAAGGACATGTTCATTTTTAAAGTCCTCCAATGCTCTTGTACTTCAGTCATTCATCTTCTGTCTTTAATTACAGCAAGTGATCTCAGAGGCACTTAAAAGATTAAATTACTCAATTATTTGAAAAACCCAAATGCAATAACTGTATCTTTTTGCTGATAAATACCAGCCATTGCTGGAATAGGTTGCCCAAGGCAAAGCATATTGGGAGGCCAAGGAGGCCATACTGTAATGTTTTGGCTTAACCCAGTGATACCCTTTTAATTTTTTAGCATTTGCAACCTTTGTTTTTATTTGTACTGATAATAACCACAAACTTTTCCATCACCGTGCTGGTGGTTTCGGCAGCGCGATGAATGTCGCTGCCCAGCAATTTACAAGTGTCCTGGCACCTCCTTGACTGTGGAGTGGAGGACATGAGGACAACCATAGCTTAAAAAGGCTGAGCATCAGCACGGCCAGGCAGTGAACCCCATCCAAGGCGGTGCTTGTGGATGGGGGATGGTTCAGTATTTGGGAAGGGTATGTAATTAAAACACATGTGGTGGCTCTCTGCATGTTTAAATGGGTGGATTCCTTGTCGGCAAAGGTGAGCATCCATGCTGTGTTTTCCCTAAATAATTTTTTTTTGCCTCCTTTGCAAAGCAGCAGACAGGATGAGCCCAGTTCTGGGAGCCTGGATAAGGGGCTTGTGTGATCCCTCCTCCCTGGGCCAGGAGAAAAGGGATGTGACTCTTCAGGAAAGAGAAATCCAGGCCAAAGAGTTAAAATCCTGCACTTTATCTTCGTAGATCCAATTCTGAGTTCCTGTCCCACTGGACACCAGACAACACTGGGCAAAATACCAGAGCAGCAGTGAACCCAGAGTGTTCTACACTTAGGCCATGGTGGGCTCCTTGCTCATGCTGGTTGGCCAGCAGTGAGGCACAGGGATGGGTTTGCTGAGAAACAAACTCCGTGGTTTTGACTACCCCCATGGTAGGTCTCTGAACTGAAAGAGTCTATGGGCAAAAGAAGGACTCACTGTTTGTGGTCAAGCCAGACCATCTGTGGTGCTTCAGGTCCTACTGCCATGAAGAGCAAGCCTGGCTGGAGTCAGCAGGGAGCAGTGGGGTGGCCACATGGGCTGGCAGACCCTGGGTGTATCTGGGGGTCAGGCTGCCCTCAGCCAGCATCTGTCCCACACACGTGGTGGGGCACTGCTGGCCTGCAGATGCTGCTGCTGAGAGGGTTACTGTCCTCTACCACCTGTGGTTCTCATGTTTATTTAATTAAAAAAAAAAAGTAAGTAATTCGATACACATCCTCTCAAGGAAAAGCAGTCATTCCAGCAAGGAGCAGACCAGTGGTCTGGGGAAGGACAGATGGCCCTGTGGCTAATTTGCTCCCATAAATTGCAAGCTGTTGCAAATCCTCTCTGCAGTAAATGCTGGCCTGGCTCTGTGTTTGTGGCCATGTCTGTCTTGGGGCTGCTATGAACAGGAGATAGAGCAGAATCTGTAGTTTTAGGCTGTGTTTCCCTTGTGCCTTTTGCAGAATTGAGCATTTTGATTAAGAAATAAGCTGTAATCCTGTAATCGCTGCCAGCAGAGCTTCATGCAACTGCTCTCGCAGCAGAACCAGGTTTTCTCTTGTTGAAGCACCAGCACAGCCAGGAGCCCATCCTGTCCCTTGCAAACTGCTGCTAAGGACCTGCACACTGCAGTTCAAGTCTCTGCTCAAGACAGAGAGCAGTTCACTGCACTTAGCCTCCCTGTCTTGTGGGACTCACACCCCTGCGAGAGGATCAAAAGCCCCAACTTATTGCAGTGGAACTGAGGAGCACCTGAGGCTTATGGTTACTTTAGTGCTCTGGCCTTCCTGCCTTCCTGAAGAGAAGCAGAAATGATCTCACCTCACTCTGGAGTTTTGTCCCTCTTGTGGAACACAGGACATTCTGTACTCAAGCCCTGGCAGGCTGGCAATACCTGACTCCCAGTGTTGCAGCTGAAGCTGGGACCACTGACCACCTGGCCACAGTCACCCTGCCCTAAAGGCTGTGTCCTCTTGTGCATCTTGGGCCGGGTAAACAAGTGCAGGCTGGAGCCCAGCCTGCAGGCAGGCATGCAGGGACTGAGCAGGGCAGAGGGCATGCTGGGCTCAAGGACTGGGCTTAGGCAGTGGAAAAGAGCAGTAGAAAATACCTGTGGGAAGTCAGTACTGAGGTATCGGGATAGAGATCCTTGTTTCAGAGTTGAAGGGATGGAAGGAGCTAAGAGTCCAGGTTACTTTTTCTGCAAGAGATGCTGACCTTCATCAGAGGCATAGAGGCTCTGGTGTCTGGGACCTGCTGTGGGGTTAGGGAGGGTATGTTGAGTGTTTAAGACATCCCCAACATCAGCCTGTGTAGGACAGGCAAATAGTTCTCTGCAGTGTTGTGACATTTTCCCTGTCGTTTACTCATTAACCCTGACCCACTGCCCTGGCCCGCATTTGCCCTCGAGTTCCACATGTCCTTGTGTTTTCTGAGCAGAGTCTTGCACAATGGAGCAGGACAGTCTGCAGTTGCACAGTTCCAGGTGGCTTCTGCTCTGCATCCATCGCTGCGCTGGGGAACTGTTGGCTTTCTACATCGTATTGCTGAGTGGCCCAGGATATTGAGGGTCACAATTTAAAACACACATTTTAGGAAAATCCAAACACCTACCTTCTTATGAACCTGGGGCTTGATGCCTTGTATTCCTGGTCCTGTCACACCATGATGTGTAACTGCAATTGTAACAATAGTCTGCCTGGTCTAGCACCCATCCAAAGGAGGCCCTTGTGCAGCTGTGGCTGACGCACATCTGGCAAGGAGACCATGACATGATCATGCTAAATTCCCATGGGATTGTGAGTGGGTCATGCTGCTTTCCGTCTGGCAAGGTCTCTGTTCACTCCCCAGCATTTTCACATCACAACTGAGCTGAGCAGCAGTATGTGTTTTCATCCTCTCCTATCTGATTGGCAGGCTCCCGCAGTCTTCTGGATGTTTATTCCAGTATTTTCACCTCACAGTCATCTCAGTGTGCTCAGCCTGTGCTCTCGTCTAACAACTACCAGCCACTTTGGAGAGCAACACCTCTTAGGCCTGCCAAGATCCTCTGAGGGTGACACTGGTTCTGCAGTGTGAATGCATCAAGCAGAGGGGCTGCCCTGCTGGTGGCTCCTGCAAGGTGGTGTAGAGAGGATGGGTACCCAAGAATTCAACACTGGGGAGTCTGCGCATACCAGGAGCTGAAACATCAGTGCTGTTGAGGTTAAGACAACCTTGTTGCCCTGACATTGCTGCAGGTGGGTGGGAGGAAGAAGTGGGAGTGAAAGCATATAACATACTGTGGTTTTTTTGCAAGAAAGAATGGCCTTACACAGCTGACCATCTCTGCCATGGCAGACAACTGGAAAAAAGTGCTTCCTTTCAATCCAAATTTTAATACAGAACTTTCTCTGAATGGTGAGACATAAAGGCTTCTCCCCTCCTAGATGGTCTCTCATCGCTGACTCTGCTCAGCATCCTGTTTTCTGAGACTCTCTATCTTTTAGTAAGTCAAGAGAGAGTTGGAGGCACATGACCTGGTTACAGCTGCAATAATTTTCTTTTTAGTAGCTGGTACAGTGCTGTGTTTTGGATTCAGTATGGGAATAATGTTGGCAACACAGTGATGTTTTGGTTGTTGCTAAGTAGAGCTCACCCTAAGTCAAGGACTTCTCCGTTTCCCATGCTCTGCCAGTGAGGAGCTGCACAAGAAGCTGGGATAGAACATGAGAGGGACAACTGACCTGAACTGACCAAAGAGATATTCCATACCATAGAATATCATGACTAGTGTATAAAGTGGGAGAATTGGTTGGTGGGGGACAACTGCTGTTCAGGGATGGGCTGGGCATCGGTCAGTGGGTGGTGAGCAACTGTATTGTGCATCATTTGAGTTTCTTGGGTTTCATTTCTCTCTTTTTTATCCCCTCGTTGTTGTTGTTGTTAATAAAAGCAATAATACCAATAACAATAATTGTTATTAACAATAACAACAAACAAAAACAATAATAATTTTGCTATATTTCAATTATTAAAGTATTCTTATCTCAACTCATACGTTTTACCTTTTTCTGATTCTCTTCCCTATCCCTCCAGGTGGCGGGATAGAGAGTGCTACTTAGTTGCCAGCTGGGGTTCTACCACAACACCCATCCAAAGGAACATTTAATCCATCTGTAGAATGTGTAAGACAAACCACAGAAATCACCATCATGCCACTGTACCTTTTACTCTTTTGCAGTGGCTTGATGGATTTGAGGTGGCTGATGTCTGACAATGTGAACCCAGCACTCACCCTCCCAACTCCAGTCAGTCCTGTGAACCTAGACCTAAATTATTGACAAGAACATAGATGCAGAAACATAGCTGAATTCAGTGGGAGTCAGAGGCCTAAATTGTTGAGGACCTGAATTTACCTTTGTCAAGCCTGGGCTTGATCCTTGTAGGTCCTTTTTGTGAATCTGTTAGGGCAGCTTTCCTGGCTTAATGGCTTCTTTGGAAAACATAATCTTTGCCGTGAAGCTCATGTATACATACAGGCTAAGTATAATAGACAACAATATGATTTTGAGCCCGCAGTCATTACTGAAGTCCCACACCAGAACAATTTAGTGTATAGCAGGTTGCAATAAAGAAAGCAAGGGCTTAAATGCAGCGTTTCTTGAGCCAATGGATGAAAAAAGAGCACAAAAAACCACATTTCTTTAGTATATGCAAATTTATTCAACTCTGCAATTATTTATTTACAACTAATGACTGATACCAACAGATGAGGTAAAAATATGAGGTATTGATATAACATTTAAAAATGCAATTATCATAATGTATCAATGTAACAATACAAAATACTGTGGTAGCTGAATGGTAGACGTGGCATAATGTGCATTTTGAAGAAATCTTATTTCAGCAATACATGCCTTGCAGATGCCAGAAGCACATGACAGAGCTTCTGCAAGGGTAGGAAAACAACCCTACTTTGCTAAGGGTGGCAGGTGGCACAGGGCCTCTTCCAGCTGAGCAGTGACTTGTCAGACAGGATAAAAACACTGTCCAGGTTTTCCCTTCTTTTCCTTAAGAAATTATTTATTGCCAGACACTGCCATTCCCAGGGCTAGAAATTCTGTGCCTGTTAATGCTGAGGCACTGTTGTATTTATTTATGTAAGCTAATGTAGCAGAAGTACTCTAATTGCTCATGTTTTGGAAAACAGCCGGCGTGAAATCTGCTGCCATGGCCGCTGGCATTTGGGAGGAGGTGCTGCTTTCTGGAATGGCATTCCCAGCTGGGGGGGCACTGTTTGCTCCCAGGAAGGCTGAGCCTGGGCAGTGGTGGTGCCCTGAAGCCAGCGGGTGACTGCCAGACCCCACCACGGCCACATAAGGGCCCCGTGAGTGCTCCCCTGTCTGTGGGACTTAAAGCTTGTAATAGTTGCACACTGCAACTACTGTTGGCCATAAACTCAAGGCAGGAGCTCCCAGGCAGCCAACATCCCTGATCCTAGGACTTGCATGATAGAATATGGGTGACACAGCTCATGGGCAAAGATGACAGTGACTTTTTTGGAGTCCTGCTCCTTCACAAGGACACCCTGGAGCACTGTGGGTCACCCTGGGTCACCCTGTCCACCCTGAGCTCCTCCAGGTGTGCTTCCTCAGATCGCAGGGCTGTCCCCTGCCAGCACAGCCCTCATGTGTGTGCAGGATGGCACGTGGGGTCATGCTCTAGCGGCTGTCACCCAACACAGTCCACTGCACAGCTCCCACGCCTGGGGCATGTCCAAAGCTCTGGCTTTGAAGAGACTTCCCCATTTACTGTATCAGGGCACAGTAGCTTCACGTAGGAAATGTATCCTGCTTAATCGACCTCATACTAATCTTTCTGGATTTTGTTGGAAGGACCGAGCTGAAACACTGGCTGTGAGTGACTCCGCTGGTTTATGCAGCAATAAATAAAGTCCAAGTGAACAAACGTGATTATTGAAGAACAGTATTAACAGGCTTGTACATTCTTATTGAGTCATAGATGTAATAACATTTTGGTCTTAGGTTAGTTAAAAAGAAAATGGAGCCCTGCCTCAAAGGCAATGTCGCTAAATTATTATTTTTATTACTTTTAAAGCATTCTTCCATTAGCAAAATAATAGGTCCCTGAAAATGAAATTATATAATAGGCTTAAATGGCTCCTACTCCTCATAGTCCTAATCCTGCTCCCACCAATGCCTACAGAGGTGGGATCATGCAGATCAGTGCAATATAAGATGAAAATGCTTGCTGTTACTATAAAAGCAATCTTTCCAAGAATAGCATTTATTTAGTCTTTTATATCTCCAAGATGTGTTTAAAATCTTAAAAAAGTGTAGTTATTTGTATAGTAAGAATATTAAAAGGCATGGTGTTCATCTGCATGTCTTTGTGTCCACTAGACATGGAAAACCTGCTTTGGATTAGCCATCTCTATGGGAGAAGGAAAGAACAACACACAAACACTCAGAACCTAGACAAAATGCTTAAAAAAAAATTAATTTACAGCTTAATAACTTACCAGGCTGATTTCAGCCATCTCAGGACACACAGCATTACCTTGTGCTGTCCGAGGATGAGCAGACCTGGAACACTGCACACAGTGAGGTTCTCTACTGACAGACACCCGTCATTAAGGCAACTGGTAAGTTTTCAATACTTTCTACTGACAGTCACAATTCTGCAGCTGAACGTAAATGGCCTCCACAGTGTCTGTCTCAGATGCATCTCCATATATTTTATTTGGTGAGACTGATTCCCTCCTCATTATTTTTAAGTGTACTGTAACCTCCTTCTTCCTTAGTTCCTGTAACTGTTCCTACATCTATTTCTAGGTACCTTCTCATAGCACGCACAAACACAACACGTATTTGAGAACAGGCGTTTGTTATCACATGAATTACGCCTGGTAGCCCTGTGATAACAGCAAACACAGCTTATGTAGCAGTGACACACTAAGAAACAAGTGATAGATCCACTTAAAGTCCAACTGATGCAAGTGATTTGCACTGAGTTATATACAAAATAATTAATTTGTACATATACATATATATAGATAGAATATAGATAAATATATACATACTGTACATTATTTATTTACAATTAAAATATGCTTCTTAGAAGCCTTTAAATACCAGAGTTACGTAACATACAAGTAATGGCAATAATCTGTTTTTAAAGTAATAAAAGCTCTCTGAAGAAATGTTTAGTTCAATAATCAAAATTAATACAGAGTGGATGTGGGGGAGGGGGGAAGGTGAAGTCTCCAGAATAAAATAACTTTCCTATAAAATTCCTTTTTCAGCTTTGTATAGACCCAGGTCTGGTCAGATTTCTGCAGCTTAAATAAGACCTTTGCTTTCAGTATTCCTGTTCCCTGCCAGACCCTGATTTACGCTCACGTGCTCCCAGGAACACTTCCTCAGATTTTTGTTTCTGGTCCCTCAGCAATCAGAGGTTGAAATGAGTTTCTGATCCTGGCAACTTCTGCTGCACACAGATGTCCAAAGCCTTTGTTGTACCACTCTGGGGAATGTCCTCTGAAGAAATGAAAAGAGAATTATTGAGAAACTCAAATACTCAAGAAATATGCCCCACAGAAACGTGCTTGCAATGCTTCCTGCTCCCCACTGCCCACGGTGGTGGTGACTTCCAAATACTTGTCATTTTAAGTGTACTCTGAAGTTCTCCCTTGCACTAATCAAATAAGCAGATTCTGTTTCTAGGATCACATCATAACAGTGGTAGGCACTGAGTGGAGGAAAGACTGCAGGAAAACTCCAAAGCAGCAAAGCTACCCTAACCATGCCCTCTGTTCCCAACACCTCCCCTCCCTGAGCCTGAGGGATTTGTCCTGATGAATGCACATTACTTTGTGCAGGTAGGATACTTACTTTAGGTCAATCCTGCAGATGTGGGTCAGCCTGGCTTTTCCTGAGCCACAGGGCTCTATCAAGTACTGGGAGTCCATCACGATGGCTCGCACAGCTCCCATGAGGGGAGCCTCTTCATGCTCCACAGAGATGGCAACCAGCATGCACATCCCCTTGGGCAAATCCGTCCTCCAGGTCCTGCAGGAACATGGGCAAGACGGAATCACTTTAGCAATGAAACTTTTGGGCACACGAGTAAGAACCAGAATTAAAGTTACAGTTTGCTTGTCTGCCTGTCCTTGTTGCCTGCAATGCCAGTGGACTGTCCTAGGAGTCCCTGGAGGAGTTTCATGTTCCCCAGTTGGTAGTCTGACCGTGACAGGGAATGGCCACCCATCTACGTGGCTCCAGGTGGAGAAGTTTTGCTTTTCCACAGGAGCATTTTGTAACCATTATGTATTCTAGGGCATGATAGAGCCTTTTGCAGTCCGACAGAAGTTTTGGAAAGGAGAAGGAGTGAGGATAAGCCATCCAGCAAAAGCTGAAACTATGCATTGCACCCATGCAGACTTACAGAACAAGAAATGGAGTTTAGTACAGCAGAAATCCTCACTACTACACAGAATATGTTTCAAGGCTGTCTGAATTAAAACCAAAATGTCCTTCCATTTTTCCCTCTCCCAAGTTTCTAGCCTCTCTTACACGCTGGAGAAGTTTTCCACCAAGTTCAGGCGACCTAGACTTTAATACTTAACATTTTTTTGTTGTTCTGTAAGCATTCTCTACACATTCTTGTGTCTCACATCTTTCTCATCTGCACTGAATCTCAGAGGACAGGTTTGTGCTCTTTCCTATGCTGTGGGAAGAAATGAGAAATTCCCACTGTGCTGTGCACCATGCATCATCTTGCTGTGGATTGTCTGAGACAGGGATTATGCTTCCTTGGGAAGTATCGTATTTTAGCAGGTAAGCTGCTTTCAAGGACTGTTGAAGTTTGGACTTCAGCAGATAATTTTAACATTCTGCATTTTTCTTACATGAAACTGAGCTGTTATTCAAGACACTGCAGGAAGATATTGACCAGAAGATTTTAAATGTGCCTGGGCATTAATAAAATTGATGAGCTATCTTGGCAGATGAAACACGTGGGAGAAGGAAATCACAGCCGAGATCCAGTAGGAGAAATGCTGAACCATCTCTTGCAAGTGCTTGCACAGTGTTTAGATGTGCCCACATCATTTTGGTAACAACCCAGCACTACCTGGGCCATTTGTGAAGTGGAAAGTTCTATAACCCAGAGATTTCAGAAGACTTATGTTTCCTGTTCCCAGTCATATGGATTTAGGCCAGTTTCAGTAGTTCTTTAAATGCCTTACAGTAGTAAAATCAGGCATGGCACCTAACTCACCAAAATGCTGTCATAATGAACATGAAACACTTGTGGATTCTTCAATAAAAGTGATGCCTGTGCAGGGCAGCTGAGAGCTGTGTCATATCCCAGGCATATGAAACATTTCCCCTCTCCTTTTACCATCAGAGCCTTCTCTAGGGAGCCTAATCCCCTTGTTATGACTGTCACATTGAAAAAAAAAAAGGAACAACTCAGCTGATCTTTTCACAGCCCAAAGTTTGACTGAGAATGAGAAAATTGCCATCTGTTAAAATATATTTATTCATGTCTCTGGAGGTGTATTATAATTTCACTGTTCACTTCCCACCAATCGTAAGGTATCAAATTGACTGTGGTATTCCTGGCTAACCTTGCTCTAGACTTAATGATATCAATCAAAAGATATAAACAACAAAATCTGACAGATCTGCCTGATGGCTGTTTTCAGCCCTTGAGAACCCAACAGGATTCATTTTTATGATATGTATTTCAGTCCTCGGGGGTCATTCTGCCTGGGTTAGTGAAAAGAACAAGAACTTGATAGCAGGATTTGCCTTTAACTGATGTGACTGCACAGCAGGTCTTTAAAGAACATAAACCACCACGAAACCTAATAGTGAACTAAGTGGCAAATGAGAGGACCAAATTATGGTCATCAAAACCTCCCTGCCGCTCGCAGACGACCTTCTCGGTGCCATGCAGAGGGCCAAACTTAGGGCTGCTTCAAGCTAATAACATTATATAGGAAGATTATTTATAAGATAATGATAGATATACAATTATATAAAATATATAATATATATTTGATTATAAAATAATTAATTTATCCCAGAATACTGTGGGAAGGCAAAGGAAATAGAGTAATGGGAGCATTGGTTACAGAAAGCCTTTTTTAAATCTTCCCCTAAGAGTTCCAATAATTCTTCCCCTATACCAACAATATCTGCATGTTGTCATCCTCTAAGAGACTACTAAAGTTCATAAAAGGGATGCACTTTCATAATTGTATTTTATTTGGCTCATCTTTTTCTTTCAATCTTCATTCTCTTTAATACAATTCTTACTCACTGGACTACTTCCTTTGTCAAAACTGCTTTGTATTTCTCTGGCACATCATTTCAATCAAAGAAAGCAGGGACCAAAAACGGGAATGCGCAAAATCATCCTGAAATAAATAACTGTAGGACTGACCCTGTAAGTGAAATATGTCAGCAGCTCCACAATAGCTCCTAGTGAGCAAAGGCCAGGATTTCAAAGGCAGAAGGTGCATAAGAGGGGTTTTTTTTTACTGTTCTGTACAGGCAGACAATGGCAGAACTGGGATTGAATGTGGAATATTGATACACAGCCATACATTTATTTGAGAGAAGTCATCCCCTGGAAGAGAGAATACAAATCTACTGCTTCTTTCTGTTAATTTCCACACTAGGATTTTTACGGATCAGCATTTCTTTGTTTACAAAGACTCCAACTGAAAATTTAAGATAATAACTTATATAGACACTGTATAACAGCCTTAGCTTAAAAGCACCACTATCTTCTCTTCTAAACATTTGGCTCTTAAACATCAAACATTCCCCAGAGAACAGCAAAAGCAGCGTAAAAAACAATTGGGTTCTATTTGCACTGTTTTGACAACAAACAAAGCTAAGAGAGAAGAGCAGCCATTATCAGACATCTGTTCTGAGGAAGAAATGATATTTATGGCCTCAGGAGTATGTGCTGCTCAAATTACATCAGAGAAAAGGTCGGCATGCTCTAGGTGTATGACTAATTCAGTTTGAGAAATCAACACTGCTGCCCAGCAGTACAGTTCCTGGAGAGCAATTACACAGATGTGAAGGTTGAGGTAAGTCCAGATCTTCCTTTATGCGCGGCAGGAGGCAAAGGTACCAGAGAACCACGCTCAGCTTACCTGAGAACGACAAAGTCTCGGACGGGGTGAGGAGCCATGCTGTTCAAAACATACTGGTAAACTTCTGTCTGCTTGTCCAGGCTCTCGACCACCTTCCACTGCAAGAAGTCCTCGTCCCAGAGGTGACGTTCTCTCAGCACTCGGTTCAGGACAACTGATGGGGGGGCTTCAACTTCAACTGAGGCTTTCCAAAGCCTTAGTGGGTTCCCATCGCCAACCTGCAGTGGATTAACCAAGAACACAAACCCCCGTGATTTATATGCCTAAATTCCGCAGACAATAACTGAGGACAAAATCTCAATATGTGTGTCTGACTTCAGCTTAAGAGTTTCATATTTCCCTGCTAATCATTACTATTATTGCTATTGCTGCTGCTCTACTAGTCCTGGATGTAAATCTGAAGTGATTCATCACTCTGCTCTCACAGCAGGATATATCTGGACTAGTTCCCATAGTGCCAGTGGGGTTCTGCATTACTTCTGCTGTGACAGACACTTTTTCAAGTCCAAACATCCTAAGTGTAACAATGAATATGTGTCTGCAGAAGTAAAAAAAGATGAAAGACTGACACCCTGCCTAACCTACCTTAGGCAATCTTATACGCTACCTGGGACTGAGGGTCCACTAACCCTCCTGGTTAATTCTGGGGGAGCAGAACATATGTTGATTCAGTTGTGTCAGGTACACAGATGTTTTCTCCTTAAAAGGTGCAAGGGAGGTATTGGGAAAACACCTTTCAAAGAGCACAGACTCATTGCTAACTCCTCCTTGCTCACAGATCCTGTTCTTGAAACACCTCCACAGCTTGCAGTAAGGGGAGCAGAAAGTGCTGGGCTATGCACAAGGTGAATATCCTAGATTGCACACATACAGCTTTTCTGCATGGTTTTAGGGGTCCTATTTCAGGCAGTAAACAAGTTAACCATAATCACTAGATCTTGCAAGCCTTACTTTTCTAACCCCTCCCTACCCTACCATTCTCATATACCAGTGTGAGTACTTCAGAAACCTCTAGTACCTCCCACAGACCCAGGGTTGTTTCCCCAGAAACCCACCTTCCGCACCTCCCACCTTAAATTGTTTCATGTTGTTGTAATTCTTTCTCCCCAAAGCTTTCAGTTCCCCATTTCCCCTGCCCTGGAGCCCCAGACTCCCAATCCCCTCTGTGGTCTCACAGGTCCTTGACCACCGGCTGTAGAGGCCTCTATTCCCTCTCTCCCATCTCCCACATCCTGCTCCCACCTGAGCCCTGTTACTCTGTCCCCAATCTCCCACAGTCCCTCTCTGGAGAGGTCACTCCCAGAAGCTGGCTACAAACCACAGTAACTGCAGTTTCTTTGCCCTGACAGAGGGGATGCACTTTCTCAGGTTGGGATAATGCTGCCTCCTGCCCCCTCACCATCCAGATCCCACATTCCTCCCAGTGCCCTTCTCCTGCTTAATTAGTGTCACCCACTCCTAACCCATCCCCTCCTCTTGCTAGCTGCTGCTGGTTTGGAGACTTCTGCTTTGCTATTGCATTTCCAGCAGCCCTGAACTCCACTGTCTGCAGGGACCCTGCAGCACCCTCTGCCTCGCTGCAGTGGTCTGGCTTTCCCTGAAGAAGTGATGGAGCCTGAAACAAATTCAGAAATTTTAATAAAAGCTGCAGTATCAAAAATCCACTTGAAAAAAGGACAAAAGGATCAGAGATAAAATTGGTGATATGGTTGGCCTGCTTAATAAAGCACTGGGGGGCCTGAAGAAGTTCTGTAATTACCTATGTTCTAGCTGTGTTCTCCAAACTGCTGGCAAATATCAAGAACTGGTCAGAAACTTTGCATGCCCCCAATCAAAGAGCGTGCCCAGGTAATGTTCTCTGTTTAACATCTCAGCTCACTCTCTGGTTGTGTTGTTTGCTGTGTCACTTACTTGATCTATTCTGGAGACCCCAGCTTGCTTTGTGTGCCTTTTTCTGGAATCTCATACTTGAATCACTATTATATTACATTTTTAACTGCTTTTAGTAATCTTTTTAAAAATAAAAAAGACTGCCTTGCCAGAAAGAAGGGTGTGAGTTTTGCCATGCAACGTCAGAGTGCCCCATAGCTGAGCTGCATTTTGCTTTGGTTTCTTTGCTACTTCTTCCATGTCTCCCCAAATTACCTTTTTGTAGGCGAGTTCTGTGTTCTCTACACTGGAACACGTGACCCATCCTTTGAATTTCTCTTTTGCTTCTTTCTGGAGATTCTGCATGAGAGTTTCCAGGTACATCTGATAGTTCCCTCCTTCCTCATCCGCTTGTTTCCCAAGCTCATCCAGGGTGGGAGAATGCACTTCTGCATCAACATAGGAGTTTCGGGATTGGGTGATCATCTCGTGTGGGACCTGCCATAGAAGGGAGGGAAAACATACAGGGAAAATCTCCTGCTGAGAACTTTTCCTTAAGGCAATGTGTTCGTAGGCTGATGGACCATTCAGCATCCAATTGCATGAGCCTATGATCTGTAAAATGCATACCAATTTCTGTCTTTATGCAAGATGAAACATCAAAGTAGTCTAATGAAACAGCCCATGGCTCAGAACAGCACTACTCATGCAGAACCGTGTTAGACTGATCAACTGGATGTCAATACACCCCTCTTACTCCTTTAGCCCTCAGAAATATTGCCTTGTGCTTCTGGGAAGGGGAGATACGAGCATTTTCCCTCCTCCAGCTGCAGTGTAAGTAGCTGCAGGAATGACTGCAGCTCTCTATGTGATTTTTACTTTACTGCACAACACACAGAAATAAAGCGTATGAGCAATTATTTTTAAGATTAATAGGTTTTAATTGAGGCATTAAAAGCCTCAAAATTTTACACTAGCAGATTTTGATTTGAATTAGACTAAAATTTCCTAATTCGGTGGTTTGGGTTGAAAACTGTTACAGAATAATTACCCTGCATCTTTTGAATACTAAAAGGGAACTGGCATAAAGAAATGAGATAAATAAACGTTAGATGAAGCAAGTTTACAAATAAATGAGGCACCAATCTCTGAGCTAACACAAGAGAGAAGATGTAAGCATAAACATAATTACTTCAAAGGCTGCTGCATTATGTGGCCATGAATAATGCTGTTTGAGTCTGTCACTCACCTCAAAAAGTTTGTTGCATTCCATTATCATGTGAGCAAGGCCCTGAGTAGCTGCCAGGTTTTCACTGAGGTCCTTCTGATCTGGCTTCCCTGTTGCATATTTTTTCTGTATTACTCTGTAATTGAATTCAATATCTCAGGTAAAGAGCTGAATCTTTTTAATATGAAAGCAAAAAGCAGCAGGATGCTCCCAACACCAAAGAGAAAAAACCCTATCTTTAGTTTCTATTTATCACCAAGGCTGCTCAAACTGTTAGCCCATTTTTAAAAGAAAAACGTTTACCTAAAACATTGTTGAGCCAAAAGTAAAAGTAGGAAAAGTTATACATATCCTGCATGATGTGTTGTACATTTTGAAATGGATTTTTAACACACATGATGTAAAGTGGTTTACATTGTTCCTTCTTAAAGCACTTGCTCAAACATGGGTTATACATGTACTTGACCAAGAATCTCAGTGTATTCTGAACCAGATGGGAGGGAAAAAGAGTCAAGAGGGACCACTAATGTTTAGCCTGGCTATGCTCTGTTTAGTCTACACTCACCATGTTACAATTTTAATGTGGCCTGAAATAAACTCTGTTTCCTGAATGGCAGAATGTAGACAGTAAATTGAAAGTGAAAAAAAAACATTCATTGAAAATCTACATATCAAAATCCTTTAAAACGTGGTTAATCTTTGACTTCAACCAGAGCAAAAACAAGCCCTTTTCCTTTGCAGAAGTCAACATTACCCATGCAAAACTCACTAGTGCTTCATTGAAAATTCCACATGGAAAGCAGGCACCGCATATTCACAACAGACAGCCAGAAATGCCTGCTGGGCTTGTGAAAACAAGTGTGCTTCTGGCTCTGCAGCAGGGGTTTTCCCCTCTCACTGAAGCCATGCCCTATTTAATGTGTGCTGGAAAGCAGATGGTTTGGAAAATTTTGTCCTGCATACCACTGAAAGCATCACTCTGTATTAAGGATGTGACTATTTATAACGCTGAGAAGAAACATACCTCGGTGAGCTTTCTTTCTTCACTATATTGAGATGGAAGAGGGAAGGGGCCAGACAAACAGCGATGTTCATGGGAGTCATCTGATTTTCCTCCACAGAGGTGACGTCGCTGAGGAAGCAGAGCAGAGTCTGCAGAACCTCCCTGTTCTCGTCGGCCATGAGCATGATGGCAGCCTGCACCGCCTGCAGCCGCTGCTCCTTGGGGACATCTGGGAATGAGCAAGTGACGTTCAGGGGGTCAGTTGTGAGATCAGATAAGAGGCCGGAAAGATAAAGTTACCACAGACATTCACAGACCCCTCAGGTGTTCAAAAACCACGCAGATGTGGTGCTTAGGGACATGTTTCAGTGGTGGACTTGGCAGTGTTAAGTTAATGGTTGACCCTTAGAGGTCTTTTCTGACCTTAATGATGGCTTTGTGAAGAGGCAGATGACAGGGGACCAAGGGGAAAAGGCCAGCTGGCTTCTGGAGAGCTGGGTTTTGCTCCTCCACCAAGCACAGCTTCCCTCGCCAGTGTTTGGCATTTCTCTGTTTGTTTGAAGGGCTGCTCCCAAGAAGGACACTGGACTTCATTTGAAGTTTATGAAGGGAGAATAGTACTCAATACTCATAGCTTTAAATGGTATTTTTCAGGTTTTCTTTGTCCCCTGGCAAGACAGAAGTTTAAAATGTCTTAGGGAAGGTGCGGGAACACTTACATTTGTGTCTTAAACCATAAAAGAGTTTAATGAAAGAAGTAATGGATATGCTTAAATAGCACCTCAGACAGATTCATTTCTAAAACTACCATAAGTTCTCTCAGTTTGGACTTCGAGTCCTCCTCTGGGTATTACATACTCTCTCTATAATCGAATGGAAGAAGAACAAAAGCAGATTTACAGTAGAGGGAACAGCCAGCTTTTAAGATTTGACTGCTAGCCTTGTACAAGCACCTTATTTAAAAGCTTTCAGACATGAATGACAAAATGAACACAGCCCAACACTTCTAAAGTTTCTACAAGCAGCAAGGCCAGGTTTTTCTGAGTAGTCAGAGGAGCCTTTGCTAAATCCATGTGATGTGTCTTTTCTTCCCACAACACCTCCTGGTAATCCCTCCCTCCCCTTTATTGTTGCTCTAATGGGTCTGGTACATGAAGCAGAAGATCAGCCAGTGCTTCAAGTCACAGGTAAACATTGGGCAACTGAGAGTTTTAGGGAAATGGAGAAAGTTTCATCAATGCTATGCTATATAGACTACTACACTAATCATCTCATCCCAAATCCTATGTGTTACAGCAATTCAAGCCATTCTGGATATATGAAGAAGGTCTTCGATATATGAAAAAATATCTTCAGGGAGTCCCAGAAAATCAGAAATCCCCTGCCAATACACTAGGAGAGAAAATCCTTCCTAACTTCACATTAACAATTTGTTAAACAGAACGAAGGGTAAGAAAAACTCTCAGCTACAGATTAGTTTAACTGCAGACATTATGAAATACAATTGGTATCCCAGCAATTTTCAACATTTTTCTTTCTATGAAAGGAGTTTTGTCAGTACTGTCTGAAACAGAAAAATATATTTGTTGTTGGTCACATGGAAAAAACCCCACTGCTGCTCATTCTTAATCCAAACAATATTTTCTGGTGTCTACAGAGCCCATCTCTTCTTGTTCCTACCTTGGTTTAAAGAGACTCATCCTCAAGTCTTTCTGAAATCCTTTAAACTCTTAGTGCATTTTGAGAACATCTTTCCTAGCTCATTTTTTCCCCCTTCGGACCAGTGTAAAGAGAAGTTCTTCAGACTTCCCACTGCAGTACCATGCAGACATTACAGAGTCAGCCCATGTCTCTTTTTACATTTTTTGTTGGCTGGTATCAGTGTTTCCCTGTTCAGCCTCACTTCTTGGAAAAGAGGAGCCCCTCTGGCTACAGACCTGCTTATACTGACAACCTACCTAAAACATGGGATCTGCCACGTCTCCCTTCCTTTGGCAAGGGGGTAATTTACTTGCAGTCTTTTCTGTGCAAAGATGGGACATCCCCAGTTTTCATCAGGCAATAGTTTAAAGGTGATTGGTTTCCAAGGACATGTAGAACATGTCCTTGCAGTGGATAATCTTCTCCTTGGCCACCTCCCCATGGAAATGATCGTGACTGCCATTTTATTAGCAGCCAGAATTCCTGTTGCTTTCCTGAACAAGCTTATTAACGTGTGTGCAGGCAGACAACTTGTGAGCAGGAAAGAAGAAGGGGAAATGATGATCCAGGGCTAGGCACCAACTCTTGCAGTTAACTTATGTCCCAAGACATCGCGTACAGCCAAACCCACTAAAATTTATTTGCAGTGCTGTCTCTCACATGCAGAATCCCAGCATTCTCTACCAGCTACAGACACTGTGATGGTAAATTCATTAGTGACTGTGTGCCACAGACAGATTTTTACAGTAAAGGGAAGCAACGGAAGTATCTGAGATTCTTAAGCACTGGGATTATACCGAGTTCTAAAATGGCTTTCTATTGTTTTGGCAGCTGAAACGTCTGCAAGTGAAAAGACTAGACACACTTCTCTTTAGTGCTTCCAATTATTTGGCTTAGGCTGGCTGCATCTGCCAGAGTGCTGGCTGACTGGCCTTCATAATGAACATTGTCAGGAAAAAAACTCTAATTCCTCTGGTTTTTCAGTGTTGTCCTCACTGTTTATTTCTCCCTCAGTCTGGAGAAGACATACACAGTCATTTCCTGATTCACAGGGACTTTTATTATTCTGATGCATCTGAGTCTCAGATTTTGCTGAAGATTGCTTATGCTGGAAAGAAAAGAAGAAATCCCCTGGTTTCTTTCTTTCTCTGTGAGTTCTTTACATAGAGCTTATGATCTACATGAAGGTAGCTTGTTTTTTGCATGTACATTTTATTGACTATAATGAAAAAACAAATAATCAAAAGTCCCAGCGAGGAAGGGGACTACAGAGACACATATTCTCATGGTCAAGTACCACTTCTCCATGCCCAGAAGACTCACTTATATTGAGGTGTAAGTGCATGAAATGGGCCTACAGTTAAAAGAAATCTGACAAAAATATGAGTCTTCATGCTTTTTATGTCCAGCAGCCTGTTCTGGCTTCTTTCTGATTGTGAAGCTGGTATTTTCAAATTTTCTCAATATTTGAACATTGTTTTTCCATTAAATTTGACAATTAAACCTTTAGGTGGTTCTAAAGACCTCTTAGTGAGAGATTTTGAGGGCAGAGGGTTTTTTTAACATCTCAAAGGCCAGCAGAAAGAATCCTATCTGGCGTTCATATGCTGGAATTATTTACAGTATATTACTATATAATATTTTCTAATTGTTTATAATAGTAGAAATATGTAGAAATAGCAACTTACATTGATAGATGTGCAGAAAAGTCTCTCCTAGTTTACTTGTGAGGAGAGGTTCCGGCAAGTCCCTGAAGAACTGCTTTACCATGTCAGCCACATCGTACGCTGACTGGTCTTCATAGCTGACGTTTTCTGGGGAGCTCTCGTTCATCTGACGCAGGGCCTGGATTCGGGATTTCACTCCAGATTTCCGAAACAGACCCACCTAAAAACGTACCGTGTTGAGTCGGGAAAAAAGGGAAAATTTCACTTGAAGAATATATATGTGTTATATACATTTACATATAAATCTACTTCGGGGACTTTGATCATGACCAAAGCTTGGGTTGCTTATTTTACTCTAGGCAAGAAGGAGAAAAATGTGCAAACGCGACTGATGGTCCCACAAGTCTC
Source organism: Rhagologus leucostigma (assembly GCA_013397725.1). NCBI lineage: Eukaryota > Metazoa > Chordata > Aves > Passeriformes > Rhagologus > Rhagologus leucostigma. Next base: position 146,152 of record VZTD01002293.1, read on the forward strand.
GCAGGCAAGTGCAGGCTCCCACAGCAGGATTGTAGGGGTTAATAATGCTGCTGCTCTCTGTCCCATCCTAGAGGGAGGGTTCAGAGTGCCTTGTGGTTTCCCTGCTGCCTGAAGAGTTTAAGCAAGATGCTCTGGTGATATAAATCAGCCTGGCTTGCTTGGCTTGGGTGACTGACTGTTGATTTACTCCAGCTGAGAATCTGGTTCCTCATGTTTATTTGGGTATATATTTTGAAGACTAACAAGAAAATATTATGCTTAGCTAAGTAATAAATGCTGTGGCAAAAGATTAGTACATCCTGGTAGAGCTTTAAAATCAAGATGAAATCTGTTTTTTCCCTTTCCTGCTCTCTGCTTCCAAGAGTTCTCCCAAATCCCACTGAAAAGTCCAGTTCAAAGGTGGGGGCCACAGAGGGATTACTTGTGCAGTGTCACTATGATACATTTTTATCCTGTTTGCTTTCTGTTTGAAAGGAAGTGGTAATTCTTCAAATGATGCCTTCAAGGCAGGGCTGCCCTTTCTTGTCCTTCTCCGCCAGCGGAATTCCCCCTGGGCTGAATTCCTGGGCCTCAACCACACTATTTATTCCCAAGTGAGTTTACAGTGTTTCATTTGGGAAGTGCTAACACTGTTTCCCTTCAGTTTTGCAGGGAAAAAGGTGAAATATTGAGAGAGACCTATGGAAAAGGCACATTTCCAGTTGGGAATTATATAATGTTGTTCCTCTCGCTGGTGGATTGCTGTCTCGCTGGTGATCCGTGCAGCTTCCTGCATGGCACAGTCCATCAACAAACAGTAAAGGCAAGGAAATAAAGCCTTCTGGCCTTCTCCCCCTTACTTCTGAGTAAGAAGCAGCACAGAGTTCACACAGGACCCTCCTCTCTCTAGAACAGCTCCCATGCTCACCTGGAGGGTATTTAGGACTTTGGTTGTTAACTTGCACATTAAGGACACTAATTACATCAGTCACAGCTCTGTGAGGGGGTATGTTTGTTTATTTCTATGGAGTTGAACCACTACACCAGACTGGCTTGAGGCAGCTCTTCTATATCTTCCTATTGATGAATTTAGTGTCACTTGAGAGCTAAATTTATGTATAGGAAGTAGAGGACTGGAGTGTGCCCTGTCTTCTGTATTTATGATCCCAAGTGAAGCTCCACTCTTTGTTCTGACAAGAGCATACAAGAAAGAGCATCCAGCTCTTTTCATCTGGTTTTCCCTTTCCCTTTCTCTTCTCCTTTTAAAATCCCTTTTCCTCTTAGAAATATGTGCTGAAGATGCAGAAGGACACTTGCTAATTTTGTTCAAAAATAAAGTTTTGGCCTGTGGTAGATAAATTTTAGAGCGGAGGCTCAGTTCTCTCCTTTTGATGGAAAGTGTTCTTGCTGGTATAAAGAACCATGGAAAGTGTCCTTGCTGGTATAAAGAACCATTAAAAACTTCCAGCTAAGTCTGATTTGAGAGGTCAGATGTCAAATCTCACCCATGCAATCTCCTGCTGCACATCATTCTGCTACTCTTGATCTCTGTTTAAAGACATTTATCCAAAATCCTATTTCCTCTTTTTTTTTTAATGGAAAACAAATTAATAATTAATCAAAAGAGTTCTTCACTTGATAGAAAAAGATGTTTTAGGCTCTGTTATGCATTATTACAGACTTGTTCTGTAAATAAAAAGGGACTATAAACCCAGAGATTAGTCTGGCCCAATCTCGTTATTATCCTCATGCTGTGTGGATCATCTTCCCTACAAACAACCATATGATGCATGACAGAAATAAAGATGCATTTGGAAAAGGCAAAGCAGTTTCTATTTCACAAACCGAAACTGAATTACATATCCTACAAATAACGGTGAGGCTCCTCATGCCAGGTTAGGGATTTCAGTGGCAGGAGACAGAGCTTACAATGGTTTAGAGCAACCTCAGCTTTACCAAGTGTATCTAGTAGAAGCTCTGACACCTGTTCAGAACTCTAGCCCACCTTCTGCAGTGCACAGAAGAGACACATAAGCAAGATGCTGAGGGAGACTGGAGGCTGCCCAGGTCTCTGTCCAGGTATTAGGAGACTTTGAATTAAATGGGAACAAAGGGAGTAACTGTAAAGCAGAGAAGGTGAACCGCCTGGAAGGTTTTTGCCTAGAAAGATTTTTGGTGAAAAGGTATTTTAAAGGGTCCCAATCTGTGCATCTCCTCCTTCCTATATTTTATTCAGTATTTTCTCAATTTCACTCTGAGAGGAAACCAAAGCTGAATTGAAATGGCCCTTCACAGAGCTCTGATGCTTCCCAGCGCGTAAACACAAATGGAGCAGATATTTGTCTGAGACTTCCAACACCTTTTAACTGCCTCAAATCTCTCAAGAGCTTTTTCTTTCTATTTTACTCTCCCTTTTACATTCTCCCCAGTTAATTCTCTCTCTACTCTTTGTTCCTCTTGCTCTGCTTCTTAGCTGACAAGCCCATCCCTATCCTTACATCTCCTGTTCCTCTTACTTGGGCATCTCCTCCTCCAGTCTTATCACTTATTCCACGCTTGCTGCATCACTTTTCTTCCTACACTGGCTTTTCCAGCTCAGTACACAACCCTGGATGAGCAGCGTGGCAACCAGGCATGTTAGCTCTTGAATATATCACTTCTATTTGTCTCTATGTATCTTTCCCTTTCATCCTCTCTTAATAAATTTCTGACAAGCTGTTCATCCCGCCCCTCAGCTCCCGCACTGCATATGGTTGGCAGAACTCATCTCACCTAACCTTTGACACTGTGGAGTTAGAGGCCAAGGTCTGACCACTGCAGGATTCCTTTACAGAGAGAACTGATTGGAAGGACCTGTGTCTTTTCCACTGGCTGCAAAGGGAAATGGTTGTGATTCACAGCAACACCTTTAATTTCTAGATTTCAGTTTTGGGGAAGATGACTGTCACCCAACAAAAAACCTGAACAGCAACCAGAATGGTGATTAGAAAATGTGAAGATTCAGAACAGACTAATTCCACCCTTTTCATGTGCTCAGAGCTAGGAAAACAGCAAAGTCTGCAGAGCAAAGTGCTGGTTGCTCCTTTTGAACTTACAACTATCTAAAGGCAGTTATGAAAGAGGTCATACGACATGAGGCCAGTAACAGTAGAGGACTCAACATAATCAGCCAGGGGGTTTCTCCCAGTCCTATGTTCATAAAAATACACATCCTCATCCTTAGGGGAAGAAGAGTAAAAATATGATTAGTATGTCCCTCTGTAACTAAAGCGAATTAAAAAATCTGAAATACTTTGAGCATGAGGGTGTCCCAGCTGGCTTGTTGTAGCTAAGAACACTATAAAAGGCAATGTACCATAATGGCTTTGGCATTGAACCCCTGCTGACCTAACTATCTGGATATATCTGACTCTGTCAACAGAATACTTGGAATATTTTGCTGAGTTTGCTCTCTATTCTTGGACTTTTCTGTCTTTGCTAAGTAAATAAAACCTTTTGTACCATATCTTGTGAAATCGTGAATGCGCTTAACCCTCAATGGCAACAGTCAAGCATAAGCAGTACAGATACAGGTAGAAGTGGGGAGTCCTGATCTCTTCCCAGGTTTCATTCAATATACATGAAGATCTCAAAATGTTCTTTGAAGTAGACTGTGGTATACAAATCAGCAGGACTGTTACAGCTACAAGAATTCAACAGATTAGCTGCATACAAATCTCAAAACAGCAAACTTTCAGTATTGGCACCAACTATCAAATCACCAGAGGAGATCAAGGCCCAACATGAGAGATAATAATCTTCAGATAATCCTGGTACTTAGTACAAAAATGCTCACTGTTGCTTGCTTAAAGAGGTTTTTCAGACAAAAACAACAAGTCCGTGGAGTAAAGTTCCTACCTGGTCTAGACAGTTGCTCCGTAGGTAGCGCAGTGCTTGTTGTATGCTCTGGGGAAGAGGCTGTCCCGTTCTCTGGACATGAACTATCAGGGGCACACCAAAGACATTCTTGTCCTTGTAGTCAGGGACTTTCATCCTCTTCATGAACTTTGGCACAGACCTGAAAATTAACATGAACAGGCTGCATTAAAAAATCAGGGTATTTACACACTCTTTGAGTAACACTACTGACCGAAATTGGTAACTGGGGCCTTTTTTATAAAGATGGTGAAATAATGTTTAATGCACAATACACAGACACTTTACAATTTGCATAATTGATTAATTTCTTAATGTCTGTAAGTGGATGGCCTCTAAGGTATAGCATAACAAAAACCTTTTACTATGCAGGTGTCATCCAGCTGAAGCCAACAAGGTTTAAAGTATCCTTTAGGTACTCACAGGAATGGCAGAGCAAACCTCAGTGGAGAGGGTATCTGAGGGAAAAGGAGGTTCAATCCTCTAACATGCTGAATGATCTTTATACACCAGTTACATGATTTAGGATTTCTATTGACTAAGAATTTACAATGAGAAATGATGGTGGGAAATCCCTATGTGTCAGACTCCTCCCTTGTGTTACATGATTTATTCTAGTTGAGTAACTTAAGTGAAGCTGGTGAGCTTGCTTTCTTCAAAAATTGTGATGAAAACAAGAACCAACTGATTCCCCATTTGGGAGTCATGACTGCCATGGAATTAAAATAAAAAGATGAATATGACCTGAATGTGACTAAGAGTTTTGTCATCTGTGTGGGAAGAAGTAAAAACTCATTTTAAATTAGCCACTGAAGAAGTACAGTGCATAACTTTACAGCTATTTACAGTCCCTCTCTTAAAAATCCTTAGAGACTGATTATAAAAACTGAAGAAATATTAGTCAGGATGAAAACCTTGTACAAAGAGCAGTATCTAGAATTTGCTGTACTCTAGTCTGCTTATTTGAAGTTGGGTAAGGTGAGATTCATTTCAATGCAGATGTTGTCAGCTAGCCACAGGGAGCTGCACCAAAAAACAATGAAATGGGGGTTAATCTTACTGAATTTTAGCTCTCTTACAGAGATTTAGAAAGAGTCAGCAGTCTGGACTACCTCTATACCCACTCTAGAGAGAGACACCTGTGGAGGGTGACCCAAACCCTCAGCCTTGGATATAATGGGCTGCTTTGGAGTTGCCTGTCTTTTTCCTCTGACCACAAACAGCTGACCTTTCTCAGATAAGATTAATAACAGATTACACTTTTAACTTTTCCTAATGGCTGGTGTCAGTGAGGTGAATCTCACATGTATCTATTGTATCTATTTTTCCATTTCTAAAGGAAAACTTGTCTTACATAGCTCACAGATGAATTTAGTGGGATTTTGGGGAGGTGCTTTGAGCATGAAAATCACAATATAAACATCAAGTCATACTGTATCTGGACTGGGTGCATCAGTGTATTAGGGAGAGATTCTGTCATCCTTTTGATTATTTCTCAGATACTTCTATCTAAGCCCATTTCCATTTCTGGTGTACCGCAACCTGTGGGACCTACCAGGGTTTGTGTACCACAAAACATGCAGGTTTCTGTAGCCAGTTGCTACAGAAGGAGCCACATTGTGAGCACTCACATCCATGTGTGCTTCCCTCCACTCCCTGAGTGACCAGGTAGCTGTCATAGCTGCCAGGGCTGCAAGCTCCCTCTAACACAGGTCCAGGCCTAGGCTAAAGCCTGCATCTTTGATTTATAGAGAAATGCCCCATAACTGTTGTAACCCTCCTTTTAAAGCACAAACAAAGCAGTATCAAACACATGAAGCAGCAGCTGTTTCTTTTTGAATCACAAAACGAATTCCGGGTAGGACTTACTGCAAACTTTTCCTACTTTTTAGTCACTCTCTCCTACTCCTGTTTATTTTTCTGGAACAGTAGCATTGTTAGAAAGGCCAGAGATGTCTCTCTGTTGGAGCACAGGAATGAAGTCAGATTTCCAGGATCTATTTTGACTTTGCCAACGAGCCACTAGGCAGCAATGGATTAAAAGGGACAGTTTCAAATCCTACACTTGAAGTCAATGGTTTCTTCTAATTGCATTTACTTACTATCAGAGTAACAGAATTAGGAGAAACTATTTTCTTCTAAAAAGTCTCTTTTCCAGTTATCAGTGGTACTCACCAGGTCCAGCCATGTTTGTTTGACATGGAGTACTTTTCCATGATGGCAGTGAGACGAAGCAGAGAGAATTTTTGCAGTAGATTCAGCTGGGCTGCTGACTGGTTGCTGATGTGAAGCGAAGCAATGGAGCGGCTCAGGCGATGAGAGATTTGGAAACTATGCCATCGTAATCGCCTTTAGCAAAAGAAATGATAGAAAAATCAGAGAACTGCTTTAGTTGGGCAGAAAAGATGGGATACTGTGAGACAGGGTTGGGCAATATATAAAACATACATGAACACACGCATACATGATGGCTTGTGGTGTGTCAACTGAAAGAAAATGTACCTTGGAAATAAATAAAACAATTTAGTCAATCTCTTTAATTTTGGAAATGCCTGAGTTTAGTCTTTTTAAGATCACATTCACAAGTGGGTGTGGGTCCTGTCCATATACTTGGGGAAGCAGTGCTGTCTGCTGTGGTCTTTAGCCCACACACTTCCAACAGGATGTGAGAGATTTAGATTCAAATGTTCTTTGCCTGAGTCAGAACTGGTATTTGATGCCGAGTCCCTCACCTCCCTGGGGACTGACCTGACCACTGAGATATTTGGAGATGAGGTTCTCCAAATATCTCTGTTATTAAATGCTGAAGGATTTTTTTGAAAAAGGATTAAACCCCGTGTCTCCTTAGCTAGAGCTATAACCACCAAGCTATTGAACCACTCACATCTTTTTACTCCAATGCACTTTCTCTATATACTGGATTCATCAGAAAAAAACAACAACCCTAATTTCATTTTCTGGTTTCACTTAAATATAAGTTCTGGCTCAAATCCTAAAAACTTTGGCACTGCTCATTTACTCAGTAGTTTCCTCGAGTTCACTTTCACTTTTGTGGTGGTGGTGAGCACACACAGGCAGCAGCAAACCAGGGAATGGCAGAGTCCTCTGAGAGGGTGTGACAAGACTGACAGCAGATCAGAAAATACCAGTATTATCAGAAAATACCAGTATCAGAAAATACCAGGTATATTCTCCCTGCTTTACACTTACAGAGCCACCCTACATACAACAGTTTGGACGCACAAAGGCTTTTGCCCAGGACCGTTGGTACTTGGCTCAACAGGAGCTCATCACTCTGACTTAAAACAGGTCTGTAAACTATTAAAAAAATTCCACTTTTCACTTTATTAAGAAGTCAATCATTTACCATCATTTCATCCCACCCATGTAAGGGGCTGAGGTAGAGTAGGGAAGTTCTCTTTGACCATGAAGGGGCACATTTTTAAAGCAGACCAGTGCATTAAAAAAGTTCATAAAGCTATCGATGCATAAAGATCTGGGCGTGTAACTTAGAAGACAAATTGAAAATACATCCTACAACATATACAGGGTCCTACCATGTAATCAGTGGATCAAGGGATAAAAAAATGCCTTAGTTTGCTCTATTAAACCAATTCCGCATTGATTCTGTGTAAGAATCTCCACAGCAGGATGTCCTTTCCCTCAAAGTCCTGCCTTTCCATGGGAAATCCCCATCTCTATACAGGATGAGCACAACCATAATGGTACCCTGTGCCTTCTGACTCCCAGGGTGAGAACCCCTGCTTCATTATATTGTATTCCATAGCCTGTGGATTTGTAGGCAAAATTTTGCTACTTACCTGCTTGGCCTTGTGAGTGATGCTCCCACCCCAGAGTCTCTCCTGTCTCTAACAGCAGTGGCTTCGGATTCATTCAGGGATGTTCCATCTCTGTCCATGTCGCTCGGGGTGGTCCGGCCATCAGACACAGAGTTTCCTTCAAAATCAAGAGTGATCTGTGTAGGTGACTGGAAAGGCAATGATGAGGATTCCCTGACTGACACATCACCAACCGGCAGACCTGGCAACACCTTCTTTGACCAGCCATCTACCACCTCCTGAAGTCCATTGACATGCTGCAAAATGTCATCTAACTGAGGAAAAAGGACATCTTTCTCTATGTCCAGGAGGTCCCCAGTACTAGCATACAAGTGGGAACCTGGCACATTGTCATAAATACTAATTCTGCTCTCTTTAGGACAGCAAGCCACAAGTCCGGATTCCTTTGGAGTAGAGCAGTTCTGCTTTCCCAAAGAGATGCTGCCTGTCCTCCAGTTTACACTGTTACTGTTGTCTGTAGGTGAGAGGCTTTCAATAGAAAGTGCCTTTGGGAAGGTCCCTGGTTTGTGATCCTTGGGAATGTGCACAACCAAGTTCTCTTGGGAATGAAATTCATTTTTGCGGTTTTGGTCCACCACTTGCCGTAAGGCCGTTCCTGCCAGAACATCCAGGTCCTCCAGGTACATCCCACCTCTCTTGTTCACTTCATGGCATTTTCGTTCCTTCAAACACGGTGTGCTCACGCCACTGCTGCTGTTTTCGGACTGACTGCTGTCACTGCTGGATTTGGCAGAAAAGGGAAGCCCGCTTTTGACTGAATCTTGTCCCAAATTTTGGAGATCGCCATTGACTATCTGTACACAGTGCATGTCTTTCAAGGATTTCGGCTCAAACTGGAGAACCGGTCCACTGATCTCCAAAGGACCTGTTCTTCCTGAGCCTTTTTGTTTTCCATGCACAGCTTTTGCTTTTAGTGTCTCCATGCGTTTTAGAAAGGTTTTTGCTCTGGCTCGTGTTGGATTTTCATTCTTCAGGCCGTCCTTGGGGGACAGGGCGGTGTTTATTGCAGTGGAGTCCTGCAGCAGGGTGCTTTCCACATCATGATGGCCAGAGCAGTCGCAGGTCTCCCTGGCAGTGCTGGTGGTGCCAGATTGACTCCTGTTGTCACTGCCTCCACTGCTCTCGCTGTGAATGGATGAGACCTCAGGTTCGCTCAGATCTGTAAGGACGCTCTCACTGCTTGTTGTGTTTTTCATTTTAATGTCCCCAGAAGAGCCATGTCTGTCAGATCGGTGAAGCAAAGCGTCAAGGTCGTCCACCCGAGACCATCGTCTGCTGGTTCTTTGGAAAGTCCATTTATTACTAATAGCACAGAGGTCTTCTTCATCTGAATCTTCACTCTGGAAAAAAAAGCAAGTGGCACATGTTAAAATCGTGTGCTTTAACATGTTATTTGTATTAATGTGATTGGGCTGCTCCAGGTGAGCAACAGGTAACAAAGTCTCTCTGAACCAAGTTTATGAAAGACTGGTCATCAATCCTTTCATAACAACCTTTTTCATTTAATTGTAAAGACTGCAAACATCTTAACAAGAAAGGGATAAAAGCCTGCTCCATGTTAGGAGTCCCACTGATACCTCTTGGCTTCCATGGATTGCCTGTGCACTGAATTGTGTAGGGCTGATGCCCACAGTGACTGTTTAGGAAAAAAAAGTTTTGAAAGGCCCAAGTAAAGGAATCCTGATTTGCAGAGATGGTGTTAAGATACACATGGTAAAGACAGGGAAGTAGCCAGGTACTTCAGCAATGTGAGCTATCTAAAAACACAAGAGAGCAAATATCTGGTGCTGCATGTAGTTTTGCAGTGAGAACTAAAATAAACAGCTATAAACTTCGCAGACCAGATATATCTAACAAGATTTATGTTTCAGGAACATAACTACAGCTAAATAGCCACGATGCTTGAAAGAACAATAAAAATAGAGTATTTGGCAGTATTGCTTAGGGTGTGTCTGAGTGCGGGCGAAGGAAGGCAGAGAAGGCAGCTGTGGAGGTGTGGGCAGGAGGAGCAGACAGGCTCAGGCTGGGATGGGGCAGCATCTGCAGCTGAGCTGAGCTTTCCTGCAGTGGCAACCACTGCTCTCATCATCAGAGGCACACCAAACTTGATCATCTGCAGCCTGCCCCACTCTCTGGCTTCCTCCAACCTCTCCCGAGCCAGCAGCAGCCTCACAGCCCCTCCTGGTCTCATTCCTCAGCCTGAGGAACACAGAGCTGTGCTTATGTTCAGGCAGCTCCAGGAACTACTCTGCAATGCAGAGAACATGTGCCTTGGAAGAAAATTTAGATAAAAACCCTCACCTTATGACATTTTTCTCATCTGTTTGCTCAAACAAAAAAGGTGACCTGTTCAGCATGAGCCCACAGTTGCTAATGAGTACCCTTCCCCTGACTTTGAACTGGGTTTATACTGCATTATTCTTGTACATTTGTTTTAAAGCAGAACAAACTAACTTCACCTACATGACATCCAAACAGCTCTTCACATTCTTGGAAGCAGTATGAAGGAAGTAAAATATGACAGTCTGTCAGACTAAAATGAGGTGCTAAACCAGAAAGACTATTTTGGGACTGGAAAAATTCTCATTTTAAGAGTCTATTATTAGAAGTATTTTTATATGAAGTTTCGATGGTAAAGTTATCTCCAGTCTCTGACTAGATCTTTGCTGGCCTGTCTAATTGAAAAATATAAACTAAATTTTACAAGAGCGCACAAAACCTTAAATAATGTGAAACCTCAAAAGCTGGAGATTGGGATCAGTAGCGTGCCAGATCTCACTGATGCCATAAACTTTTGCCAGTTTATCACTTCAAGTCAGCCAGATGTTTTAGATCATGTCCAAACCATAAAATAAAATATAGCTGTGAAATTTTGGGTTTAGGCATCCCTCTTTCTTCTGTTAATGCTGAGGTGTGCAGTGCTCCTGCAGCTGATGTGAGTTTACAGGAATGAGCAGAGATCTTCGTTCTGTGGCTTGTTAGAAAGAAGAATTGAGCACCTAGTGAAGTATGAGGGAAGGGGCTAGAAAAGGCTAATACTGTTTTGGCCATTTTGTCTGCAGGGAAGAAATGGCACATCAGACATCTCTACCTTTGTTTTACCTCCACAGCCTGCTGTATGTATATATGGACCAAAGGACTGCACAGCCTCAGGAACTTAAAAATCCATTTATTGTGGTCTTCGTAGTGCCACGAAGTGGATATTTTAAAAACCACAAGGGTACGTACTTTTAAATATTTAGCAGTGGTAATTATATCTACAAAGCATACCACTGCTGAAGCGTTGGTGGCACCAGCCAATAGGATAAACATATTTTTAAAATTTGTTCTACATCGCAATATGCCAAAGGGACCTTAAAGAAGATTCTTGGCTGACACAAATCACTCTAGCTGCATTGACATTACTGTATGAACAGACAGGATTTAGCCTGTATTTTCTACAAGCTGGAATCGATTAAAGCAGCCAAAGTGGTAGAGACATTGCAAAAAACATCAAGAAGAGAGCACAGAGCAGAAGACAGAAATAAAAATAAATTAAGTGGTAAATATACTTTAAATCAAATGTTTTGTGGGTTTGTTTTTGTTTTGTTTGTTTGTTTGAGGGGTTTTTTTTTGACAAAGCAGAGATGAACAGAAATGGATATTGGTAGTAAACAAGTTTTGCCTCTAACCACAGCAAAGACAGGATTACATTCTGCCCAAGAATCACTTAGAAAATACAGAGGCTTTTCAGTGTCAAAATTTGCAGCTCAATTAAATAAAAGCTTAGTTTTGGGGTTTTTTAATTGATAAAGAAACATGCTTGTGTTTCATCAGAAGCAAAATCAGGCAAATATGAAATGAAATATCTGGATGCTGAAATACTGCCACAGTGACTCACTACAAATTCAGCTGCACTGTGAGTCCTATGACATACTGTGCTTTTCCTTTGATGGAATCAGTTGAAATTCTGGAATCCACTAACATCCTGAATGACCCACTGTTCTTGTCAGATATCTGAGTGCCCTGACAGACGAAACTGTCCAAAAAAATTTTTTTGAGAACACTTAGCCCACCCACATGTCACCAGCTATGGGGACAGTGGATCAAGGGAAGGTCTGAAAACAATGATTCATCTGACACAGGCAGACATTTTGGAGCAGTGACTGTATATTTCTACTGACCTGGGGTGAAATCAAGTGCACAGCTTTGGAGCGTATTCAAAAGTCCAGTTAATACCATTATGTTTGGGAAGATGAGAAGGGGCAAGTTTCTTGAGGAGTGACTGGTAACATTTGCCAAAGATATAGAGGTTTTGATTCACAGATTTGTCACAGTTGATTTAAAATAGTACAGCTTTTTGACTGAGGGTGTACTTGCCTGAAATACAGAGAGATGCTAACAAAAGGCAAATAGTGGATTTATTTGCAGTGGAATTCTGCCACATTTTCCCAGCTGGGGGCAGGAATTCTCATAAATCGACAGCTGCAGAAGGCAGTTAATCCAAAGGCTAATCTCTGTCTGTCCAAATCGCTTACGGACATATTTGCAACACATACATGAGGATTTCTGTCTGCATCTTGATGAAGCCAAGGGAAGACAGCAGCCCGCTGTGGGAATGGTCTGGGTGGGAGAGTGGGCAGTGGGGAACGCTCATGCTGTGCTGGCTTTCACAGTAACCTTGCCTGGCATCTTGCTTGGCCATATTTTGATGAATCACTCAAGCAGCTGTGCTAGTCCTGTGCATACCTGTTATGCTGAAGCTCCAAAGCAGGCTGATTTTGCATTTCATTGTTCAGATCACCATAGAGACTATTAGGAAAGGCAGTATCTACAGCAAAAGATTTATTTAGTTCAGTGATCAATTTCAGACCCAATTTCTGGCTTTTACACTTGCATTTACATTTCCTCCTGTCAGCAGGCTCTCCTTCCTCTTCTTCTCTCACCCGCATTCTCTTCTACTTTCAGTTGCTCTGTGTCTGTGGGCTAAAATCTCCTCCAACTCCTCTTTCTGTACATCTTTCTGTGCTCTGCCTCTCTGTGGCCTTGTGCAGGCATCAACCCAACTAGCTTCTGTCCCTTTGAAAGAGTACCAAGTAGGGCCATCTCTCTTCCATCACAAATTAATGGTCATCTGCAAGGAGAGCAGCTGAGGACTTCAGTCCATTCAGAACAGGGAGGAGTGGCAGCAAAAAATTAATGGAAAACAAACATAACAAAAAAACCCCCTTCCTTTTTAATACAACATAAACATCAAATCAAGAAAAACCCCTGATGCAGTGAAGAGAAGTCCCTGCAGCTCCAGAGAATGGACAAAATACAAGCTAAAGAGGCTAGTACACAGAGCAACAAACAGGCATGTGCCAAAGCAGGGTATCTGGGCATTAAAACCATCCTCTGTTCAAGCTCCCTCAAACACTGAATAGACTATGATGAGACTGAATTTGCAAAGACATCAAAAATGCAGCTCTCAGAGGCAGTTTTAAAAAAGCACTAAGCAAACACTCTAGGAAGGAAAAACAGAAACCAAGATTTCTCAGAGCTGACAACTGCCATTGTACAATACTCAAGGACTTTGGGGAATTTGTGACCAGAAAATCAAATGTTCAACAGTTAACGCTGGACATGTTACAACACTCAAAATCAACAGGCTGTTTCTGCAGCCCTCACTGAAACCCTTTAAGCTCAAATAATTCCCATGCTGTAAGGATGACAGAGTTCGCTTTCATATTCTCAACTGGGAAGAAGTCAGTACAAGAAACAAAGAAAAGCTGTTATTTTCATCTCAGTAGCTTCCATTTTTTCTGAGCAGGATTTTCCACTGTGTACTCATATAGCATTGACAAACAAGCCAGTCTAATGAAGCTTCACTGTCTTTTCACCCACGAAATTTAATTGCATATATGTAGAGTTTAAGTACTGTGTGAGCCCTTTCAACACACGTAGTATTTAGTCACAGTTTCTATTCTATTTATAATTTCAAGATTCAGCAATTCACATTATCATGCATCCAGATAACGCTGACATGCATGTTTAAAGTCAAATAAACTTAAATTACTTTTAAAAGCATTACTGACTTTAAGGCTAAATTGGGGTGGTCTTATCACAAAAGCCAGGGAAATGCCAGCACATTTAATGAAGTTCCCTTACCTTTTTTCTTTGGAAATTCACATCGAGTTTCATTGAGGCGCACTTGTTCAGTGTGTTCAGTCGTCTACAGGGCAAAGCAAATTCAAAAGATTAGCAGCCTCTGACTAAAGGGCACGATTTTTTGCAAGTTCAAAAAATTTTCTCTTATCTTACTGTAGGGTGCCAACTGCATACAACAGCTTCCGAAATGATACTGGTCATCTATTCCAGCTATATGACCACTGCATTAAAAGGGACTCTTAGCTTCACTTTACTTGATAGCCAGGTTTGATAGATTGCTTTTAACTGATAGACATTTTCATACTTAGCACAGGAAACAACTATAAACAAACACCTGTGATAGCTGGGGAAATGACAAGAGAAGGAGGAGCTGAGTTGCCTTATGCAGGACTGTAACATAATTGGTCTAAAATGGGGACTTCAAAGCACTGGTGAAAGATCGAACAAAAACCCAGATGCAGTTCTTCACTTCTGGCAGTTGGCACCTCCTTAAAAAAGTTGACACAAAGAACTTAGAGCTGTTACTTAAAAGTTTCTCCAAAGCTAGTAGTTTCTTTTCTCCTATCTGTGGACCTTATACACAGGTTAACACACCCAACATGTAACAAATCTAACAATTTTAAATAAATTTTTTTAGCTGTTTTTGACCATGTTCATACTGATGTTACCAGAGTGCCTGTAAGACTTCTGCTCCTTAAATCCAAGGCTGTCCTGTGATGACATGTGAGTTGAAATGACAATCTGTTTGTGTGTGTGTGGTGTCCATGTGCAAGGACAGCCAGAGGACAAGTAAACATGCTCTTTCAAAAGAGAACCTACTGTGGTAATGATAATTGATTTGGTTTTATTTATACTTAAAGATCCTGACTCATTAAACCATCCAACTTCTAAAAGCAGAGACTCAAAGTGAAATACGTTAGATTTTGATAATTTTCCATATCTAGGACTGAATTTCAAAATAAAGAGAGGCAGAGTGAGAGAGCCACGTGTCCACAGCACTCCTCTGTTGGCTGCCTGCATCTCCTGTGTCTTTATCCAATCTCTCTGTTGCTTTTGGGTCACCAATTTCCAGAACTGAACATTTGAAATGCATGTGATAAGTTACAAGGACACATGAAAAAAGTATCAGATCAATAATATAATCTCTCACATAACATAAGAAGATTATGGCATTAACATATTCCTCCACAGAACTTCTAATATTAGAATACCTTTCAAATTGCCACCACTAACAAAGAACTGACCCACCAAATGTGGATCTTCCTTAAAAAAAAATTCCCTCTCAAAATACCACCTACTCATTTGTGGATCAAATATTCCTCCCTAACTCGAGGCAATAAATCCGTTATGCTGTATCGGAAAAGTTCTGTGCTCAGGTATTAATTTGGGTATAATGTATGCACAAGCACACCCTGCATGCATGATAGCAATGTTGAAATAAATTCCAGGGTTTGTGGCTGTGTAGCTGTATCTCCAGCCTTCTGCCCACAAACCCTCTTCTGGGATTCCATCTATTATTGCAAAACTCCTCTTTTGCCCAAATGCAGAATTTCTCAACCCAAAGTGGCATTTTCTTGAGGCCCTGGGGCTGAATAATGTTCAGTGCTTCTTTTAAACACAAAATGTTTAAATGTGGGTATTGATATCAATTCCAAGTATACAGAGGCACATTTCATTTTCAAAGGACTCCAGCCCAACTTTCTATCTTTGGTGACAGCGTCCTCTGAGTGGTGAATATTGGTTAATATTGCAGTCCCTGCACCTCTTTGTCAGCTGGCCTGTGCTGAAGGGACAAGTCTGTAGCTACATTTCCACACTTGCTCCACCAAAACCAAAACTACTTTTTACTGGGTGCCAGAGACTCAACTCCAGGTTTTAAATTTGCCCCTCTACAAAACATTGGTATGTTTTTTGGGGCTCTTCCAGTGCTGTGGAAAGATTTGCCGGTGAAATTAGAGAACTAATGATCATATTTGTGAGTTTGTCTGGTACTAATAGCTCAAATCAAAGTCAGTCTGTTTTGCTTCTTTTGCCTTGTTGATGTGCCAGTGGTCGCAGAAAGCTTTTCTCATCAGTTTAAAGTCGTCAGATGATTGACAGCCAACTCCTCAGCAAGTCTTTTGAAAAGAAAAAAACCCAGAAGTTTCTGGCTACAAAGGCTGTCACTGATGTCAAAGTTGAAGTGAAAGAAGCACTGCACTTTTATGCCACTGCTTAAAAACATGGGAAAATAATGCCTGTTTGTAATGTTAACAAAACACAAAGCCTGGACTTGTGAAAAAGCAGGGAAAAACACATTAAGTAAACACAAGTGAAGTGGCTATATAAACCCAAAATAATCTAGGCTGCATTTGAATGCATATCTGGAAATTTCTGCAGTGTTCAAGGAAAGACTGCAAAACACGTACTACAGCAAGTGTTTCAGTGATGGTAATTTTATTTCTTCTCCAGAGCATCACAGGTAAACACTGCCTTGGTGGTTTAACACTTTGAAATAATTCTTAAAACTTCAGCAGAGATGTTCAGGTACCCAAACAGATGTTTCTGGTGCTATTTTAGATCCCTTGGAGTATCAAGCCTGGCCTTCAGCTGCTGCAGGTACCTCGGTCCAGTCAACACATGGAGAAGTCTGCACTATCTAAGGAGATTTAAGATGGCCTTACAGGTCCTCAGGGCTCTGAATCCCAACCCCAGTGCTGTAATTGTTAACTCTTATGATAGAAGCTCTTCAGAAGTGGGAAATCTCCAACTTTTGCATCCTTTACAGCACTGAGCAGTGTTTATAAATAAATACAAGCTTCTAGCAATGCAGGCTCAGATCAGCTGGAAAACCTTGTGGGGGACCTGTTGTCCTGCTTGAAGAGGAATCCAAGTAACAGGGAGACAGCACTGAAGTGAGTTGGAGTTCCAGGAGAATCCCTGGACCTGTTTTGCAGCTGCTTCCAAGCAGGTGCTTTGGAATGCAGCCAGGGCCACTGGCCAGTCATGAAGGAGAAAGCATCATAGGGAGGAAAAGCACGGATGTGTCTCCTGCCTCAGCAGATCTGCAAATGCCCTCTCTTATGGATTGTGACCAGGAACACACGCTATATGGTTCTGTAAATGCCTCTCTGAGGGAATCACAACACTATTGCTTTGCTTTTTTGTTATTCCTAGCCAAGTTTAGGTGCTGTGCATGCATGTCCCTGCCTGGCTTCTTCTGGTGCTGTGGACTTTGGGAGGAGGACATCCAGCTCCTGATGCTGGGCTTTGCTGGGCTTTGCTGAGGCCTTAACATTGAATAAGAGTCCTCCCAGCACCATCAGGGCTGGTGTGCAAGGTTCATACTGGCAGGTCCCTGCTCCACCAGTTTTGTGCATGAACAGAATGTACTGTTTTCCAGTCCTATCAACTTTTTATCATGGCTACCACTGAGGGAGTTACCTTATTGGCTCCAGACTCACATGAGATGAGTAATCTCTCCTGGAAGTCAGTGGGAGCCATTCTACTGCCTCCAGAGCAGGACTTTCTGTCCTGCATGTGGAGAGCCAGGCTTATCCCCTAACAGCACCTAGAGCACCTAGAGCAAGATAACTCAGCAGATGGTACTGACTGTACAAGCATCATTTCAGAACTCTGGTGGTAGGATGTCCCATCCCAGACAACAACCTTTGCTTTGTTTACAAGCTGTCTAAGAGACAACAGCTATGGAAAAAAGGGCTGCTGACTGCTTGGCATGGTTCAAATTTTAAGAGCTTGGTTTGCGGGGCTATGTATCAGACTGTTATATACTTGTTCTTCATGTTCTAAGTCACTGTATTTACGTGAATACAAAAAGTACAATGTGGCTTGGCTTCTCCTTCTCACTCTCTTATCACGGCAGCCATAAAAGTTCCCAGAGCAGAGTTGGTCGCTGCTATTTTGGAAACGACACAGAGATCCAGCTATAAAATTTTCGTGCCCAATTATTATTTTGGCAGGCTGACAGCATTTGCCTGCAGATTGCCTGGAAATTCTCTATTGTTCATTACTCAATAAAATCAGAGTGGAATCTCTTGATAGATACGCCTCTAACCCAAAGGCCTCAAATTTGGTTTTTACTCTGCCAAATTTTTGAATTGTAAACAGCAGGGATATTAGAATATCTCAGAAAGGTCACTGAAATCTTTTACAATAGGGAGTCTTAGACTTTCTGACTAAAATACTACCAGCTGCCTTAAAACAAGGTTCTTCCTCATTTGTGCCTCACATTGTCTGGTATACTGCAATGCCATAAGAAAACTGATTATAAAATGAGATTGAAAGTCTGATTTCAACCCACAAGAGCAGAGAAATTCAGTGTTTATGCTAGTACTATTCAGAGCTAAAACTGCTCAAACTGATTATCCATGCTGGCATTTCAGCTTTAAAATTATCTTCCAAAAAAAAAAAGAGAAGCCCATTTTGTTCAGCACTATGGGCTGAATGCACTATCAGTCAGTGTGATGGCTTGGTCACGCATAGCTTTCAGGGCAGCTTTGAATGTTTGAAGAATGGAAGTTTGACTGCCAACCTGGGAATGTGTGCGCACAGAAACAATAACCGGCCTTTTCCTCTCTCCTCAGAGTGCACCACAGCCTGCAGCTATCATATGAGAGATACACTGGCATGCACCTTGCAGTAACACCATCGCAGAGCAAAGGAAGGGCAGAGAACCGGCCACAGTGGTCAGCTGGGCTGTGAGGATTTCCAGTGCGCTGGAAAACTTGGACGATGCTGGTTTGATAGCTCATAGAGTAACAAAGCTGGTACTGGGGGCAGCAGCTGACACTGTTCATTGTTTCTGACGAATCTGAATCTTAGCATTTGGAACAAGGGCTTTTTACAGGTCACTTTCAGCGAAGGGTTTGAAGCTGCTGAGTTACATCAAATTGACTGTCTGCAATCTGAAAACATAACCTGTACATAATACTTGTATTTCTAATATTATGAGGAGCTATTCCTTTTTTTAGATCTAAGCTGTTTAAAAACTCCCAACAAAAATTCAAGTAAACAGGTGTTGTCTTCTGAATAAAATAATTACAGAAGAAGTTATTAGAGAGTCATAAACCCATTTATCTTTAAAGCGTGGAAATACCTGTCTGTGCTTTTTTCTACAGGTCTCATCAGTATCCCTTGATTTAGGCTAATGTAAAGCATTTTTTCCCCCATGAGTGCATCTATCTAGCTGCTAGTTAATTTTCCAAACCTTCATATTTCAATAAAAGAGAAAAAAACCCCAACCCAACCAAGTCTCTATCTTCTCAGCTTGCAAAATAACCCTCATAAATATATCAACATAGTGTAACTGTAGGTGTATCTGTGAGTCTACAGAGAGGCTGGAGGAGCAAGAGATGAGCTGTTCCCATTTTTAGCTGTGTAGGTGTCAGATGCCTGGTGACCATGACTGTAGCACCACCATTGCCAATTACTCCAGAGAAGAATGATTAGGGGAAGTCACAGAGCTATGAAATGACTTCATCTCACTGTTTGCTCTCACAAGAAAACAACAGGAACAGACATCATACTTGCATTTTTTATTGGTCCTTCAACTTTGTGGTAAAGGGCAGAGGGGAAGAGATCTCAATCTCCTATGCTCTATCACTTTCCAGTTCCCAAACTGCAGCAAAGTATGTCTTCCATTATGCCAGACTGAGGCAGGGGGATGTACATAAGTGCGGGAAGAAGGTTTCTCAGGCGTGGGCATAGCAATCTCTCTCACCAAGCAGCACAGAACAGCAGTGGATCAAGTCTGCAGTTACTCTCTTCTCTGGCATCTGTGAGAGTGATCACTGGAGGATCCAAGTCTTTCCTACTGATTTGTCTTCAGACACAAAGGCTACTACACAGAGAAAGAGAATATTCTGTTCCCCATAGCCATAACAGACAGCATGAGAAGCAATAGGTCTCACTTGCAGCAGGGGAATTTTGGGAAAGCAATCTGACAGCTATGCCCAGAAACTACCTGGATCCACGAGGAAGGAGGGCATAGCTGGGATGGAGAGGTGTTCAAGATGAAGTCTCTTCCAGCCCTATTTTTGGTGATTCTCAGAAACCTTCTCTGCATTCCTACATCACAGACTCATTAATCCTTGCAATGCACAATATGATGTGGAACAGCCTCTCCTAAAGCCATCTCTGATGACTTTAGACACAGTTGCAGAAGGGGAAATAAAGTCTTGTCCAATTATCCTGATGCTGGTGTTGTGAAACTTTCCATAACGTAATAAAGCCTGCTTGGTTAAGGGCCAGATGCTCCTTTGTCCTGACTTGAAGAGGAGATGAGCAGAACCCAGCTTGAGCTGAGCACAGGGGAAAGAAGAGGGGAACAATGTCTCCGCAATGTGGTTTTGCAAAACTGCCACAGAATTGCTGTGTCTTGAGTCCTGGGGGACAGGACTTGAGCAATGCAATACGCTATATTCATCACAGAGTATAAAAAGCACGATAAACAGCAAACACAGGACCGCTGGGAGGGGCAAAGCAGTGATCAGCTGTAGCAGCTGTAGTACTGGGGGGGTCTGTAGTACTGGATCTGGTCCCACTTCTCTTACTGGTGCCAAAAGAGAGTACCAAGGGAATCACAGCAGCATGAAAACCGTGTCTGCTGCCAGAGAAAAGTGCTTGCTGAGTTCTATGCAATGAAGTTTCATCTTTTTTGCTGGACTTAGACATAAGAGTTACTAATGTGCACCTCAAATGGGACTCTCGTTTATTCAGGGTTTGCTTGCACTACTGCTAGTTCTTAAAAGAACTTAAAAGTTCTTAAAATCCATTGGATTTGGGTCTTCTCAAATCATGTGATGCTTTCTGTGAGTGTAGTGGGTGTCCCACTGCAGCATTTTCTGTAAGAGAAATTAACTCAGAATGGTGGCATTACAGATCTCATCACTTAATTCACCTGGACAAGCAAACATCTCTACTGCTGCTATGCTAACAGTTAAAAATCAGCTCATGCTTTTAAATGATCAGAAAAGAAACTTGGAGTGTTATTTACCTGCAAAGAGGTTCTACAAGGTCCTTGTCAAGAAAATCATGATCTTTCTTTACTGCAGCAATGTCAATGGGAAACTGGGAGTCTGTAAAAGGAGATGCAATATTAAGATGACTGCCTGCTACTCAAATGAAAATACATTGTCTACATCTAAATTGCTTTGCATGTGCTTGCTCACTGAAATCTAGTATGACCAATTTCACTCAGCTCTGGTTCCCTTCCAGCTGTGTCTGTGACCTTTTCAGATACCTTATTTTTTTTTTTTTTTCTGTTAAAGGTATAGCTGAACGTCCAGTGCATTAGAGTGAGAGCAAAATTATTTCATTTTGGCTTTAAAAAAATACTCAATTGTTAGCTGTTCATTCTAGCACCTTGCACAAATGAATGAGATCAGGGAATTACCACCACACTTACTTTATCTACATGAGCAACAAAGTTTTCCTTTCTCACTACAGTGACTTAATGAGTTATTTGCTAGACAGACTGTGCCCAAGCCCCAGAAATGTTCTGTGCTTTTTGCTTTTAAAACAGATCCAAGAAACAATGATTTCAGACAGAGGGTTACTCAAATAACAGACAAAAAACCCCAAACTGAATTATAATCCCCAATATTAGCTAAAAAGCCGTAATAGTATGCTGGAAGCTGACATTTGTAATGAAAAATAACATGGCTCTGTAACAGTGGGACGGGTTCCAGCGCTGTGGCTGCTCTCCAGACTACTCTGCCATGCTTAGGTACCTCAGCAGGACGCTGGGATACAGGAACTTCAGCCAGCATTTTCAGACACTACTGCTGAACACTGACACAATAGATGCCTGCGAAAAGCACCTTGTTTTCAGAGACACAGACTGTCTAGAGCACATACTGACTGCACGGGAGCTGTTGGAGCCCAGCACAGGTTGTTTTTTTGGAAAGAACATCCCTGAGAGTTAAGCAGGCAGCAGATGCTCCTTTCTCTGGGCAAGTCAGTATCTGACATACTCCAAATACAAGGCAGACACAAAAATACTACTGGCTACTCAAGGACTGTGGTAGATACACATTTGTATCAGTTTTGGTTTGGCAGGTTTACGAGTCTTAATTCCTTGCTGGATTTAACAGAGTCCACCTGCCTCCTGTGGAGCCACCTGAGCATCTCTGAATGGTGCTCCTGTTCCCAGGCACCCAAGCAGCCCAACAGGACCCAGGGCCTGAGCCCTGGTGGACCTCAGCTGGCCACGGGGGTGTCCTCAGCATCCTGCTCCCTGCCATCCTCAGCCCCACACGAGGGGAGGGATGACATCCGAGCTGACTCCCTGCAGACTTGGCTCTGACCCATGAGGCTTCTTGGCCCCCATTCCATACGTGGATCTGTGCTGCCTCCAGACTCACGCTGACCCTGGAAAGTGTCCAGAGGTGTTTGGCGGAGCTGCCTTTCGGCTAATAAGCCCAAGCAGGCCTGAGCTGGCTCCGTGTCTGTGGCAGGGAGAACACGCAGTTTGGGAAAAACGAGGCTCAGCTGCAGTTTCCCTCTCAGCGCTGATCTGGGGAGAGCAGGAAAAACCCAGCTCCAGTCCCCAAACTACTCCTGAACACAGCAGCATTGCAACCACTTGCCCCACCTCGGGGACACTGCTTCTCTGGGCATGAACTTTACACCTAGGAAGGGGACACCACCATTTGCACTGAGTTAGCACTGAAATATCAGCTTTTCTTACTTTGCAAATGTGAAGTGCAGCTCAGATCATTCACTTTTGGTAACTCTGCAGAGCTTTCAGTCTTACTTTTGGCATGATTGAAATTTTCAATAACTTCTAGTGTTTTAATCTTATTTCAGACACAGTTCAGAAAGTTTCTAAAAAATAGACTCATGTTTTTGGATATTTTGGAGTTGTTTTTGTTAACCTTTGAGGTTTACACAAACTACATCCCTTTTTTTTTTTTTTTTTTTAAAATTCCCAAGGCTATGAGGGTAAGAATCTTACTTTTCTTTATGCACTGGTATGACTCCAGCAGCTGAGACTTTGTGAAGCATCCAGCCATGGCCATAACTCAGTCAAATGTGGAGCTGGCCGACTGCAAGCTCTCCTGGCAAGGGCCCAGTGCACTTTCAGAACCGCACAAAGAGGAGAAAGACCTACTTACCCTCATAGAACTGAGCATATTGGGGAAATCCAGCTGCACGTAACCAGTCACACGCTTCCTTTGCTTCGATTTCTGAGCAAAAAAAGAGAATAAAGTTCGCACTTTGTTATTTTGAATTAGAAGTTCTTTTAATTACAAAGAAATAACAAAGAAATTTGGTAGTGTCTATTTGCTGCATAAAGTATTGTCATCACTCTGAATCACACTTTACAGCATCAGAAGAGAGTCTCCTAATGAAATCTGCCTCTCTCCACAGGCCCCTGGGGTGCACAAAGCCACTTGGTGGCTGGGATGAAGTGTTAACCATCTCCTTGCAGCAGAAGCTGCTCAGCCAGGTTTGTGGTTCTGTGATCTACCCTCCCCCAAGGGTAAGTTTTGTGAAGATGGAGCAGGGTGAAAATGGGGTGACAGAGAGCAGGCACGGCCCTCTCTCCTGTTCTGACATGAGAATCCCATGTAAAATCCATGGAAAGCTCTGCCAGGAAAACCCCAGTGAGGGTGTCATGATACTGAAGGGACAGTTTCAGGGGCACCTCTATTTTTACAGAGCTCCATGGGCTCATTTTATGGAAAGCAGTGTGCTAGGTCCAGCTCTGCCCAGCACCCTGCATGTGCAGCTGCTCCTGGACCAGCTGGAGGAACAACAGGAAACAGAGGCTCATCCACACAAACGTAGGTTTCAGAGGAAACCTGGGAAACATCTCTTTGCTGTCCAAACCTAGATCAGGATCTACCACTTGAACAGCTCTGGTTTACAGGATCAAAGTCAAAGCACATATCTGTACCTCTTAAATTTGCAAAACACAAAGAAACAGAGTGCGCAGGTGTTGAAGAAAGTAGACATTTTATGATGCTTATTAATCAACCTGAGTGAACCAGTCAAGGGTTTTGGCACATTTGTGGTTGTAAAATCTAGACAGCCATAATACAAAACCCTAACTATAAAGCAAGCAGTGGAACTGGAAGAAGATGATCAGGCTCAGTTGCTCTTCTGCATATTTTGCCTTGCATGTGAAAAAAATTCCAATTGTAAATCAGTTTTATACTAAACTGCATTTTTATAGATAAGAGATGCTGGCATGAACTTTTGCCCATGTAATTCTGTTCAGATCACTCATCATACCCTTAATGACTTTACCCATTGAAGCTCACCATAAAATCTGCTTTGAATATACTCTGCAGAATGTGACCCACACACCTTTCTGATCCCCTAAATAATGAATTACACCAGCAAATTTTGTAGCAGAAATCAAAATTCAGAATACAAGGTCCATGTATCAAAAGCCTGATTTCCCCAAGACGATTAGACAGCCAGGAACAGCTCCACAATGGTCACAATCATTAGCAGTGCTGAAAAGGATTTACCACCAGGTCTTCATTTGCTTTGACATTAGTTCATGTCAAGGCCAAAAAACGGAGTATGAAAGTACATTCAGTTCTTGACACTGCACAATAGAATAAGCAGCTTACATAAAACGTGGCTCTCACTACTGCACATCTGTGTGCTGAAAGCACATCTCTATTATGTTCCAGTTAGACTGAGTATTTCTATTAAATGCTTGGAAAAAAGACAAGTCTTTATACTTTTTTTCTTTTGCTTAATTCAATCTCATGAAACACAGACGAATCAATCCAATTTCAAAATGTATTTTACAACTCACAACAGCTGTACGTACATTCTAGCTTCATCTGGCCTGGAAACACAACTGACAGAGGCTGTGGGTGATGGAGAATGCTACCATTTAATGCTCTTATATGCTTATCATATTTCACTGTTTTTTTGCAGTTGGCTGCTCAGAGGAGCTTGCTGAGAAATATTCCTGCAGCCCAAACAAGATCTAAAAAATCTCAGGTTGCAATGGGTGAGTAATTATAGGGAATAACCAAGACAGCAGATCTCACTGTTTTCTAGGGTTTTTTTTTTAGTTTTTTGTGGTGTTTTTGGTCTGGTGGGTCTTATTTTTGTATGAGGTTGTTTGCAACACACTGTATTCAGTCAAATATCATTGACTGATTAACTTCTGCCTTCAAAACTTTAACTCCTCCATGAAGGCATCTCTGGGGAGTATTCTCATTTGCTAAATGACTACCTCAGCCTTGGGTAAGATTTGCTAAGCTTCCAGGATACTGGGTCTCAAGACACATATCAGTGCCCAGTCCCTCCCATATCTCTCTTTTTGGTCCTATTCAGAGGACAGCAGGAGGAGAAAAGTGCAACATGCTGCTGGCACAGCCCAAAACATGGCTTTGCTCATACAAGTGTTTTTCCACTGTCTAAGGGCACCTGTTCCAGTCATTCCTGTCTTGGTCCCTTCTTCAGTTTAGGTGAAAAGGCACAACAAAGGATTCACTCCTCAGCAGACATCAAAGGTGATTTCTACTATTTTGCCCTGGGCATGTAATCCAAGTTATAGCTCAGAATGCAATACACATGCTTTTATTACTGGATACTGCAGTGCTTGAAAAATAATTTGAGATGCTAAATTTAACCTTCTCTTTCTGTGCCCATATCCTATGATTTGCTTTTTCTTACTTGCTCGTGAAACATTAGTGAAGATTTCTTTGGGAAGAGATGTGCAGCACCAAAACGACCTCAGTGAAGGTGTCAATGAAGGCCTGTAGAAACACTTTTGGCAGTGTTGTCCCAGTTCTGCTCCCATGTCAAGGCTAACACAGGAGTTTGATCCTGCCTGCAGCAGATGCACTGTCTTGGTGCAACACTGAAGGACCTGGAAAACCACGTGTTCAGAGGTGGCACCAAGGCAGTTTGTCAACAGCACAGAGAAGGGCTGTCATGCTGAGAAGAGCGATTTCAGAGAGCACATGGCTCAAGGATAGCAGGAGGCACAGTTCCCCCACCTCCTACCAGAAGCATGTGAGCCACCACTGACCCACAAGCAGCATCTCCCTTGGCAGGACCAAAAGGCTGCTTGTGCCAGCACATCTTTTGGTGGGTTTGTCCTTATGCATTACTGTTCTGCCCTGCTGCTGGAAAAAAACATTAGGGATATTTTGCCTACTGCTTTCCACTTGCTTGGGCAGCAGTTAACAACAACCATTAATTGTTAAGGCTAGATAATAATTCAGTCCCAAATATTGACAACTGTCAGTATGTCTCACAGGACTTGAATTCTACGGAGTTTTTTTCAGTTTCTAGTTGAAGCTTGGAAGAAAACAAATTTCTCTTTTCCATTTAATTTTTCTACTAGTAGTGAGTTATAATTTAGAGCAAAATGAGGAGAGAGGTTCACTCAGGAAATTTGACAGGTATTCTGAGCACAGCTGGGACTTGGCTTTGAGTCCATCTCCAGTATTAAACAGGTTTGAGCTTGTCTCCCACAAACCACGTGGGTGGCTCTGGCTGTTCTGGGGCTAAAATGGAGACAGTTGTTTGCCATCTCTCCTGCCCTTCCAACACTTTCTCTGATTCTTCACAAACTGCTTTGTTTCTGCCCATCACCAGAAAAACAGTCTAGCAGCCAGCTGCCTCTGAACAGGACATCCTTGCCCTGCCTACACAATGCCAGCTGGCTGCTTCTCCTGCTTCCCTTCGTGCCACACCAGCTCCTGGCTAACCCTTCAGACACCCAGCTCAACCCCCTAAGGTGGTAGAAAACTAACCCCCCAAAACTGGGAATGGTCTGCTGTTGGATTAGCAAACTGACTCAGATTCTCTAAGGGTCTGGTTTAATCTATGTTAGCTGCATTTCAACAAGCCCAAGAAAGTCAAACCACTGGAACAGTCCTTCCTCAGGTGAAGGAGCATAGGAGAGCCATCTAAAAAGTTGTTTGGAGAAAAGTGCTCTGTCAAGAGAAAATCACATAAGTAAATTAATTTTCTAGCTCGGAATCTTGTCACCATCTACAAATATCAATGCTAAGACCTAGTTACTATAGTCCTTTCCTTTTTCCTGTCTAGGTATCAGGATTTCATCTTATTTCTGCCTTTCTGCCATTGCTCCTGTCTCTTCTATCTTCTGTTTTGGTATTTCCCCCTTTTTTTTTTTTAACTACGTTTTTATTTAAAATTCAGATATGACTTTGCACAATGTAGTGAAAGATTTAGCAACTAGCATAAATAAGGTACATAATTACCCCATATATTGTGTTTATGTCCACTTTATGTGATAACCTTTATTATTCATCTCTCTGTAACAAATCACTGTTAATGTTCACTTCAGTATTCTCCCTGTATTGCTCACCACTTAAATCTAATTTACTAGATTCAGATAAAGTATCTGAGAGCGTTAGAGAAAATGATTAATCAATTAATTGGAAAGGAATGCATTTTACTGTGGAGCCACATCTGTGAGCAGGTGGTTAGTCTGGTGTTACTAACCAAAGGTTACATCAGCTTTTGGTCCTTGTCTTATTCTTTCCTTCAAGAGGAGGAAAACTGTCGGGATGAGTTTGTGCTGCATTTTCCAGAACAAAATCTACCTGGCATTCTGGGGTCAGTTTGGAGGCTCAGCTCAACCCATGGCTGTAAAACACCTTTTGCTCTCAGGAATTGCTGAGGACCTCTGTGAAAGGCAAACCAGAGAGCACTCCTGGGGAGGAAACACTGATGGTGTCTTAGACCTGAGGCATACCCAAGGTGGCTGTAGACACTGAGACAGCCTTGTCTCACAGGTCCTGGTGCATCCCTTGTGTCCCATAAATCTGTCAAGTCACCAACAGGCAATGTCACTGCCCTGATGTCTTCCCAGAAGAGCGCGCATGAGGGAAGATGGGATCCTTAGGAAAGTTCAGTTCAGGCTAAAGCTGTAGAAGAACAGCTCTAGCATGTTTCAGCTTCTTGCAGCCCCATCTGAGATACTGCAATGGCTGCCATTACTCTCCTGGCCCTATATCTCACAGTCTTTAGGGTACTTATCTATGTAACTCCTTGTCTTATTTTACAGATGGGGATTTAAAGCACTTCAGAAGTACATAAGCAGGTTAGAGGAAAGGTTGGTGGGAATTAGATGCCTGATACTTATCTGGCCATAAAAATAGGGCTATGCCACTCCTCAGAGACTATCACTCTTCAAAATCTGGTCCTGGCAATCTAAATTCCAAATTTCTGATACTTAAATGCATCACTCTACCATCCCTCAGCTACGACGTAACACTAAAGGCTGATAGGTTTCCACTGAGTGGCATTTGCAAAGCTTCTTCAGAGCTAAGAAATTAGATTGCAGGAGGGTGTAAAGGTGCTAAATTGGAAAGAACAGGAATATATTTGTAAACATGAGAAAAGATGACTTTTCAAGTCACACAGAAAATTCACAGCAAAACAAGTGCTCACATGTGAGCAACCTTGGTCTGCTGAAAGGTGTCCCTGCCCACTGCAGGGGGGTTGTAACTAGATGACGTTTAAGGTCCCTTCAACCAATGTCATTCTGTGATTTTATGATTCCATGATCTACATCTTGAAAGGAGCAGGTTAATACCTTAATTACTGTATTATCATCTCACTTCACTAGTGCAAGCAATTGGTGCAGAGCATGGAAAAATTAAAAACTTGGCATATTCCCCAAGGAAAAATCCCCATGCAATTTAATAAAGACAGATACAATTTTCAGTAACCTTTCATGCTTTTAGGTAGAGGTCTAATGGTTTACTCCATTCCCTTCCACTCTGTAGGACTTTTCCAGAATAATTCCAATGACAACGCAACAGCAATTGTACAGTGCAGCCATAAAATTACCATTTATAGTACAAATATATAATAAATAAAATAAACCATAAGCATACAATGAATTTATATGTTTTACTGCACTATGGTGCATATTCGTCAATAAATCCTGATAATAAGGTTTTCAAGAGTGGATTTTCATTGGAATTGTTTTATATCATGCCATATAATTACTATTAGAGTCAAGGTTATGTTTTGCAAGGATGGAACAAATAAAACTGTCAAAGTGTTATTTTAATAGTCCTTAACCTTTCATGGAATATTGTAGTACTAGTAATATTACAATAAAATATGGACCTTTTAAACTACTGTGGCTGAATATAATTTAAATGTCAATAGAAAAAGATCTTTCAAACTCATGAGTAGTTTCTTTATGTGTAATTCTTTACACTTGGTGAATAATAGTCAGATGACGTCCATTCATGCTCTGACTTCTTAGAGAGGTTGAAAGTGAGAAGCCTGATTATTTATGGACATGAAAAAAATAAATCTCATATGCTGAGAGATTAAAAGAGTGTGACTGTTTACCTTGGAGAGCAGATGAATAACGAAGAGTTATGCTAAAAGGGTATAAAATCAGGGGTAACACAAAAATAGGGAATTGGGAACTCCTATTCACTCTACACACAGCACAAGAGCAGGGAGATTAATAAAAATGAAGGAATAAAAAAGAAGGAAGGCAATCTGAACTGACAGGATTTTTAAAAATACCATCTACAAAATTAATTGCCACAGGACACTGGTATCAGCAGACGAGTTGGAGCTGGAACCTTATCTGACTACTCACTGCTACTGCCACAGATTCGGAAAAGAATTCTCCAGAATGGAATAAATGAAACCAAGCTAAAGACACTGTTATGAAAATGCCTTTTCCTGGTTAGACGATCCCTTATACAGCTTTTCCTTCTGAGCTACTGACATTTCTCTTAATCAGACATAGTCTGGGACTGTATAAAATGTTTATTGCAATGACTACAACTATTGTTTTGTTCTCTACCACAACCAAATTCTGCACAGCCCAGCTGGGAGATTTCTCATCAGCCTTTTATCTTCAGCAAGGCTGTATTTCCCGAGAAAAGAGGTGTGTTATTCCAGCAAGGAGTTAGGAAGTCAAGTCCGCCTTGGGTGAAAGGATTATGCTGAATTCCTTTCCCAAATTAATGGGGTACTGGTAAAACTGGTAGATCTGAGATTTATAGCAGGTTCATCAAGCACAAAACTTTACAGGTCTGGGAACAGTGTCTGTATTAATATTTTTTACATCTAGATATCAGAGCTAGCTGTACAACACAATGAGTTTCCTCATGCAAATAACAAGAAGGTGGCTGTGCAAACAGCAGCAGGGCAATCACAGTTTGCGGTGCTGGAGAGACCTTTGTGCAACGTGCTACACTCCTCACGCTCTTTAAGCTGAGAGGTGACTTGCAGGGGCCACTGAAGCAGCCAGCACACTAAGACAGCAGGCTTGCAGGGACACAATAAAGAATTTAGGATTAAGAAATATCCTGAGGGACTCTCACTTCAGAGCATTTAGCCACCCTACTGGGCAGTCATTACTGTTCCTGAAAGTCTAGCATAAAATTGACCCCCTGCAGAATCCTCCCATTATGTAGACTTCCAAGAAACTCCTTCTGGTAACACGGTGTACAGCACAATCAGGCATCTAAACATAAGAATGCAATGAGATTTGGACACCAACTGGTTTAAACATTTGGGAGTTTCAGACATAACATTAGTAACACTGCAAAGATGTTTAACAGAACCAACCGATGTTATATGTACCACTTATGTGATAAAAACAAGAGATTCAGGTCTTCCTTTGAATGTACTCTTGAGATTTTTGGTTGCTCCTTATCATCATCATAATTCCTATTTACTGCTGGTTTCCTCTTCTCCTTTCCTTTCCATATCTTCCACTCTAAAGTCACTTAAAACTTTCTGTCATTCATTTCTCTGACATCTTTGCTACCTACTGTCCCACATGCTCACTCAGTTTATACAACCTTACTCCACGCTAGTTTGTTTCCCATTTTTTGCCATCTTCCTTTCAAATTCCCGAAACAGGATTTTAAATCCCTCCTAACCCAAAAAATCTCTCTCTATCTTCAAGTATCACTTCGAAACCACTTTTCTTCTTAGCTTACAATTGATTTGTACAACGTAGCACTTTGTGATGACACTAATAAAACAATAGCTTGCAACCCACATCTCATCTTGAGGCACTTTAAACGGTTATAAAAACTGAAGAGAAAGTTATATATAGGGATCACTTCATCCCTGGGTGAAATGCAGCTGCATTAAGATGAAATGCGGCAGCTGCACAAAAGAATGCTGCAGCAGTTTATGACAAAGAAACAAGGAGAATACTTTATCCAGCTGAAACCACTAACAGGATTTATGAGATAGATAAAATTCGCATAATATATATATATAGGGAGCTGACAAGGACATCAGGCTCTCCTCCCCTTAGTCTTGAGAAAACTACTCTGGTATTGCTAATGGACAAAAGTGATTAAGAACTTGGTTCCCTTCACACCCTCCTCCTTCCCCATTAGGATTTATACTCTTTTTCCTGCCTTCTGATAGCCCCCATGAGTCTTGGCTTCATATAGACTTGGAGGACAGAGTACCACCCATCCATTCTTCAGTACCATGCTGCCCTTCCCACCTATTTGGCCTGTCACTCAAAATCTGAGAACTGCTGACTTGAGAATTAACAGAGCTCTGATACATGAGCACTTTATGCCCAGTGAAAAACACGTTTGGATAAAGGTCTGGGAAATGTGAGTCTTTAAGGACTCTAATATAACATATATAGTATTTTTAATGTGGAAGGAACATTATCAAATAGGTAGAGAAGAGGTAACAATCCCATCCTTTGGGATCTATTTCTAAACTTCTTGTGACTCCTAGAGTCACTAAGGGACAAATTTTGAAAACAGAGTCTCAGACTCCTCTTTTACAAGTTTCTGCCTTTGGGTTCCCAAGCTAAGAGAACTAGGCAGCATCTGAACTCCTATGTATTATGGACCAAAGATTGGCCTGAAGATTGGAATAGCTGCTGAGCTCACATTGAAAAGGGGAAATGTTGAGTCCAGCTGGTATTTAGAAAACTTCTTGCTCCCTGGATGTGTTATAAATTGATTTTTGCAATGTACCATTGCTAGTCCAGTACCTACAGACATTATTAATAAGTAGTCAGGGAAATTGCAGCTATATGTACCTATTCATATTATATATTTCTGTTATGTAGTCCTGTCATGTATCTTCCACTGAATCGCTATTGTTGAAGAGTGAAAGAGCCCAAGGACTACAAAGCAGCTTTGCAGAAACAATCTGGGTGCCTGATGGACACCAACATGAACACAAAGCAACCATGTGCTCTTCTGCCAAGGAAGGCAGACAGCACACTGGGCTGCACTAGGAAGGGTGACAGCAGGCTGAAGGAGGTGATTCTTCCCCTCTTCTGAGCACTGGTGAGGCCACATCTGGTGTGCTGGCTCCAGTTATGGGTTCTCCAGTAAGAGGAAAATATAGATTTACTAGAATGAGTCCAGCACAGGGCTACGAAGACGATTAAGGGCCTGGAGCATCAGAGAGATGAAGGAGGGCTGAGAGAGCTGTGACTGTTCAGCCCGGGGAAGAGAAGCCTCGGTGGAATCTCATCTGTGAGCATAAATATCTGAAGGGAGGGTGCAAAGAGGGCAGAGCCAGGATGTTCTCAGTGGTGCCCAGGGACAGGCAGCGGGCACATACTGACACACAGAAGGCTCTATCAGTACATCATGAAACACTTTTTTCCTGTAAGGGTGACCGAGCACTGGTACATGTTCCTCAGGGAGCTGGTGGAGGTTTCATCCTTGGAGATACTCAAAAGCCACCTGGACACAGTCCTAGGCAGCTGGCTATAGGTGGCCTTGCTCGAGCAATTGAGTTGGACATGATGACCGCCAGATGTGCCTTCCTACCTCAACCATTCAGTGATTCTCTGAGTATTGCAAGTGTGTAAAAATAACCCTGAACTGACCCAGCAGTACGGAGGAAAATATCTCCATCAGCAACATCATACTTTTCTTAGTGGAGAATTTCAGATGAAGACTTGCTGTAAGCTCCTCTACATCTCTTTTCATCTTGAGGAAAACTACCACTATTGATTTTTGAACCCAGAAAGTC
This sequence comes from Rhagologus leucostigma, assembly GCA_013397725.1. Taxonomy (NCBI): domain Eukaryota; kingdom Metazoa; phylum Chordata; class Aves; order Passeriformes; genus Rhagologus; species Rhagologus leucostigma. Next base: position 179,004 of record VZTD01002293.1, read on the forward strand.
AAGGAAGGGCAAGAATAACACCAGGGAAAGGAACAGCTAATAGGAAGTATATATGTATCAATTCCAACTGCGCCACTACTGGAAACTTGCCATAACTTTATACTTGGAATTATAAGTGTTATTATCTTTGTAGCTGGACCAACCCTTTTATTAGATTGCTAATACTTTAATCACTAGAGCAGTAAATTCTTCAATCTGTACACAAGGTATGTTTCTTCACTGCACATAAATTGCCCAAGGTGCTTTGTCTGGTACTATGCCCTTGAGATCTGGTTTGAATTTGGATGCAGCAGATGAACCCCACTACATGTAGCTTGCAGCTACCCTCAGTACTTGCAAGGTTTTGAAAAATGTCATCTCTTGCAATGCTAGTGGAGATTTCCAGACAGCCTGAACTCAAGCAGCATACAAGATGTACAAGGTCTCTGCAGTGCCCTGACATTCAGAGGGCTCCCAAGAGGAGGTAGTGCTGCTCTGACCATTAGTTTTAACTCTCATGCGTATTCGTAACTACAATTAAATACAAAGATTTAACGTCTCTGGAAGTCAGGGTTTTCAAGCTCCGTGTCCTAAACTGGAGGTCAAGTTTCAGACTTCAATGCCTTGCTTAGACTTTCCACAACACCCAGTGTGGTTTGCATGTGTGCGGTACTGAATCTAATTGGTCAGACAGTAATTGGAGCTTGGCAGATGAAAGGCACCATGGAATGCAGGAAAATGCTTCATGTTATAATTTGAGTGAAAATGTAAACAATACCCCAAAAGATAGATGTTGTCATCATAAACTTTCTCTCTGGATTATTCAGATAAGTAGAACAAAATGTAATTTCTTATCAACATATTAATTATTCTTTGATTATGCCCTTCATGTTTTGTAGATGTTCAAATTACATATGGGCAATCAGATATGCATCAGAGAAACTCCACCCATCTGAGGTGGTCTTCATGATGTGAATTTATATCAAACACCTAATATTAATATGAAAGTAACTCCCCTTGGAGATAATACTTTGATGTATTAATAAAAAAGACTTCTCAGTTCTTGTTTATCATACATTAAGATTAAAACACTTTCTTCTGCAGTTCTGTGTGAGCTCAGTAATTTGTAGTGCAAGGAACATTGATAAAACACAGCGCATACAGCAGAGTTCAAATATCCAAAACTGAGATCCAAATCCATGCCTTGTGTAGAGCAAATGCAGTCCAAAGTGCTGAGCTCTCATCTGGTGTCATCAGTGTTATCTGCCATTATCAGCTGATTACCAGCACAAGCAGATCTGTCTTTAGATCCCACTGTTTCCTTATTACCTCTTTTCATGCAATGGCCTGTGGAGAAAGATGTCCTGTGTATTTCTTCCAAAAAAGAAGAACCCCAAACAGCAGATTGTGACTTGTTCACACAGTTTGTAAGAAGCTGTCATCTACACACAATCCAGGAACAGGAGGGCTGACATTATCCTGAAGGTACAGGCAAGAGCTGTACCTACAAACCCAGATGTCTTTTTCTGATTCACAACCATATCACTATCGTTGCCATTGAAGTATATCAACACTACTAACATTTCATCATGCCTCGAGACTGTAGTGAAAAATCATTTATAAAATGAAGGTTAACTTTATTTGTGGATAGCTACTGTTTTATTATGATTATTTCTGAGAGGATCAAGCACCCATATCTGTTTAATGCTTTTTTCCAGCTGCTATTTACTGTAAGAACATTACTAAGGAAAGCTACCGGGATGTCCTTTATGACTGTATGAAGAAATGAAAAATCAGTAAATTAATACTCAGAGCAAATTATTATTTTCTTTTATTGGACATTCTGAACTTGGCCTACCTTCCTTCTTGGAGCTGGATTGATCCTAGGTCAGTGCCAGATGTGATGTGATAAGCTGGCTCTGCCATGAGGCCATGAGCAGGGGTTGGGCCAGATGACCTCCATTGTTTGATGGTTCCACTAACTTTAAAATTATTTCAGTGATGAAAGAAGTAACATATGCTTATGGAAAGATGTTATTGTGAACTAAATTTTACCCTTTGCTTTGACTATGCAGTGCTGTAAGAACAGTGGAGTCACACCAGTGTGTGTTTCAGCATGATCTAGTCCAGAGCCACTAATTACAGGGCTGTGTGCTGATCTTTGTAGAGTCATGAGAAAAAACAAAGAGATTAAAGGAAACAATTACTCACCTACTAAAAAAAGAACATCTTTCCTCACTCTGTTTTCACAAAAGCACCCATTTTTACGAAAGTGCCTTTCAAACACTTCTCTCCAACACATAAACAGTATTAATGTGGGAAAGTCAAATTAAGGTTCTTTTTTAGAGAGCAGTGGAGCTACTGCTCAGACAGCTATTCAGTTTCCATCATCCATCATGTGATGGAAATTTCATTAGTAGATACAGATAATTTTCAATATCCAAGGCCAGAATTTTAAGGGTATTTGAATTTCCAAACCAGTAGGGTGCAGGTTTTCAAAGATGTTTCAAGTATTCAACTCTCATTTACCTCCTCAAGAACATTGGATTATGATTTAACCAACTACCGGGTGGCTGCAGACGGTTTTTTGTGCACTCCAGCACATACACATCTAAATGTTTTTTTAAAATCCAAACGGATGATACAGAGCCAACAGTTTTACCAATGAACTCACCTGGATATGTGAACTAACAAACTTCCATGATTTTTCTTCCCACAAATCATTAGATTTTTTTGTTCATTCCCCTTTACAATGAAAGCTGCAGTCCATATGGCTACAGAGCAACACACAGAAAACAGGGTAAAGCAATCCTTACATGATAGCTGTACATAAACATTTTTTCATTCATACTGGAGGAAAGAAGGAACAGACAACTTGGCTGTGTTGGTATAGTTATTATTTTTAGCCTTTTGGCTGAAGCCTCTAGTTTCCTTTCCATACATTTTTAAATAGAAGGCCGTGGGGTTTTTATGTGCTCCTCCAAGTAGAGAACAGACTTTGAATGTAGTGAAAATACTGATTTTCCATTTTGCAGCTCACCTAGGTCTGCTTCCATCTATTAAAGCCATTGTACAAAATAACTGTTTCCTCAAACACAAAATTCTGCTATGGCAGAAGTAACACTGGGTATCCATAGTACTGACACTTCTCATTTCCTTACCCTTGTTACACTGCAGAGCAAATGGGAGCCAGATTCAGAGGAACTCTGTAATTACTTGACCATAATCATTGCCAGCAATGAAGCAGAGTTAGCAAAGAACTAATTAGCACACCACCCAGGGCTAATGACACTCTACACTTTTTTCCTGTTATTTTTAGCTACAAGCAGGAAAGACATAAATTGCTCTTTTATCAAATAGCATGAAAGGGTTTAGATAAGTTACAGGTTTGCAGTTATCACTCTATAAAGCCAGACTCTGGCCTTCGGCTATGTGCCTTATATTAGCCTGAAAGAAGACAACAGGAAGGCTGGAGGCCTACCAGCGCTTGTTCCCTGCCGGTGCCAGAGAGTGGATCCGTGGGGTACCTGTGAGGAGCCACCAAAGCTACTAAAGAAGCACAAGCCTATTTTCATGTCAATGTCTCTCGCTGGATAACCAGAAGGAATACCGAAAGGTTGGCCCTGCAAATGTCAGTGAAATACAGACCCTGTCACTTTTTAACTTGCTGGATGAATTTCAACTATTTCTTAATCTTCCCACAGTTGATGGGAAGTCACTTGGACAGTTTCAGTTCCCATCTCATGGATGGAGTCCCTTTGCTCTGACTGCTGGAGAGCACATTCCCACTCGTCTGAATCATTATTGGCCTGACTGGGGGCAAAGATGGTTTGGTCTCTAGACAGTGCTAGCAGCTAGATATTTGGAAAGTAAACGACTAATCCCTTGCCCAGCTAGACTTTCAGCGGGAAATGAGACACATCACCTAACACTTACACTTCAGTTGAAAAATGGAAAAATTATTCTTCCCTCCTTAGAAAGCAAAATTGTGAGATTACATATGCTGAAGTGTGTACTATGCTCAAAATAAGCTCCAGATCCATGAGGGCCACATAGTTAGCTTTCATGAGCTGGTCTTCTTTTATCACTTTAACAAACAGGTGGCCTCTTAAACTGGAGATTTTTTTTAGTGCTACTAAAGATTTTGTCCAGCCGTTGGCTGATCTCCAAATTTACTTATTTCACAGTATCATCTGCCCACAGACAGACACAAAACACTTGCCTTTCCAGCAGATATTACCCAGTTAGAGGTAGAATTTGCCTTAAGCCATGACCTGATTCTAGACCAATTAGAGAGCATCCACCAGGAGGTCAATGAATATAAGTCCATGCTATAATTTAAGCTCAGTTTAGTCCAAGAGAGAGGCTAGTGAAGTAAAACCAAACCAATAAGGATCATGGGTTTTTATAAAAACTGAGAAGAGTGTTGGAAGTGCATACTTGAAATATTTCCTCTGAACTCTGCAGCGCGGCTGGCACACCACGGGTTTAACACTTGGTGCCTGTTCAACGTGCGCTACGTGGATGCACCAAGCCTGCACAAACACACTTGCCAAGCAGAATGACAGAGGCAATGTGACTATTTCTGAAAAATGAAGTGTTTATGGCTTGCTCAGTTTCAGAGTATGTTTCATAATCTTCAACACTCACAATGTGTCACTCATGGGCTTGCAACATATTCCCTCTGAACAGAAGTTGCTTTGTGCTCATCACTGAAGAAGCATGTGCTGTGCGAGTGCCATACTGTATTTTGGCAGTAGCTGTTAGAAGTAAATTTACAGAGGATTAAGGAGATGGAAGGCAGCATGCCTCACACTGTAATTCTGCAAAGCATTAAAATACCCTGTTTAAAGAAGAGATGAGAGATGGCTGCTACTCAAAATCTTGGGGCCTGAGGTTCAATTTGTTTCGGCCAAATTTCCATTTGGTCGTTGAGAAGTCTCTGAACAACGACAGCTGCCCTTGCCCAGAAGGAGTGTGTGAGGACACCTCCCTCCTTTGGACATCACCTGCAGCGCAAGGTGGGAGCTGTCCCTAGAGGCACAGAGCCACTCAAGACCTGCTCCAGAGGGAAGCTCCTGCCAGCTGCTATGCTGCCTCTGGCATCAGCCCTTCCTCATGTTCAGCTGTGCTCCGTGAAGTACAGGATTCCAGGGCTGCCCTGGGTTTATGTCCCCTCAAGGCCAGGAGAATGAAAGTATGTGCTGAGGACATGAGACATTTTTGGCTGTCCAGAGCTACAATAATGACATACAGATATGCAGATAAACACAATGATTGAAAATTGGTTGTGTATGCTTTGAAGGAAACTTTGTTTTCCAAGCATATTCTTTTTCTAGACTTGACCCTGGTCTGCACTTTTAAGAATCTGACATATTTTGATGGTTTATTTCACTCAGATTTTGGCAGGGTCTAGCCTCAGATATGCCAGAAGTATGATGAGATAAGTTATTCTCCAGACAGAAACAGAAGCAGAAAGCAGGCAGTTGCCTACAGAAGATGGTCTCTCCTGCAGATTTTACCATAAAAAATGCCCGGCTCAGTTTTTGAAAGGAGAAGACTAAATCTGACTATGAAACCTCAGCAAAATGGTATTTAGAGATTTCAAATAACCACCTTAGAGCCCACATATTGCCCTGAAGCCACTGGTTAAAACTGAAGACATGATAAAGGTATTTCGATTTAAGAGATAGGCCATATTTTGCAGCGAGTGTTGGAGTTCTAAAGCTTCTTATGATGTTTTGCCTGATGCTTTGCATTTTGCAGTGGTTTTTCACACTGTAATGGTAGTTAGAAACCCACGACCCATAGTATTCTGTGGCCATGGCATTATGCTCTGAAAGCTTACTTATTGCTAAGGAATCACATTGGTGTACTGAAAATTACAGTTCCATATTTTCTGGTACGGCTTCATCTTTAAGGACGAGCAACAGCCCAAACAAATCAGCCTGGAAGTCACTGCTTTACCTGCACTGGAGGATGTGCAGGGAATGCAACGCTGCCAAAAGGTGAAAATCATAATTGTGATGCTCCATTAGCTGACTCTGATTTTGGGAAGAGAGCTGGGGCTTTCTTTAATCTTTCCATAACTCCAAGCCAAAGCCAATTTGAGGCTGCTAAAAGTACCCTCAAAACTGAGACTACAAAGCTACTATTCGTTGAATGTATTTCAAAGAATTTCCTTCATTCATTGTTTACCAATCTGGCCTATTCCTCATCAGGGGTAGAAAAATACAATGAACGTTTATCACAGGCAAGCTCAAATCCCACTGGAAAGAACTTTTTCAGGAAAATGTTATTGTAGTGAGGACTTTCAGGGAGTGTTGGAATTTTAAAGTTTCTCATGATGTTTTGCATTTTTCTTCTAAATGAACAGGAAAAAACTCATCTGGCTCTCATTTGAATTCTCAATAGACTTTAGGGAGGAAATTCCAACCAGAGCTGTATTCCTACACCTAAAATCTACATGGGAACGATGCAGTATGCTTGTTTCAAACCAGCAGAAGCAGCAGAGCTCAGTCAGCGGCACACCCGTGTGTTCCACACAACAGTAAAGGTCTCAGCAGAGAGGCTGGTTTTATAAAACAGCCTTCAATCGGACATATCAGAACTTAAATATCTAGATGACCTGCCATCACAGCAGCCATTCCATCATGCATGCAGAATATTTATTAACATACATTACGATTTTTGGATATGAAGAATGGAAATCATCTCACCTATCTGGCAACTGCATTGGAACTATCAGTCCTACGTGCTACTGAAGGCTAGGGAGGGAAGGAGGCACTTCCTTTAAAATATTTATCTTATCTTAAAGTTAATGTGTGAAAGAGGTAAGATGGCTTGTGCACAGAAAGAGCTCATTCTTCTCTATGGACTATACAAAGAATTTGGGAGGAACACGTATATAAAGCTAAAGACATTTCCAGTGAGATTCTCCTTTGAGGCACATCCTGTTAATGTACTGTGTGACTTAATGTCCCTAATTTCACTTGTTTGCACCCGATATTCACCATTTGCAGTGATGGTGTAGTGATCTGTATCCATGTTTGCAATGGGATTTGAGATTTATGTAGGAACATTCCTGTGTAGGTGCTCAGTGTTTACCACAAACAGCACGTATTTCCCACACAAAGCCTATCACGGAATTAGCTACCTGACCTCAAAATCCACTAATCTGAAACATAAACAATCAAGTAAGTACTTACGTTGTTCACCCCCTAATCACCACAATGCCTTATTGATGAACAACTCACCTGCTGGTTTCCATATATATCTGTTTGTATATATTCCATATATATGGATGTATGTATATATATGTTATAGATATATCTCACCAGAATTAAACTCCGATTATCAAGATTCCCCCCCCTTGCAGTTGATACTATACATTCTTGTTATGCAGGTTTTCTTAACTGTTTTATAAGATGAAGCATCTCAAGCTTATAAACAACTCCCAGTACTTGTAAGTTTTAGAATTCGCTAATTTAGAAATACTTTTCATTTCCTAAATATGTGGGCTGCCTCTGGACAAAGATGTTAGCTCAAAGCATAGGGCTGGTTCCACGTTAAAGTCAGGTTGAGGGCAGGTCTTCCCAGACAGATGGGTAGGCATCTCCACTTTCCAGCTCCCTAAGAGCCCTGTTCCTAGCTCTCCCTAGACATAACAAGGGAACTGATTGCTCAGCGCACAACAGAGACTAATGTGAGAATGTGATCCTGGCAGAGCTTCACCAGAGGATTCTTGTAATTGATGTGAAGACAATATAACTGATTTGTAGACACATCACTCTGCACCATGCTTGCTGTATCAGCTTCCTACAACTGTTGTTGATTGCCTTCTTCCCCAAGCATTTCTTTCTCTCTCAGTTTAGAAACTCTGGGAAGAAACTTGTAATAGCAAATTGTTTGTGCCATGCCTATTTGGCATGCTGCGCTGCACTCTTACACAAATAAACAGGGAACACGATGTAACACCACAGCAGCAGATTTAACTAGGATCCAATTGTGCTTGGTGCCATCTGAATATGGGAAGAATGTTCCCTTAAATGAAAAATCTTCAACAGAAAAACAACTTCAGCCTTCACAAGTATGTACCATAACATGGGACAATACACCATCTTTGACTTATTACTTCACTGGTAAGAAATTGGCCTGTTGGAGCACTTCTCTTCCAATAGGCAACTCTGCTCTATATTCTTTCTGCCCAGATCTGAATTTTGGGGTGTCTTTTAGAGCTAGTATGAAGCCAGTCTTTTCTAGGAAGTGGTAGTCTCTCTGAAATCCCCTCTCAAATCAGTTACCTTTGGCTGAACCACCAGTATTTGGATGGGGGAGGCTACTGGCTCTTGATTTATATTACGAGATTGTAAGCAACTAGAACAAATAGTTTATATTTCAAGGTGCAATTTATGAATTTAACTGTCTCATTTTGACTGAGTTCCTCACAGCAAAAGCTCAGTGACAGCCTGAGTAAATGCTCTGATTTGTAACACAGTCACCTAAAAAATTAATGATGAGTTCTTTTCCCAAAAGTCTTAAGGACAAGCACATTTCCAGGGCCTCTGAAGAGGAAATACCTCAGGGAGAATATTGTTATTAGGTGACACTGAGCAAATGCTTAAGCAGGAGTGATAGAAGTGTGTACCCTAAGGATTTAATGAGCAGCTTGAAGGAGTTGATGGCCTGAGGCATAGCCTCAGGTCATTAAATCTCAAATGGTTATTAATCCCTAGGAAATGCTTTCTGTCAAGGTCATTAGTGCTATTATGCAGTGGAAATTGAGGGTGTATCAAGAAATTAGCATATAGCCTGTGTGCAGGAAAAATGTTCTCAGAAAGCACGGGCAGGTCATTTCCAGGAGGATGCTGCAGTGTACACAAGCCACCTGGCTTGGCTGAACTTCCATGTCACTCTCTGCACCATTTCTAAGCTGAGCTGCTCTTCTGCAGAGTGTCACTACAGGAACTTTACTGTGCATTGAGCACTTGAATTAGCAGTTCGGCATAACTCCAAGGGATAACATTAGCTGAAATCCCTCCTGCTTAGCGTATGATTTTAGGTTGGAGTCCTGCCCTACTGTTGTTTCTTCTTGGAATAAATCCAGGAAATCTGATTCAGTTGATGTGTACACTGGTGACCATATCATTTGACCAAAGGCTGAAACCATACAGGTGTTGGGATCACTGCCCTTTTCTCAGAGTTTCCTAGAATAAAGGAAACTTCACTGCCTTCAAGCAGAAATACCTGCAACCAGAGCAAATATATCATCCGGCACCTGTGGGGTTAGGGCCAAGAGACTGATCAGCAGGCAGGGAAGGGCAGGAGGTGGTGAGATCCCGATCTGGGGTTTCCCTCTTGGATCCCATCTCTGCATGGGGTACCTTGTGAACAAAGCCTCAGTTTCACAGTTACTGCCATCACCTTCCCATTAAGCATGGAAAGTGTGTGTGCATGGATCCCGTGACTTTTTACAAGCAGAGTCTAGCGTTCAGGTAGTTATTTGGTGCATTTTGTCTAGCTAAAGTCATGATTGGGTGTCAGATTTAGTGATTATTTTTTTCCAGATTCTGATGCTGGTTTATGTTTTGAATCCGGCAAACCAAATCCTATAATTCTGTTAAACTGCCTTTGTGGATCAGATTTTCCTACAGTGTAACTACATCTACCACAATGTTTATTCTGAATTTTGAATTAGGTTTACTTACAAGGGACCTGGAGATCTTTGGTTTCTTAACTATTGTATTATAATGATCAATGCTTGAATTTTAAGGCAATGCAACAGATTGCAATTACCTAAATCTGTTCCTTCTGCTCTAAACTAAGTAGAAAACCCAGAAAATTGTTACATAGTAGAATCATTTTGATTACATCCCTGAGGATGATTTAGCACTCCAATTACGCAGCTGTCAAAATTAAGTGAAGAGATCTTTCTTTATTAAAGACCCTGAGGAGATTTAAAAGCAACAGTATATTATACTAAATAAAGAAAAAGAACAAAAGGACATTATGATCTATTTAATTCTTCTGACAATGTCTGCATTAACTGATCAATTCTTAGACATGCATTGCTATTTACTGTTTGATTAAGTGTCCTCACATTCACTGGCATCAGCTAATGCATCCTTACTAAATGGAATTTATGCAAATGTTATTTCAATTACACATTTCTACAGAAGTGTAAGGAACACGCTCACATATGGGGAGCCGAGGGAAAATTTACTCCTATTTTTTTTGTCTGATTGCTTTCCTGAGAGATATTCATTGAATGGAACTGGTAAATTACTGAAGTACAGAAAAGTACTTTCACAATGACATTAAGAAAAAAAAGTTATTGTAGGATATAACTACATGTTTTTTGCATGTATTGGGTCCTTGATTTAGTTAAGCATATCATAGATATGTTTGAGCACTGATACTGTAAGAAATAAAGTTGCACTTTTAAAATGTAAAAGATGAAATTGTACTTTAAAAATATAAATATAGCCAAATATTTTTAGAAGGAAACTTTTGCTTAATTTAAATGTTAGACATCATTCCAAATAGCTTAAAAAGCACTGCATACATATCACAGTAAAGAAAATTTTATTTGGCAGTACTGGCTTAGACATGGCTGTGAAGCTATAAATCAGATAAAATACGTATTTGGACACTAAATTATTTTTGGACTTGGAAAATTCCAGTAATGCTATATTTTTACAGCAGTATATTCCTGTAACCTAGATCACAATCAAACGATAAATGTAAAGTAATTTTCTTCTGAAGAAAAGATAAATTTAAACTCCTGCTGTAAGGGGTCCAACTGTGCAGTTTCACACTAGTTTAAGGAATAAGGTTGTTTTCCTGATCAAGATTTTCAACAGATTTTTTTCATTGAAATCACTGCACCTAAATATGTCTAACATTATTTCCGTCCTTGCTTTGCTGGATTGTGCTATAAGGCATGCATTGTACTATTTACGTAAGAAGAAGATCTGAAAAATAACCACACATCCTTCATCTCTCCTCTATTTTCAACAAAATAGAGAATTCCTTACTGCTGGGCTCCTTTTCGCTTTTATTTTCACAAGTACCTTTCCTTTCTGGCTCTCCAACTGTGTTTTTTACTGTCTTGGTTTTCACAGCTATCCCACTGATGTTCAGGATACTTCAGTGAGTCTCTGTCAAATTTCATTTCTCCATGTGCTCTGTCACTGAATTTAGGAAAATGTTGAACTCCATTGCCTGTGAAGGCAGTCACACTTTCTTCACTGGATCTTATGCAAACACAGAGTAAGGAATAACTTGATAATACCACCATCTGACTCATGTACTGGGACTGATAATAACTGCATCCACATCCTGTAAAATGACCAGTTGAAAAAAAAATAAAATAGAGTCGGCTTTTTATCCTCCCAAGGATGGCCATGCTCATTTTTAACTTAAAAAGACTTCTTCTAAGAAGCTGAAATAAACCACGGAAAAGAAGGCCAAAGTGGAGAGTGAAAGTTCATCTAATCCACTCTCTGTCAAAACCTGCAGGACTAATATTTACTCTTCCTTAGAGGAATCCTGGATTCAGGACAATTTCTGAGATACACCTGACTAAACAGGTTGCTTTGGTCTCAAACCGGCCAGGAGGCAAATTTACAGCTCTTTGCTGAAGTCAATGTTTTGATGAGACAGTTCCAGCTCTGTTCTCAGGAGGAGACACTAACTAGAGCAGTGTGTGGCTGGAATGCAGCACTTACTTTTCCAGACCTTCCATTTAACTACCTCTGGATTGCCACACCTGTAGCTATTCAGCAGAAACCCCATAAACTTCTCCTCTTTTCTTGCAAGCAGTATCTTATATTCCTGCCATGCTGGCATCTCAGCACCACTTGCATCCCTGCTGACATGAAATTGTGCCATTTCATGCAATGCTGCTTTCCATGGTGTGTAAGGGGTGCTGGATGGTAACCTCAGCTGTAGTGCCCAGGTTTGTTAACCCTTGCTTCTTCTGATTAATACAAAAGTGCAGATCTCTCCAAACTATCACAGATTTGTTTGGATCAGAGGTCTGCACAACTGGGAGTTTCAGAAGGCAGAAGAGTGGATTCCGGGAAAGCAAAAACACCAGTGAATGAAAAGCTAAGAATATACTTCGGGTGAAGCACGGAAGAGGGAATTGCCAATTCCTCAAATAACACTGTTTATTTAACAGTATCCTGTTGGGGGGACCTATGTAACTGCAATGACTCTGAGTAACTGGGCGTACTTATGTCATGATAACGTGATGGATTATCATGAAAGTCTATTCTCAAGGGGGCAATATTTGTGTCAGGCAAATACTGGTCTTCCAAATAGCTCATGGTTATCCTGCACAGGGCACAATGAACAAAAAGTGTGTCTGACCAGCCAGGAGTATGTTCTTCCAAATAAAGAATATCCCTAAATTATAATCCTATTGATAAATACCTCTCCAAAACAATACTTCACAGAGAATATTTTTATCAAACACCAGACAGTCTCACTACCAATAAATAACCTGAAGAGTACATTCCTATTTAGTATCAGTAAAAATATCAGAATTTAGCCCTAAAAGCTTTTGCATTCAAAACCTTGCGAGTAGTTCACAGATAATGATGACTGTGTTTCTCTGCTTTGGCAAAGAAAGACATTCAGTCAAATATATACTTGATTATTTATAGCTGTTTGAAAAGATTGACAGAAGAACAAAATCTCTCTATGTATAACCAAGTCTCTACATTTAGCCGGTGTCTGCAATCCTCAGCACACCTGAAGTAGTAAAGAAGCATTAATTAGTATTAATTAATTACTTGTTGCCAAATTATTGTTTTTCTTTAATCTCAGGGCCTGAGCACTAATATTCCCCAATAACCTTCGAAAGCATCAATACAGAGACCACACTCCTCCTCACTGCCTGCTCTTTTCTACTTCCTTTCCTTTGGAATATTTGAAGGCTGAGGGAATAGCACACAGAAAAGATGGTATTTAGTCTCTCTTCCAATACAGACAAGCTTTGAAGGAAAACAGTGTAGGCCTATCCCAAAAAAACAGATATTTTTTTGAAAATGTTTCAACTTGCACACACTGAGTGTGAGCCTTACCAAAGACACCTCCTGCAGCACTGAACAGCAGCAGATCTCCTTCCTCACTTAATACCTCAGTTTCATGTTCCAGTTTACAGTCTGTCTTGATAGTTCATCTTATGTGCAATGAACAAAATCCAACCAGAATTTGCAGGGAACTACATGAAAAAAATCCTCAAATATCCTCTACTATTGTTTTCCATTTTTAATGATAAGGAAGAAGTCATTGTGGTCAGACGAGAGAAAAATACAGATGCAAAAAGAGTAATTTAGAAAAGTAGTCTTAGAAAAAGCTGTTACTCAAGTGTGTCAGGGGGATCAGGTACAATTGTTCTGTTTCATTAATTTTTAACCACATCTGGCAATTGACCTCAAAAGTCTCCAAGACTTTATGATGCCTCGAAACTAAAAGAGCAAAATGCTCTCCTCCATCATTTTGGAAGACATCAGGGCATTAGCATCTGTGGTAAGCATAAAGCCCCTTCCAAAGCAGCCTTAAGAGCTGTATGCTAAGGGAGCTGCTTGAAGGACAGCAATTAGCCATGAGACCAGCAGCACCAGCTCATTTTTATCACAATGATACCATACCCCTAAGGCAAATATTGCTTTCAGGAGATGAAAAAATGAGAAATGACAGCATCACAAATGAGACCCCAGGAATGTTAAGATGGAAGATCCCTAACTGAAATATAATAAACAGCTTTACTGTGGGGTTTTACCTTTATTTATTTAATATTTATTTAATAATTGTTTCATCCATAAATACACAAAAGTTTTAAGTTATTTAGATCCATTCTGCCAGACACCTCCTCAAATAATTTTCTACTGGAAAAACCTGCACTAGCCACCAAGAAATAACAGCACACAGTACTGTGCAACCACCTTGACTCCAAGCTGTGATCTGTACAGCTTGTTGTTGTGCACATCAGAGGTGCATGCTTTCACAATACTCACAGGGACTTCTAGTTAGGGACAGTTTCCTTTAATACGAAGCACAAGTGGGTATACTTAGAAACAATACTAGTTTCTGATCTTATGTTTCTCCTAAAATCTTAGGTCCTAACCATAGCCAGAATCTTTTTCTAAAAAGCAGACTCCAGTCTTCCAAATCTGACTTTATCTATCTCTTAAAGGTTATTTAATAAAATAGGCACACAGAGTTGATATTACTTTTAATAATTTGCCACTTTCAAAAGTGGCAGAGTCATAGATGACCAAAACAACTGTCACTTCATAGGTGCAATGTACTGATATAATGTTAACTATTTGTGAGCTGTATAGGTGTTTGCTACGCTTAGTAAGTTCAGACCAAATTCATCACTGGCTGGGCTGGAACACATTAGGGATGGACTGGTAGGGTGAGTCCCACATTTTCCTCATGGTAGAGGAGTAACTCAGTTGTTGAATTGCTCAACAATTTTTCATTATAATAATTAAAAAATTTACAGCAAACCTAAAAATGTAGTCCTTTTATGTCTTCCTTCACAACACAACTCACAGAGCTTCACCTACTAATTTCTTCATAATTCTTTTAATTTCTGCATGCCTTACAGCATATTTGTACAACTGCTTCCTAGAGAAATATTCACACCATCTGTCTCTCTGGGACACCTTCCTGTCTCCCAAAATAATTTCAAAATCTACTGGCCAGTTTCAGTCCAATCTGTCAGGAGGAGCCATGTCTTAAAGATATTACATTTTAGAAAAGCTGGTGCTGAGTAGAGGAAAGTATACAAATTAGCATTCCAGTAAGGGAAAGGCATTTGTGGGGTGACCCACTATGCATGCTGAGAAGCAGCAGACAGTTGGCTGCAGAGTACACAACACTCTGCATCAGCATCAGTGTCTGTACCCCTTCTCTTGCAAATATTTAAGGGATGGGAGAGAGATCTGGGAAGTGACGTGGAGGAGGGGAAGGACTTCTTTTCAGTGAGGTGGGGGAAAGGAATGCAAATTCGTAGGAAACCAGACTGCACTGATGTCAGTGCTCAGAGAGCAGAAAATCATTTAGCTCAATTTTACAATAATCTCTAAGATGGAAACAAAGGTCAACAACTAGTCATCACTGGGCAATGGACTGCTCCAACTTTCGGCAGCTCCAGGATGACTCATGCAAGGAACACATCACTGCTGCATTCTTCGCCAGTGTTGCAGGAGTGACCACATAATGTCCCCACAGCACAATGTCCTCACACTGCTCTCAGCCCTGTCTGTCTCTCCCTCCCATCGCTTTCTTCTTTAGAAACTCCAAGAGAAAAAGATAGTGAGGGGCTGTGTCACTGAGTAGGAGCTCTGCAGCCTACTCCTGCCCTGAGCTACATACTTGTCTAGATCCAAAAAGTCTCCTAAAAGAGTAAGTTGTAAGAAAAGGCCTTGGAGCATCATATTTCCCAGTATTACGAATCTACCAAGCTCCAGCATAAATGTCTCTAGAAGAGACAACAAAAACGAGGACATAATCATGGCCATATCAAACCATCAAGCAACCAGAATTCCCTAAATACTCATCAAATCCAACATCCCTGCAGACCCATCCTCTGTTTCACAAACCATTTCACAACGAAAAGCTGTACAAAGCCCAACTTTTATCAATACCAGCCAAAAATATGTAATGCATTCACAAGAACAAAGCTTTTACTCAGCATTTTTTGCGGTGCGAAGAGACAAATTTGCACAACTGTTGCCATTATTTGTATTTTATTACAAAGCCAAAATCGGAACCTTGCAACAGCCAGTGCTGTTCATGTGTTTAATGATAAACTAGCTAGTGACCTACAGAGCTTACATTTCTCACAGACAGGCAGAAAAAGAAAGAATAAAAAAACGAAAGCATGGAGACTTACGGATGGTCATCCTACGAAGGGAGGAATTTAGCTCCTCTGAGTTAAATGTAGGAGATGTGAGCTCGACCCACTCAGAACGAGCCCAGGACTGCCTCTCTCTGGGGGGAGTGCTCTAATTCTTGGGCTATTATGCAAGAGGAAGAAAAGTCACATCCATCTTCAAATGAGTAAAACCCAACTGCATGGAGCTGCCAGCATTTATTTCCTATTGTTCCTCTATAATCCCAGTGGAAGAGGTATTTACTTGAATGAGACAGACTGAATCATCCTCGGGTGGGTGGATGGATGGATGGATGGATGGAGAGGGGGAGCAGATCTTCCTCCTCAGATCTTCAGTAAGCAACTGCTGCTCTCCTTAGACTGTACAAGGAATTTAAGCAGTTATGACAAATTGACTGGACCATCTGCTTAACCCCAGGTACCTAAATCTTGAATTAAATGGACTGGGTTCTCCACAAGACCCATGGGTTCTCTAGCAAATGCCACTGTTTCTTGATTTTTCAGACAAATACCAGGGTATTGCTAATTATAGTGGGCCTGACTTTCATCTGGAATAAATTAGTGTCGTTGCTGCCAGCAACTGACCCAGAAAATCCATCTAAGACTGCAGGATCCTCGCAAAAAAATTAGGTTCTTTCTTAGGTGGGGCCTTGTTGCTAGGAAGACCTGTTGCTGAATGTTTTAATCCAAAAGATTAAAAATATTATTTCACATTATAGTCTCTGACTTAGCACTTGTTTGAAGGTAAACAACCTTCAAAACCACAATCTAGTAACAGTGCCTTTGTCCCTGCTTGCCATCAATGACAGACTCTCTTCTCTTTCTTTTTTTCAAAATTATCCAGAAAAATACAACAGGATAGACCCAGGAACCAAGCGTTTTTTTCAAAAGTAGAACATAATTTAATCTTTACAACAGAGAACAGAAGAGTGTGGGTTTTCTCTGACTGTGAACTTCTTGTAATTTCACTGAAGATAAATATTTAGATAGCAACCAATGGGATATTTAATTGTCAGGAACTATTACATTTAAAGAAAGTGCTAGAGATTTTCAGACTTGTTTTCCTATGTGTGTTGACAACCCATTCCCATCATTTACCTTCTGTATGACATATAAACACAATCACTGCTATAATTTGTAAACTGTTAGTATTAAGACTGTAGGGATGGCTACGCTTTCAGTTCTACATAAAAAAAGACAGCTTTTACATCAACATCTGGCTGAACTTCATTACTTTGTCATCCATTATTTGTACTCCTCCTCCTTCTCCTTGGCCTCTTTATTTTTTTTTTGTTGTTCCCCTGTCTGATTTCATCCAGGGAGCTGCACAACCTGACTGCTCTTGGCTCCTGTGATACTCATAAACCATGAGACAAATAAACACAAGGGGAAAGGACAAAACCAAAGCAGGCAGAGACTTGGTAAACCTAACTGTGTGGATCCTCCAGCTGTGCACATAATCAGGCCATGGATGGAGATAATCATGGTTCACAATCTGAACCGAGGCACAGCATACCAGCTATCCCTTCCATCCTCTCCCCTGCTCAGTTTGTGTGAAAATGAAAGCTCTTCAGGTCAGGACCAAAACTCCTCAAAAACCTGACCAGCCCTCACAGAAATAGGACTGGCAATGGGACAACTGGTTTGCTAAATGATACAGTCCTCTGTCAAGAACCAATCCATAGATCTGACAAACCTACAATGGGTAAAATAAGGGTCCTAGAGTTCAGTTTCAGGAGCTATTCTCGGTACTATTTACTCTTTGGGGGAAGTTTTTCACATGATGGTTTATCTAAGTGTCAAATAAATTCTGTAATAATATCTAGTTCAAAGAGATTCTGAGAAGTGTTACTATTTGGAACTTCAGATCTCTGGAGGAAAAGCACCCTGAAGGTATGTAATAACTGGAACTGCATGGATAGAGTCTCCAGTTGGTAACCAGTGAAGTTGCAGATTACATACCAGGTTAACATATGCAGTAAAAGAACTTGAATAAGAAACACACATATCAGTAGAAATGTATTTAATGGCTTTATCAGCATGCATTTGTCAAACTCTGTTGGGTTTTGAGTACAGCCACAAAACCACACCCAAAAGGATCAAAAGAATGTTATTTCTCATATAAGGAAATAATTTTACTCAGAGAATAAGAAAATGAAACAACTTCTCACAGAGAAAAATGACCTTGTAAGACGATGCAGCTCTGAACCAAGTTACATATATTCTACTAATCAATAAAATACAGTTGTCACGGCAACACTGACATCAGAAAGTGAAATAGAGAGGTCTGTCTTACATAAACACATACACATACCAATATGTTATGTGAACTTTTGTAATCTAGCAATGACTTCAAGGAAAAATATGTTTTTACAAAAGAACACATATTTTCCCAGGCTTGATAGATTCTTATGTAAGAGCTTTTACGAGATTTTAGACAAGTTGCATTTTGTTTGGTAGTCTTTGTTCTTGTTCTTTTTTTTAACTGGAAAAGAAATGTTGCAAAAAAAACCTGCTTTCAGTGAAAATTTATTCTTGCTATAAAAGTAATTTAAAACAGTGACAATTGGATGGGAGTTAAAACTCCACCAAAGCATTTGAATATTGATCCTGAACATAGTTTAGACTAAAAAAAATTTAATTTGTAGATCCTATTTGTATTATATTATGCAGACTTTAAGGGACAAGTTCTGAGTACAAAGACTAAATAAGACAGGATTTTTTTTTTACAGATCTTACAATTCTCACTGTATGTGTTTTTCACCTGAAAGCTCAGTTCTGCTGCCTTATTCGACAACTATTATAATCCCAGCGAGCTGAGTGGAACGAATCACAGAGCAGGATGTTATTGAGCATGACTATAGGTGATACCAGCCAGCCCCCTCTAATCTCTGATTTTGCATTTAATTTGAACAGATCATTAAATTATTTCATAGCTTACCACCAGAACCTCTCAGTACTTGTGCAGGCTGCTGGTACAGGCGGTTTCTTTCGCTGTAGCTAAATAAAGCCCAGGTTTCCTGGCAATGTTCATAACTCCTTGCCCCTTTTTGCAAAAACCGTGGACAATTCCTTCTGGTCACAGGACACCACCTCATGGCTCCCTAAATTACTGCTCACCCACCTGTGTGTATGTTTCACCCACCTGTGTGCTCAGCCACCTGGAGCTGGCAGATATTTTCCCAACTTGGATGCCATAGCAACCAGGTCTGAGGAATCAAGGCAGAACTATAGCTGTCCATTGAATTTGCTCTGGAAGTTCATGTGGACAACACAAATGTAATATAAATAACTAATATGAAGCATGAGGATGTTTGACTTCTGCCTTAGAGGTCTGCAAGCATGCTCATTTTAAGTACCAGGCTTTCAAGACTATATTCTGAAAGATGGTTTTCAAACAATTTTTAAAAATGAACTGGTTTAGCTCATTCAGCATCTAAGTTCACTGGAAAACTCCTTTGGAGATATCCCACTGAGATCTGGGTCAGCCTCCTAATTTTCAGTTCAGTTAAAAAATGAAGCTAACTCATTATGCAGATGTCTGAAATATTTTTGTAACGGCAAACCCATGGTGTTTTTACAAAGAACTGAGAATATGGGATGGTATTTTCAGGTATGTACAAGCAATTATAGTCCAAACAAAATCGTGTCTTCATTCCTCACTGGGTTAAGTGATGAAAAGACTGACTGTTACGTGTGATTACCTCTATTAATTTGGATGTATAAATTAGACATGTTCCTGCAGGCCTGTGGAGATTAAATGCACTATGTAAGTGCTAAATGTTAACATAAATCTACATTTCGAATTCAGTGGCTCAGAAGCACAAGAGAGGTGCACAGCATTGTGCCTGTATCTACCGCATTCACTTCTGGCTATCTGTGTACACGTTCTTGCAAACCAAATTAATACAACAGAGCTGCTCATGCAGGTCGTTAGTCACTGGTGGAGGGATGTGGCAAGCTAAACATCTTCTGAACAAATCTTCTGCCCAGAGAAGTTGTGGATGCCCCATCCCTGGAAGTGCTCAAGGCCATGTTGGGTGGGGCTTTGAGCAACCTGATCTAGTGGATGGTATCTCTGCCCATGGCAGGAGTTTGGAATTAGATGATCTTTAAGGCCCCTTCCAACCCAAACCATTCTGTGCATCTATGAGTCTATTGAACTCTTCTTCTGTGACCAGTCAGGGCTCATCCCCTGCTCCAGATGCACCAGCTGGGATGCACAGACACAGGAGAGACACAGAAGGAGCAGTGCCTCAGTGCTATGCTCTGCTGTGCTGAAAAAGAAGACACAGATGTTCTTTTTGGAATTGGAGTTGAGGTACAGAAATGGGGGCCCCAAGGACACGGGCAGCAGAAAGTAGGTGCAAGGTCCAAGTATTTCCCCAAAACTAAGCCTGCTGAGACCATGTTCTGACTTTTCAATGGTGCATTAGTGCTCATGGCTGGCAAAGGACTGCCATTTGTGGTTTTCATTCCTGCTCAAAGCCTGTATAACAAGCACTAAAGCAAACAATGCTCCTATTTCCCACAGTCATCCCCAAATGGAAGGGACATTTCACACTGAATGGGTAAGTTCAGCATCACTTCTCCCAGCAACAATGAAGACGCTTCCAGCCACCAACCCCTTTTGCAGGATTGCTGGTTCCCAGGCA
This sequence comes from Rhagologus leucostigma, assembly GCA_013397725.1. NCBI lineage: Eukaryota > Metazoa > Chordata > Aves > Passeriformes > Rhagologus > Rhagologus leucostigma. The sequence continues at coordinate 199,554 of VZTD01002293.1, forward strand.
CCTTCCAAATTGTTGGCTGCCCCAGCAGATTTCAAGAACTGAGACAGCCCTAATTAGTGATTTCACAAGACCTTCCATTCATTTGCAATTCAGTAACTCAATTCCACCTTTTAGAGACATCTACCACTGGTTTTGATCACTGGAAGACCATCTCCACAGAAATTCCCACCATCAATCCTTTGCTTTTGTCTATAACATCCACAGATTTAAGAGGAAATTTTATGTGACACAGAATGATTCTGTTTTACTGAGTCTACTTGCCTTCAAAAGCATCAATAAATCAACAAACCAGAGGTAATTAAGGAACAAAAACAATGCTACGGGCTTTATTTAAATACATAAACCCCAGAATATTCAGGACTCAACCTCAGCCCATCCTGTCTGTCCCTGTGCAAAATGTTCTTTAAACAGCAAGTGAGCTTAGCTCTTCTAGATGTGTTTGGTGGATGGAAACTGAATTTAATGTAGCTTCCTTGACTTTTATCTGCTTACATCAGAACCCTATTATTATTTTAACCTTACAATGACTTAATTAAAGTAATGTCCTAGCCAAAAAAAAATTGCCTGGGTGGCCTGAATATTATACCTCCATATTTTTTTATGAGGTGACCTTTCTGAGTTCAAGAAACCATGTTTGATCACTGGTTTTGGGTGGGAGTTTTGGTTGTGAGTATTATGAGTACATTAAAAGGAAAGCCTACTTGATTTATGCATGATTTTTCACTGAAGGTACAAAACAAGTAGCCATCAACTTAATGCCACTTAATGCTGAAGGCTTTAAAGGGTCACATAAAGTCATCCTTTTTACAGAACAGCAAACACTCATGATTCAAGGTTAGGGTTATAAATGAGTAAGTAAATCACTTATATGCTTTGCATTCAGTTGGCCCCCACTCTGAACTCATTTAGTACATAACAGCTTTGCTGTTGCCGTATGTCTTGCGCAGACATTCAGTGGGTGGTTTCATAATGTTCCACAGCCTACAGAGCTCCTTTTTCTTTTTTTTTTGTTTAATCTAATTTACTGTTTTTATCAATAGCTGATAAGAAAACAAGAGGCAGCTGTAGTTCTACCACCCGCCCTATGCTTGTCATGTGCTATATTACAAAGCACGAATGGGCAAGTTTTTTTTTGTTTAAAAAATGGGATAATATGCAAAATGTCTAAAATATGGTCTGACATATTTTATTTGTAAGAACTAGCACACTCAGGAAGGCACCTTTGTGGTGGCATCATGAAAACAGATTCCATGTAATGAAGAGATTTAAGAGCTGACTAATAAAAATGCAGGGACTGTGTGGGCAGCAGAATAAATGGCTGGAGCCTGACCACACCATCCTACTAATCCTTATGGAAGAGGAATGATCAGGGGCTAAAAGTCCCCAAATGTGCTCCAAATTACTAAGAGAATGCAGTCCCATTGGATGAAAAAACAAGCTTGCATCATCTTAGACCACTCTTTTCCCCTCCTTCCCAAATTCAAGATTAAAGGGAGACATTGGACACTGGATCTGTTTACCAGCACTCTCTCTCTCAAGGAAGAGAGGCCCCACTAAGGACCCCACGATAGAAACAGATCTAAAAAAGTAACTGGGGCAGTAGATTTGTTCTGGATCATCAGGCAGCTCAGTGGCGTATCCAAGGAAGGTAACTGGTACCTTCCCCTGGAATCCATGGCACTATCCACTGTCTTCTTGAGTTAGATATACCAAAAAGCAGGAAAGGCTCGAACTAAATTAATGAAGAGCAAAAGCAGCTATGCCTTTGGGAGAGTGCCAACAAGGAATTGTTCTGTGGGAGGATAACCAAAACATCTAGTGTCTGAAAAGGAAGCTAAAGAAATTAAAAAAGTATTAAAAATTACAATGAATCTAAATTCTTGTAAACTTAAAAATCCAAATTAGAGGTTAACATATGAGTAAAGCCAAAGTGTCTGACCACATGCACATCCTCAACACACAGAGACAGAAAATGAGTGCACATCGAGATGGCATGAGGAGTAGTGAGACCGAAGAACCTGAGTAGTCTGGATGATAGTGCATGGCAATAGTACAGGATGCTGTCCAGAAGAGAGGTGATGCTGAGTTTATTCCCGGGATACCATTTAAGCACAGTGTTTAACTGCTCCTACTGCTCTGATAAAAATACTTGGTAAATATGGGAAACTTCCTCAGCAATTAGGGTACATCAGAAGATTTTCCCTTTTCTTTTCTTTTCTTTTCTTTTCTTTTCTTTTCTTTTCTTTTCTTTTTTCTTTTCTTTTCTTTTCTCTTTTCTTTCCTTTTCTTTCTCTCTTTCTTTTTCTTTCTCTCTTTCTTTCTCTTTCTTTCTTTCTTTTTCTTTCTTTCTTTCTTTCTTTCTTTCTTTCTTTCTTTCTTTCTTTCTTTCTTTCTTTCTTTCTTTCTTTCTTTCTCTCTCTCTTTCTTTCTTTCTCTCTCTCTTTCTCTCTTTCTTTCTCTCTCTTTCTCTCTCTTTTTCTTTTTCTTTCTCTCTGTCTCTTTCTCTTTCTCCCTCTGTCAATGAAAAATGTTTTGACTGTACTAAGTGGTTGTGTCTGGGAAACTGGATGTGATGGGGGACACACAATAATTATCCCTTTCTCCAGGTTTGTTATGTGATCCTGCACTGGACTTGGCACTGTAACCAATAGCAGAGGACCTCTGTGAAGAGTCCTCTAAAGGTACCTCTAAAGGGTACCAAATGAAGTAGTATTGTCAATTGAAAAATCCATTTTCCTCTCCACTTTTGTTAAACAACACAGTAGCAGTGTTAGTCAGTACGTACTGACTAGGAGACATATCCCCCACCCTTTTGTTTCATCATATGAAAATCTTGGCACTCATTCCCTGCAACATGAAAGCAAATGCCTGTAGACATGTCTGGTATATAACAAGTGACTGTCATGCCATGATGTGAGCTGAATTGATTCGAAGGCAAACACCTTGACACACAGGCCATCAGAGCACAGATAAAATAACAGATAAATGAATAACACTGATGTACAGCATATCCCTGTTGTTTCTAATGTGCTTGGCAAGCTCTTTATTCCATATAAATAAAGAAATGCCAGGAATTGTGGCTATTTTAGCAACAAACATCAGAAAAAACCAGTATCATCACCCTAGCATACAATCTCATGTGCTAAAGAGGGACAAGCCATTTCTGCAAGCCTCACACACTGAAAACAGACTTTCCCCCCAGACCTTTCACAAAGTCTTTCCTCCCTCTTCAATAAAAGCAACCACCAGCAGCCAAGCTCTTGGCAGGTTACAGAGACCTGTACCCATTTCTGTCCATTCCCCTCCAAACCCCTGCAAATCATTTCCAAATGTGCCTGGCACTAGTAGAAGCACAACCCGCAACTCTCAGGTTGCTGAGACCCAGAAAGAAGCAGCAAACTTCTGTCTGTGTGCAGTAGCAAATGCAGCAGTAAGACATGCCCAGCACGGTCTAGTCCCTTCAAAAGGTACCAATAACTCCACCAGATCAGGATGTCAGGATAATGCAAAGAATCCACTTTTTGCCCCAGTTGTCCCTGCCATCAGTCACTGCGACCCCTTCTCCTAAGTAAATGAAATCAATCAGCAGGGATTTCTGTAAAATACATAAAACAGTCATCTTCCAGACTCTACCAGAAGATAAATGGTTCCAGACATTGGACTGCAGCCATTTTCCCACACATGCTACAGTGTTTTGTCATCCATATTGGGCCATAATAGTGAGTGGGTTTTACTCGTTGTTTTTTTTTCTCAGTCAGCAGCCAATGCTTCTGCTTCTAACTCGTACACTAAAACCACAGCAACAAGAGTAATTTTTCTGTACAATTTGTAACGGAACAGTTTCACTCCCAATCAGACAGTCTGGGGTCTTGTACAGAACTTTGACACTTTTCTGCTACAGATAATATCGCCTTATCGCTCCCAGTTGGAGCTCCACAAACCTTTTTAGGATTAAAGCACATCACCCCAAATACAAGCCACTGAAGTGAAACGAGCATGAAATTATGAGCAATGCAAACCTTATCTGAGAACCTGCTAACAAGAAATAATAGGATTGCTTACAATATCTCATGCTGGCTTTTGTGCTAATTTCAAAGAAGCATACAAGTATATGACAAAAGATGCATCACAGTGTGAGTTTTCAATTAATTTTAACGTATTTTCAAGCAAGTCCTTAATAATCTGTTAACATAAAATGCACTTTGGAAAGAACCATGGGGCTTTTTCATTATTAAGAAATGTGCAACCAAATTCTATCCTTAATTAAATCAGGAGTAATTTTATTAACTACAGTAGACTTAAACCTGACTTACATCAGTGTAACTGAGGGTAGGATTTAGCCCCGGGGTGTTTATACACTGTAGTTCCAGTTAGTTTAGATCTATTTGGGTGGGAACTCCTTTCCCCTTTCCAGAAAAAATATTCTTGCCTACCCTTTTTCACCTCACAGCTGGGGCCAAAACAGCCTTTTCTTCTAAGATATTCTTCTGAAAGGTTACGAACAAATCTTATCCTTGACAGGAGATGACCTTATTAAACAAAAAAACCACCCTCTGAAGTAACGGACACCAGCAGTTTTAAAGTTTGTTTACAAGTTTTTAAACAAGCCACCTCAAACAGATAAGCTTATTTACATCTTACAAATAAATAAAAACTTTAAGTAAAAGCTATTTAATACAGGAGCTACTTATGTCTGTTTTCAAAGCTGAAAAGCCCTTTCAAACAGTATTAGCTGCTGTATTAAACATCCCTGTTTCAGTATAGAAACTTACTGTCCACAGATATCCTTGGGCTCCACTGTACCTCTGAAACAAAATCACTTTCTTCTTTACTTCATTTTCTGCTCTCTTGAAATCGGATTCCCAGTTCCTGACAGATGGCTCCTCTGTCACCGAGCTCTGCTTCCGCCTCCTTATCGCTGCCAGCTAATATTTCCACGATGCTTAGCTGTTGTCTGCGGAGCTGTGCTCTACATCATTTCTACTCTGATCAATGCTCCGCTTGGTTTTAGGTTGGTTTCTAGTCCCGCCTCCTGCTCTTGAAGAAACGAAAACTCACAGCTGGATTTTCTATAAATCATCCCTTTTAAGAGTGGCTGAGCAAGTATGGTAAATACTACAGCAAAGACCTGCTGCTCTATTTGAAACTTCAAAAACAATTCCTCATCTTAATGATGCACACATGAAAGCTAATCATGTACTAAAATCACTAATACTGAAAAATAGTGGCCAGATAATTGTGACCTTCAGGGCTTAGATTCTGATTAATGTAATACAAAACTCCTCTCTCTTCCAGGGAGGGGAATATGGTAAAACCTACTACCTCGGTGAACTGCTTTATATAGTGCTGTGCTTTGAACAGGAACTTGTCATTCTTACAAAGATAAATTTACATTTGCAATACAGAGCTTTCTGACAGACTAGCCCAGTGCACATACTGTTTAGGCTAGCAGCCCTAAGCTTTAAAGAGCCTTTACCATCACAGCAGCTCTTCTGAAGTGTGGGCAGGAAATACTTTTATTTTCTGCACAGCACTAAGTGCACTACGCAGCGCTGAGTTCATTATCATGTTTAACAAAGCGTGGAGTATAAAAGCAAGGTGGTACCATAAAACCAGTGCTATGAACTTTGTTCCCATGAAAACAGCAAAACAGAGCCGAGTTTCTGGAAACTGTTAATTGTTCTAATCCTCCACCCTCCAGATCTTCTTAAGAAACTGTGCTGTGGAAACGAAAAATGACTGGGGAGATCTGGATACAGTCTGAATGGGCTGCAAAATCCTGGTGTTCTCTCTGGGGTTTTTCTATGGTGAGAGCTGCATCCCAACTGAAAGTGTTGCCAGGGCTAAAACCAACTCCTTCCTTACTAACAGCTGCCTGTGTCCTGGTGGCCCACAAGTTGCCCTGACTGCTGCCCACACTGGAGAGCAGCTGAGCTGCTGCCGTAGGCTCGATGAAGAGCTCCCTGGGTTTCTGACTGGGGAAATGTGCAAGAGCAGCATGTGCCAACAGCAGTTCTTCCCCAAGTGTGTCGCTCAACTCCCAGCAAGCTGGGACCCGTGGGCTTCTCCTGCCAGCTCCTGGAGCTGGACTATTGCTATCACTAGTCTTCTATGAGTGGATCTCACCCCTTTTTGAGTCTCTTTCACCCTACCCTACCGTGTTCCAAAAATGCAGTGGAAAAACACCAAAAAAAGGACTTTTGTCTATTTATTCCAACTATCTAACCACTTCATTAAATGCCCCACAATTCTCCCAGGTTCAGTTTTTCTACATGATAGATGACTTTGTGGGCTTCTGTCAGATCCAATTTGACTGTCTTTTTTCCCTAAGCTGAAGGATCTCCTCTGTTTCATTCCGGGGCTGGTCAGCCTTTCTCCTCATCCCCATAGGTACTGCTGCTCCCATAAGCACTGCACTCAGCCCTTTAGTTCACATGATAGAAGCTGATGCCACAGCACCCGAGCTCAAGCCTTGCTCCGAGTCCATGACTGATATTGTTGAAATGGGAAAATATTCTCATTTTCTTTGCTTTCAGTTCTGCAGACAGTAAGTGAGGACAGTCATCACCTTGTGATCTCCACCACCATGGCATGAGGGACCTGCACACAAGAATTTCAGAACAACCACACCAGACTAATTTCCAAATGGTTACCAGCCTAGGAGAAAGCAGTACGGATTAAGTAGCCAGGCATGCTCTGAGCCAAGGACAACACCACTTACTCTGATGCAGCTACTACTCTCTTAACCAGCAGCCATCAAGACACAGGTCCTGGGCCCCTGTCCAAGCTGTGACTCAGATCTGAAGTGCTGCAACGACAGTGCTCTCCTGCGGATGCACTGATTGATCAGTGCCAGTAATTTGATGACGGAGAGTGAAATGAGCGTGGGCAAAGCACTATCCCCACACCCAATCCAAATATGTAATGGTAAATATAGCAAATCTGCTTTCCAGGTGCTGTTGTACATTCAGTACTTATCAGCTGTCAAAAAACCCCCACATAACCGATTAAAATTACTTGTTTGACCTTTAAAGTGTACTTGAAAATCCATAAATGAGACCCATCAGTAGTACATATCCACTTGAATAATAACAGAATTTTGAATCTCTAGCAAAGGTTTCCAAAGAGATTAAAGACTCAATACCACGGTGTGACATGCATTATATGGATGGAGATCTTCCAAGGACTTTTACAGAGCATTTTGTTTAATGTCTGGAGACATGTTTATGGTACAGAGGGCAAGATTTGCTCTTTCTCTGCCCTGAGATTGCTGACCATCACCTGAATAACAAGAAAAGAAGTTTGCTGCAGGTGGAAATAAATATATTTATTCTACATCATCCTCCATGTGCTTTAGTTCCAGAGAGTGCACTGAGTTCTTTGGGGATGAAAGGGAAGATCTGCTGCTACCACTAGTGAGTGTTCAGTTCACAGGCTCAAACTAGGGTAAATCCCCAATAAAAGCAGCAAAATGTGGTAGCATAGATGATGGTTTATCAGGACTTTTTCTCTCCGCAAGTCTTCTACTGAGCCACATTACTTGCTAGTTGTGAACACAGCCCTACAGCAGCCCAGTATGGCTGAACCCAAGGCCATGAAATGAGCTCAGGTCCCAGGAAACAATCACCTGCATTGTTGGTCCCCGTTTTGGACCACTTCTACCAACTTCTTCCTAAGCAGTGGGAACACGAGTCCATCTGTGTTCGCTGGCTGTGGGATCCCTGACTCTCCCTTGCTTGGTAGATGTTGACCCAGAGATGAAGGACAGCAGGATAGGTCCTCCTGTCACTGTTGTGCAGCCCTCACTTCCCCCTCACATGGAGATGGTTGTGAGATTTGCCGAGACCCTGCTGGCACACCAAGCTCACAAATGGTTTCAGCTCCCCATAACTGCACTGGGAAGGGGACCCAGAAGGAATAAATTACTTGCCATCTTCCCCTAATGACTCGCAATTAGAAGAGCTCAGACTTCTCCATGCAACCAGGATAGCTGTGCCTGTTTGAGAATTGTATATGTTTAAAATGTCAAGCCTTCTACCATGAGGCTGTCTGGGGAAAAGTTTTAACAGTTTAAAGGCACTCTGACTGTAGTCTATTTGCCTATAATGTGGTAAACAGAATTATTAAAAACCTTGCATTTTGGATCTGAAAACTCTAAGGTACTCAAGAACACATTATTTCTTCTTACTGTCAGATTTTGCTTTGCTAAGACAGAATGCATGAGACACTAGACAGATGTGGGAAAGCCTTGAGCTCTCTGAGAAGAAACAACAGGTATGAGGACACTGATGGAAAGACGGGCAAGATGAAGATGCTTCTCTGTGAAGACAAGCACTTGTGTCTGCCTACAGATCCTCCACACCACTGCTCTGCAGCCTTCCTTCTCTGATAGTTTAGCCATCCATTTTCAGCTGAAACTTCTCCACAGCTGAGCTACACTTGGGGTCCTCTAGCTCAAGTTCGCCTCATTAGTTTTCACCATCCAGTTGAGGGCAACAAGATCAGCCAGGAGATCTTTGGATCCTGGAGACTATAGCACAGCCCTGTCTAAGCCTCCTTTGATAAAACAAGCCATTTCCCCTCTAACAACTTCTCTGAATCCCCTAGTGCAAGCAGAATGGGGGCTGGATCACGGGGAATGAGAACTGAGCGCAGCACTGCAGATGTGCCCCCCTGTGCCATGTACTCACCTCTCCCGTGGGAATACACTGCTAGACAGAGCTGATCGCCAGGCTGCACTGCCAGCCCCCATTTTGGGAGTGACTTGCAATTATTCTCCAGTCTGCAAACGCACTCAAGCCTTTGATCTCCTCTGTTGCTCCCAACTGCCAGCCTCCCAGATTTTGCCAGCATTTCCTGCTGCTGTTCCCTAATCACTCTACCACGCCACTGATAACCACGGTACAACTGCAAACTGAGCTGCCTGCAGAGGAAGGGCACGTGGAGCCAGTGCTCTGCTGCATGCCCCCTTCCTTTCATCCCACTTTCTTATTGCATCTCCTCTGCTAACCCTGGCAGATTCTGGAGGAGAACTTGAGGCAAAGCTTTTACTTTGTGCTACCAGGAATGGATGAACCTTGTTTTCAGGTTTCCCCTACACACTCATATTTTCTCCTAAAGATTATGGGATTTGAAAAGTTATAGAGATGAGGGAACATAAAGTCCTGCATCACTTTCAGCAAGAAAACAAAGGGGAAGAAAATATAATACTGGGTTATTACTATTTGAAACTGCATCAAAATGGATATTTCGAGGCAAAATCAAAATAAAAAAGCAAATTGAAAACTTCCTATCTAAACCAGAAAGCTTTAATAACAACATATTGAGTGGGAATTTTTCTCCTGGGCAGTTTTCATACAGTAGATGCTTTTACCTCTGACTGCCATTTCCCAAAGAGATCCTGAACTACTTGTCATTCATTCACTATTGTGGTTGTTACGTAAAGTAGGACAGTTGTGCTACCTCCACCTGATGAGAAAGCCAAACACTTTTGCATTTTAATATCAAACACATTCTTTGAAGGATCAAAAAATGCATTACCTAACTTACTTTTCAGAAAAACCTCTCTCATTTATACTTGGTCCTCATTTAGTCTTTCTCCTGCTGGAAAATCTCTGGAGTTTACATGGCATATCTCTGTGTCACATGTGTTCCCTTTAATAGCCAACATAAATGTTTTTCAACTCTGGACTCTACATCTTGAGTCTCACTTACGAAAGCCAAGCAGCCCCTCTCTGCTTTACTCATCACGCGACCAAAGGGCTGCCGATCTCCCGCTTGTCTCCCTGCAAAGCTGCGGCTCCCAGAGCCCAGCCCAGTGCAGATCCCTTTGGTTTGATCGAACTGTTCAGCTGATACATTTCATCCTGATTTCAAACACTCTTCAGCAAGCTCTGTTTCCCAATATTTTTCCCTTCCCAAGGACCAGCAGTGCCACACTTGATTCAGTGGCACCTCCCCCTCGCCTCTGTGCTCCTGCAGGCTGGGGTCTGGGAGAGTGTGGCTGTACGCTCCCGCTAAGGGGATGCTGTGTGACAAGGCATCTCAAGGGCCCTGAAAATGGCACTTGCCATGCTTCAGTGACAGCAAGCCCTGTGTAACATGAGGTTCGCTTTGTGTATGACAGAGGCACGGTATTTCATCAGTATGTTAAGATGCTTCAAAGACCTCAGAAATAAAAATTCTTGGAATTGCTGCATGAGTCAAAACTTTAAAAAGTTTATATTAAAATATGAATCACTGGCTTGCTTCAAGGCAGGAAAAAAATTCTTGTTTTCAGCAGAAAGTTAATTGGGTGTCCTGAAAATCAGTAATTAAAAACACCATTAGCAGACAATAATCATCTGCAGTGCTAGTTTCCTTCTCTACATAAAAGGCTTTAAAAGGACAGAGTAAGAGAGAAAAGTTTAGCATCAGCATTTGCCTCAAGACCCAGTGCACCTGGGGGCTGGTCCAGCAACCCTTGTGCAGGAAAATGAGAGCCAGAAAAGATATTTTTGTTGCTGTGAATAAAAGTTGGATTTCTGAAGCTATATGCCTGGACCATTTAAAATTAACTTGGTCACAGACAAACCTGAAATGTCATCCTGAGGGACAGCACCACCATTGCTATCATCCCCCATGGACATGTCAGAGAGAAGTGCCACCACCCTGTGCAGAAAATGCAGCCACTCTTCGCTGTGTAACAACACGAGACTGGAAGCAAAGAATATGGTTTCCAAATTAAACAGCGGGAGTAATTTCTGCCAACAGGATGTAATTACTCCTCTTGTAAAAGAGCTGTGGAACACTTAATGGTTTCAAGCACTAATACATATGGAAACAGAGTGTTCCACAAATACCTAGCCAAGTGCTAGAGTACCACTGGCTTGGGGAGCAGTAAAAGGGTGAGGACACATCCTGTACTGCCTAAGACTTCAAGGGCCTCCTTCCAAATGCTGCTCTAGCGGGACTGCTGAAGTTTCTGTAACAGGTATGGTCACTGCCCAGGGTGAAATTTCTTGTCTCTCACAGCAGCTGTAGTTAAGGTAGCTGACTGTGTCACAGCCCTAAGTACAGATTTATCACCATCATATCTCAATGCCAGCTCTGTGACTATCTCAGGTAATTTATCTGACTAGACTGCTGTCTTCCCAAACATCTCTTCATGAGCAAGCAGGAGCTGAGACTATGTCAAATATATCAAGGTAATTCCATAGGATATATGGATTCTCAAAGTTGATGTGCTACTGATACTAATTTTCTTAAGGCCTGACAAAAATACATTTCCAGATCAGAAATAAATAACAGCATCTAAATGCAGAAGTTTTTAAATTATGGCCAGAACATTCCCAGCATCTGAAAACCCCTCCATAGAAAGTGTGTTTGTTGAGTGAAGGATGTTAGACCTTAAATGGCAACTTAGCTCTTACATTTACATGCAAAAATTCATAGCCATACTTATGAAAACAGACAAGTAGAGTTCTCCACAAAGCAGCTCTCCTGGTACAAGTTTTTTACTACCTCTACTATGCAGACTGGAGCTTGGGAGGAAACAAATGTCCCAGCACCTCCTCTTTCACTTCTACTGAAAACATGACGTTTTCACAACACATCCATGTACATAAGACCTCCTGCAACAAAACCAACTCCACACACACCTCTTGCAGAGTATCATGCATTTCCCAGAGACTTTAAGGTGGGATTTGTTAAAATTAAGAACAGTACTTCTTATCACAGGAGAAAATCGTCCCTAACCAACAGTGAAAGACAAAGTTTCTCTGCACAGCCCTGCCTCAAACATCAGCAGAAAAAAATGCTTACATGCTGACAACTCATCTGAAGAACTGCTCTGGAGCTTAACAGGCTGTAATCAAGATATCAGAGGTTTATTCTGAACAAGCACTTAGGGGAATGGGCATGAATTCTCCATGTTAGCAGTGCCTCTCAGTGTGTGATTCTCCCATCCTCACACAGACTGAAGAGAAAGCAAATGAGTGTGGTTGGTGACTGTTTCACGATATAAAATTTATTTTTTCAACACACAAAGATTCTTTTTGAGCAAAATTCAGCGTGATTGAGGTATGAAACACTGTCTTCCTGACCGTTCAGAAATCCAAAAAACTAACATTTGGTTCTTTGGTCTGTTATGTTATTGACAAATTGATTTTCTTTCAACACACACATGCACAAAAAACTTTACTAGTCATATTTCTATTACCATTATCCTTAAGATCTTTTAGCATGATTTACAGAAGGGGAAAAAATGAAAGAAAAACAAAAACTGGCAGTACATTAGGCAGCTTTGGGCAAAGAAGATGATGGATTCTCCCAAAGTAATTTCCTGCAAAGTGAGATTTGATATAAGGAACTTGATTATGTATGTCAGTGCTGGGAAGGTACCCAGACATGTGAGACTATCATTTACAACCAATGCAGCCAAGGCAGAGGCCACTACCGGGTTTTAGAGACGAAGAGCATTAGTACATGGGAACAGAAAGAAAGGATTTTTCAGAAGAGTCGGAGACAGCAATATTTGATTTAACTTACAACACTCTACTACCTCCTAAGATGGTCCCAATTAGACATATTTCTGCGTACCACACTTGGTGAATGATGCCACACTTGGCCTTGTCCTCCTCTAACTCTCTTGGCAAAAGCAACAAAGACTTCCTAGCACTAAAAGGCCACACTGTGGTTTTGTTTTCAAAAATCACTTCTAGGAAAAATGAGAGGGGAAAAAAAACCTCTGTGAGATTCTCTGTATCCAAGGACAAAGAAGAATGGTTCCATGTGAGTCATTTTCAGTCTTTGCAGGCTTGGCATTTGTGGTACGAACTCAGAAAACTCATTACCAGTAATTCTGTCATTCCAAGTGTTTGCAACACATGAGAAATAAACGCTTCTCAAATGAAAACTCCATCCTAACGACTTCAGGTACACTTACAGATCAACTTCCTACAACTTCAGTCTAAATCCGTTTCACTATATTTAAAAAATATTTTTGGATGCTCTAAGTAAACCAAGGCATTTAACACGTGACTTGAGGACGAGGTTTTCAAACAAAAATACTGCAAGAAGTGAGACATGATGAAGGAGACAACACATTTCCATTTGTTCACTTGAAGGACTGCTTGTTTTGTTGGATTAACCCAAAGTAAGCCCACAGTCCAGCCGTATCTTTTCTCCCATCTTTAATACAGACAAGGAAAAACAAGGAGAAGAAAAGGTATCAAATATACAGCCATTTTGCAGGAAAGTTTTAAGTGATCTAAATTAATTCCTTTGTTCTTACTGACTTACGGAAACTGCTTCTCTGAACTCTGATGAAAAATCTATCTCTGAGCTTCATTTTTAGTTGCTATATTTAATGACTGCTGTTATAAACCAGTCTAAATAGGGAAGCTAAAACCAGAAAGAAAACACAAGATTTGGCTCTTTCAAGCACCAGTTTAGGTTTATAAGCAACAAATCAGGCAGTGTGCTGTGATGGTCTGGGCAGTACCAGCAACCTGGAGAGTCTCCCCTCTCCCTTCCCAGCAGGACTATCTGAGAGTGTCACGGAAAAGACATGTTTTTAAAGTCTACAATAACCAAATTATCAAACAGGATTAAGGGTCAGGATTTCTACGAGCACATGTACAAATGGGATTCACAAGGGATTTCAAAGCAGCTTTTCCCATACATGCAAACTCTCCCCGATGCCGTTATTTTTGTACTGTGTGAAGTTGTACAGTAATAGTCTTGCTGTTAGAAAACGCATTAAAGTTCCTCCTTGACAGGCACGCCTATTGACACAAACGCTGGAGGCACTGGTTGTGAAATCTCCGCACCTCTGTCAAATCAGCCTGAAATCAGGCTCCGGAGCTGCCGAGGGCGTGGAGACAGCACACACAGAGGGAGTGTTCGCACAAGCCTTGTTTCCACAGGAAACCAGGGTAAACACATTCCCATTTACAAAAAATACATTTTTCCATGGCAGTGGCTGGAAAGTCCTGCAGCTCTGGCCGTTGCCCACTAGAGGCCGTGAAGCCCTTACGCCTGCCCCGGCCCCGGCTGTCGGAATCCAGCGACGAGGAGATGAGGAATGGGAAGCACTAAAAATGAGACATATTTTCTTCTGACATTAAAATCTTAACACTTCCTTAGTGCAGCGAGGCGCCCCAGTCCTGGCAGTCCAGGAGGAGCAGTAGGACCTGCTGTGGGTAGCCAGCTCTGCTCACCTAGCACTGGAAACCTGAGGAGGAGATGGATGAGGAGGATGATCAGGAAGCCAAGGAGGAGAAGAAGCTAGAGCTGGCTGGAGGGAAGCTACTCCTCTGTGACAAGCCCAAAGTAAACAATGAGTGGCCAAATTTAATGGGCCACTTTTAAAATCAATTGTGCCTTTTGAACATCACTCACTCACTGGAGCCTGGCAAGCTGCAAGCAGTCAACAGAAAGGATGGCAAGTGTGAGGGGGATTTAATGAGCAGAGTTTGCTGGAGAACTGCCGTGACAAACACATGTGCACAGAAAAACGACGTGGAGGCTGGTTTGTGGGGAAGAAATCCGAGGGTGTTTCTCAGTATGATGAGAAACACATAGGGGTTGTATAACAAAAAGAAGCAATACTCAGTTCCTCCAGTTTAACTCCAAACAGAGCTTCGCTGGTTATTCAGAGATTATATCCCACCACTCTGAGGGACACAGGAAAACAGACGAAAATTAGGAGAGGAGACCTGCCCAGAGCTGTGCTCTAAGGGAGTACATCAAACCAGGACTTCCACAGGAGGCACAGGAACATGGCCCCTACAGAGCCTACGGCTGGAAATCACATCTAAATGTCTTCTTGCAAGCTTGTGACAGGTTATCTAGAAAACTACAAAGGGTCAGTGTAGATCAGATTATTCTTCACAGCTATTGATTGCCCTGCTTTTTGCAATGTTGAATTTCATCTGCCATTGTGCTGTGCATACACCTAGCTTAATTATGTCCCATTTAAGTTCCTTTATGTTCTGCCATCTGGATTAGTTAAATACTTTTGCATCTTCTGCAACCTCTGCCACGTTCCACACTCGTGCCACAGATCATTAAACAGCATAAATGTCGCACAATTCCTAAAATGAAATTTCAGGACAGCCCAATAAAAACCAATGACCTTAGTAGAAATGTATATTTATTTCTCTTGTAATGCTCTCAAGTACTTGGCAACCTTGTGGGGAAACATTCTATTAAGACTGGGGAATGGGGGTTTAAGTACCTTCTGGTTGGTGGTCAGACACCTGAAAAACATTAAGGTATGATGAAAAATGTGAGTGCCACTGTGTCCTTGGATGGCCATTTTACAAGAAACTAGTGATCAGGTAGTTTGTGTCCAAGTGTACAACTCGGGCTGTTCGGTGTGGAAGAAGAGGATTTTGCCTTTTGCATTTCATGAGGATATTTAGTGGTAGCTGTTGGTAAGCACCTCAGTGCAGGACACAGTGTTTGCGTTGATGGCCCTTGGCCTGGTGGGCTGAGGCTGACAGCCCTGCCAGCACGGCGTGATGGGGATCCTTGGGCTGTGGCACCTGGCTTGTCCCGATGCAGCACGCAGGGATGCCACAGCAGAGCTCATGCTGTGACTGCAGCTCCAGAGCAGGAGGAAACCAACACACAGTTTGTGCAGGGTGCAGCCCACGCTGCACACCAAACCAGTGAGCTGGGAGCAGTGTGCAGAGCACTGTCCGGGGCTCTTCCTGAGACTGGTCTTTTATCAAGGAGGATAAAAAAATGTAAGACAGATCTGGCTGCATTCATGAAGACAACACTTTTTTTGTTAAGAAAACGGAAGTCTTTTGGTTTGCTAGCGAAAGAAAAATGTGGGAAGTAGCACAAATATTTTTTTCCACTTCATGACAGCAACTATGAGGGAGGTGGGTGCCTGGAGATGTGGAAGCACATCCGCACCTCATGCTTCCAGCCCCAGCTCCACTTGGCAGCTTGCAGTCCCTCTGGCCAACACTGAAGGAAAAGCTGGGTCCTTATCTCTAACATATTCCAGTTAGGTGGCCCTGAGAGCAACCCCAGGTGTTCATACAGTCCCTAATCCCATTAAGGCTCTTTTAAAGCAAGTGGTTTGGTTTTTTTTCCTGGTGTCACAGAATTTACACTTAATGGGTTTGCAGTTATTAGGCAGTTAGAAAAGTTATTTGCACTTTGTGGTTTGCTGTCAGAAGTGTAGCAAGAGACACGCACTGAGGTCCTTGTGAATCCCACAGCTGCTGTGACTTTTCCATGTGAGGAAAGAACAGTTGCCGAAAGCATTTCAGAGAAATGCAAGAACACAGGAACAGTTAATTAATACTGGAAGTGAATTTGCAATTACCGAGAGCAGATGGTCAGCTCACACAGTGAGTGAACCTTAAACCATCTAGACTTACAAGAGTACTGCAAACATTGAAACACTACCAAATTCACACAAAAAAAAAATTCCTATGTGCTCACAGTCAGAAGTCAGCTCAGATTTGGATCCTATATAGAGTGGCTTAAGTCCACCTAAAGCTGTCAATATTAAACTGAGTCAGTGGATTTACCACAGAGTTCATGCCCCTTCTTTTTACTTGCATAAGAAACTCTCAGAGCAGTCCAAGACAAGCAAAAGTAACAAGAACCTTAATAAAATAACTGTATCAGCATCATTAATAAAGCTAGGAATCAAGCTAATCCTCCCTTGTACCACTGCAACTCAGCTGTATCAGAGATGTGGTAGCAGCATTAATAAGAATGGAAATCAAAGCTGAAGTTACATGACTTAAGTTTTTCACTACTTTATAGTCCACTTACAAAAAACACCATACACACACTGCCTTAACAAACGTATCTGTGATGCACTCCAGAGCTGTTGAATTCTTTCCATACACATGCTGCTTGTAAAGACTCTGTGAAGGAGCTTAAGAGAGATGTGTATCTTGAAAGCACTCCTCAGTGCAGCTCATGGACAAATTAGAATTATTATTGCTATAGGCATGTAACAATACGTATGTGCAAAGGGAAGGACTTGCTTAGCACCACATGTATTTCACCCTGCCAGCTCTTCGTCTGGCTTGGCAAACAAGACTCTAATTACTGGGGGGAAGAGGGAGGCTATGAGCAAAGAGCTCTGTTGCATGGCCCTTCCTGCATGTGTCCAGGGAGTGAAATGCAATGGCTCCACCAGCTCAGAGAAGGCCATGAAGTCATCCTTCCAGTCTTTTTCCCTGGGATGTATGAATTTCAGCAGCCCAGCTGTGTACCTCTGGACAGCAAACAGTGAAGGCTCCCTAAGGTTAACATGACCTGCAGTTTACAGGTCTTTGTGAATGGGTGAACAAGAGCTCCAGTGTTGTGTGGATGTCACGGCAGCCGGCAGGGAGAGCCGACACGTCAGATTTGCCAAAGCCTTGCGCAAGATGGTAGCTGCAACTGACTGCACTCTGAAAACCAGCTGAAAGGCTGCAACAGCAACAAATGACATAGGCAAGGTGTGTGATTAAAAAAAAGGATGGTAATTGGATTTTCAGCCGAGGATGGGCTGTAGGTTTGGTGGCACTCGTGATCAGTGCAACTTGCTGAGCAAGGAATAGCGATAACTTAAGAGACAGGTCCCTCCAGGCAAGATAACTGCTAACAAGGCATCCAAAGACTCTTCCTTCGTTTCCCTCAGAGTTTAGGGTGTATGAACTTTTACTTACAAGCAGGATAGAATTTAATTTTTCAGGGATGTATTTGTGGCAAAAAGCTCAGGTTTAATTTGCACAATCAACTTAATTCTTCCTTTAAACCAGAAATCTGTATAGCAGGTCAGTTTGTTTAGAGATCGTGATATAATTCAGCAATTTCCTTGTCTGGCTTCATGGCACAATGTACAAAAATACGTCAATGCATGTGATGAGCTTATACCACCAAAAGGCTACTCCCATACCTGCAGCAACAGAAAGTGTGAAGTGTTGTAGCTATTTTCGGATTCCTTCCCTTTACACTTCCTTTTCTAACACAAAAAGTATAAACCACAGGATACTTGAAGAGTTCTGCAGTGCCAGCTATGACTTTGTTAAGATATTGGTATTTTGATTCAGTATCTCAGAACTGCTTTAAAGTTTTCCAAAACTTTAAGGAAACAAAGTTTATATCAGAAGTTATTTTGACAAAGGTGATTTACATATGCATCTATTTAGTATGCTGAAATTTAGTATAAAAAAACCTGTTGTCTATAAAAAACTAATTCTAGCAATATCTTAATAACCCTGGTTATTCTTTGAAACATTTTGCATTTCCCTGAAATTATGTGATCCCACAACTATTTTAGTAGCTTCTGCTATTGTATATGCAACGACAATTCCACTTAGCCTCTGGATCCAATTCTGCATCCGGTTTTAGCCATTAAAAATTAAATTGAAATTCTTTTTCTCCAGCAAATATTTATCCCATTGTACACAGATTAAGGATATGGTAGCACTTGTAAACTGTTGTGATGACACAATACTTGGACCTCTCTCCATTAGTAAAGACAGATCTGGAGCAGAGACTGGCTTAGATACTCAAGGATTTCAGATTTCCAGACACATTTCTAATTTTGTATAAACCATTTTTTTTCCTTTCTAAATCTGACATTGCTCTTCATTAAGGGCTAGGATTTTGAAAAAAAAAAGAAAAGCAGAAAATTCCATGGGATTGAAAACAACAGATGTTGTCTGTTTTAAGCTTCCTTTATTCCAAATCACTGAATTTCGTGCTTTTAAGACTCTCCTGCCTCTCTTTTCAGAGGCCCATGATTTGCTCTTTAAATGGATTTTCAAGAGGCTGACTCTGACTAGAATGTACGTGAAAGAGATTTTCAACCTAAAATGCACCTCTTTTTTTTTCATGGAAGTTACCAGAAACATACTGAAAATATGATAGAAGCCGTATCAGGGCAGTATCCCCGTGTATCCACACTGTGAGCAACAAACCCCACAGGATACCATCCCAGCAAACAGGAGGTGCATGCTACTCACTTCCCACCCAAAAGCCCTTGTGCTTCCTGCTCCTCCATTTCAACACTGCTGAACTGCCAACCTCAAAATCCAAAATACTGCCCCAGGACAACCACAATGGGATTTTAAAGCTTTCCTTAGAATCAGTTTTCTTCCCTATAATCAGCAAATTTCCTACACTCGTCTGCCCTCCATCCAGCCAAAGAGCCCCTGCCCTTAGGAGGTAAAACTCATTCCTTCTTCAGGTGTGTGACTGCATCCTTTGAAAAGATGCCGTGATCATGAAGTTATTGATTCCAAAAAGTTCTGGGTGAAGAAATAGCTGTGTAATGCTGTGGAAAAAATGCTGTGTAATTTGATCCCTAAGGATAAGTCAGGGAAATAATAAACAGCCAAGGATGTTGGGGACAGATTTGACATCCTTTTTTTAAAAAACTGAGAGGTTTCAAAAAACAGCTACAGGAATTATTTACATATTGGATAAAGTAATAGCACAGTGAGGAGCAGTAATTATGCCTATCTAAAAAAACCAAACTTGATAAATAGTTCTATCACAATGCAGTGATATCTGACAGCGAAAATCTCTTCATTCCAGAAAGAAAGCACAAGAAGAATGTCTGAAATGTGAGGACAGACAAATTCAAATTAGAAGTTAAGCATATGATTTTCACATATTATGTTTTTTTATTTTTTGTCTCCTAGTCAATACAGGGTGAATTTCTGGGAAGGATATTGAAGCCAAACAACCGAATTCTGTTTTCAACACAAGCCATTAGATAGACAGGAGGCCAGGCTAAATGAAGTAATGGGTTTAAGCTTTACGAGGTCAAACCTTTCTATTAAGTGTCAGAAACCCTATGTTTACAGTGATTATATCTGTGGTCATTAATAAAAATAATTGGAAGTGACTACCTCTTTGATTTAATCAGATTTGGATTGGTACAAGTTCATTGAATTGCAGATGGAAGAAATATTAAACCTCATCCCTTCACAGATGGCAAGATTTTAACAATGCCTTCACAAAGCCTCAATTCATATTTTATGCCTTGACTTCCTCTTGTATTCCAATTTTTTTTTTTGCAACAGCACATGCACTATAGAAGCAATAGAAGTTAAGCTGTAATACAGTTTTGTTTGTCGAGCTTGAGTGGATGCAAACATCCATCCTTTCGCAATTAGTATGTCAATCATGTTCTTTTATAAATAAAAATCTATTCTCAAGTTAGAAAATAGAAAAAAAAAAGATGGATTTTCTGGTCTTCAGTAAGACCATCTCTGCTTCCACATTCTGTAACCTTTTGTTGCTCCTGAGGCTCTCAAACGCTGTGATTATTTCTCACGTTCCTCAAGATTTGCTCTGGGATTGTTGAGCAGCTGGGAAGGTATACGTCTGCACTACTTGCCATGCGCAGGAGATGTAAAAATTCAATTGCATTTTCTGCAGGATCAAAAGTGATTTTTCTAAATTTTCCTCCAAAATGAAATTCTAACATATTCACCTCTCAGAAATACCAGAAAAGAGTGCTTGGCTCTGGCCTTTGCTAATGCCTCTAGATTTTCCAACTGAAGGACAAGGACGCAATAACACATTCTTTGATATGAAATCAAGACCCAGATCATTGAAAACAGCTACACCAGGAACAGCCAGCACCTGTCATGAACTCCAGGCTTGGCAGTTCTGAGGTGTTTTGAGGTCACTTATCTTGAGTCCATGAACTCAGGAGACCCTCATATGAACAGAAGTGCCCTGAGCTGCACATATGAAAGCCTTTGCCACGATTTCCAGGATCCTGAATAGGGCAGGGGGAATCTGGAAACTTGACTCTGTACTAGCTCAAGGGACCTTGGCAACTCCGGCTCCCTCAGCAGTCCACCAGCTGAGATATTGAAACACATGTTGGTTCACCAGAATACTGTCAAATCTGGCAAGCTTTTACTAAAAGTTTCAAGCCCATCATCTCTCCCAGCCACAAAAGGCCTCAGAGAGTTTAAGTCTGAGTGACTAAAATACCAGTGTGCCCAGCAATGCTCTGGTGTATGTTTGGACTGAGCTGGGGCAGCTGAGGTGACTGAAGTGTTGAGTAGCAAAGCGGAGGGCAAAAAGACTTCAACGTTATTTTGAGCATGTGTACCTAGACTAGACAGGAGTGAGAAATGCCCATTCAGAGATATGGGATATGCCAGCACAGTACTGGCAATGGAACCACAGCAGCTCGGGGGTCAGGAGAGAGGAGTGCACAAAATTACACTGGATAACTACTGATAAGGGACTTAGCTAACATGCATATTTCTGATTTTCACTAATGACTGAGGAAACCCTCAAATTACATGGCAGTTCAGCCAGTGACTGTTGTCTCATTACTAAAAAACTGTCTATGAAATGAACTGAAATTTGGAAAATTGTACAAAATCAAAAATACTCAAGTTCAGCACTTGTTAACACATTCACTCCTGATATCCCTTCAGAAAAGATGTGTGGGCTTTGACGTGTTCCTTCTTTTCAGCATTTTTTCCTCATCTATATAACTTACTGTCACAGCTCTGCAATTCTTTTGACAACTCTGATCTGTGAATTGCAGACTTGCTGCAGTTCTGAGGTTCATGGTTCACTTCTTGGTCCAGACTGGTTTTGTCCTGCAGAATATGGGACAGTTTTGGAAACAGAGCACATGCTGATGGTGGTTATGATTCTCTACACCAGCTTACCAGAAAACTTTGTGGAAACTGTACTTTTGTCTGACAATTCACGTGGACAAAGCATGTCCTATAAATTTCTGGAATTTAGCTTTGTGAGAGGTATGCAAAAGTTTCATAAACAGTAAGGGGAAAGCCCAGTTGTAAAGAAACAGAATAAAAAAATATATCCATCAGCTTTAACACACTCATCTGGAGAAGTCAGCTACTTTGAGGAGAGACATAATGGTACCATGTTTTCAAGAAGCAGCAGCAAGTTGTATACTTCCAGCCTGTTCCTGGGAAAACCGTGATGAGTGCAAAGAGAACAACTGTGAAACACTAAACATGCTGCTAATGTGCGAAGCCCTACGTTCTGGGGACAGAAGAGCATTCAGAAATAATTGAATCATCCAGGGCTGTGCTCAGTGCATACCCTAAGGTGATTATGTTCAGAATAGAAGCTTTCAGAACGTCATTTAGTAAATGAAAACAGAGTTGGATACCAGTAATAAACCGCTGCCCTCAAGCTACTCATTTTTTATAGTGACTTAATTGAAACTTACAAATCACTGAATGCCAGATGCCTGGGAAAGGGGGCAGCACTGAGACCAGGACTAGAGACACAGAGATCCAGCAACAAATCGTGATTTTGCCTCCAGTTTATGGCTACAATTTTCTTCCTCTGGTGATAAAAATTAGTCTGGTGTACTTTGAGTGCTCAACTGCACTCCCAGGATAGGTACAGAGCTGGGTACCAACTTGTTTTCAACTTTCTAATTGCTGATTAACCCAGTAAAATGAAACCAAGCACAAAGTTTTGTTTTCTCTTTCTTATTGTAGCAAGAAGGCTGTTTTAAACTGCAGTAGCTCCTTAATCACATTTCTATTACCTAATTTGCAAGAAGCACAATTCTATTATCTTTAAAAAGCAAGCATACAGTTAACTCATACTATTGTCATTCATTCAAATTATAGATAACCATTACATTTGGGATTTCTGCCTTTTTATATACATTTAGCACTTTTTTATCCTAAACAAGAAATAAAACTTAAGCAAGATTTATTCCAAGTTTTTCAAATTAGTACTACTTCTTGCAGAGAGATGTCCCTAACATAGTCGTTCTATTAAACTGTACACTACAAGAACTAAATTGGCTTTGAAAATGTAGCATTGTAGTTTTCCAAAGCTGAAGCCTAAGAAGAAAAAGCATTTCTTTGGATGTAATAAATCTTCAGTGATAAGTAAAACACGAAGGAAGCCTCTCTCTTCTTGAAAGCAGGGGACACTCCCTTCCTTTCTAATAATGTACTACAAGGCAGAACTCCCAGCCTGTCATTGTACACACAAACAGTTCATCAGAGTGGTTGAGAATGATTTGGACATGAGTCTGAACATGAGTTTGGGCACTGACATTACTTGCTCAAACCTGAATTAAATCATCCTGGGAGGGGAAAAGGCGTCAGAGAAGATCCTCAGCCTCCAACGGCAAAGAACCACCCCCAGCCTGCTCATGCAGCGCTTCCTACCAAGGCATTGCTTCACTCAGGAGTTTTGGCTGCAAAACTTCTACAAACCTGAGTCTCCAGCCAGTGTCCCTCACTCTTGTCCTGCCTATTCTCAGCCCATTTTCCCATTGCTGAAGACTGAGCATATCACACAACTGCAATTACCAGTGGATTTTGCAGGCTGCCTCTCCCATGCAAGAGAGCTTCTTCACTTTCTGCAGAAGATTAGTTTAGCGTTAGTTGCTTTGAAGATAATTCCTCAACAACAAATTCAGTTCTTAACCCTCATTTACATTTCCTAGAAGTTCTGTCAAGGTAGTGCCTTTGGGGCTGATGCTTTCTGGGCTTAATCTCAGTCCAAAGGTGATTTTTATGCATGCAAATGTAAATTAAAACACTTTATTTGTTCTCAAAGCAGACACACGTATGACATGATTTTCCCCAGGACCTCTATCCAAAATACTCTGTAATTGCCCAGCATTAGGAAAATATTTCCCAGTACTCATTGAGCTCTAAGGAATACTCCAAGTTAGAAGAAAATCCTATTTCAGAGACATGAAAAAATGAAATAAGAAATAAAATTAATGCAGAACTGCACTGAGCTGCCTGATTTTCTCACTGGGGTTATTGTGGGAAAACAGAGTGATACAGAGTATCCAAAGCAAGTACTTAATTTACAGTCTGAGATGGCTCAGTTCCATCCCCAGCCTCTCTGAAGGAGTTGTGACAGCCTCTGACTCCGCTCAGCACCCCTGAGTACTTGCACCTGCCCCAGCATGTGGACGGTCTGAGCAGCATCTGAATTCTGGGGCCACCAAGCCCCATAAAGGTGCTCAGTTATCACACACTGTCAGAAAATATTAATTACCCAAGTTTTTAACAATTCAGACTCCTCGGCATGTCAGCACCACAAACATCCATGTCCATCCTGATATTATATATACAAATATATACATTCTTCACTTTCAGTAAAAGGTGGGAGCTGGGGTATAAAATCTGGGTTTATTCCTTGCACATCAAACCCCTGCCTGTGTGGTGTGCTATCGTCTGTTCACATTCAGAAGAGAGAGCCTTAACTTAATTACGGCAACTGGTGTGGGGAAATTAAGGATCACTGAACACTGCAAAATGGAAATCAATACTTTTGTGTCTTTCCCAAATGGTCTATTGCTAGACAGATATTCATGGCTATATTTCTCTCATCCTGTGAATATTAATAAGGTAGCAAAGACTATCTATATATCAAAGCCTTGGAAACAAGGCTACTGCTAATACAGGTCCTCAGCAGTAACATGTTATAGCTACCAGCTGACTGATTTGTGGGATGCTAAGTAACAGCTCGTTGCTAATACAATCCTTCATTTTCTATTCTGAAACTTGTTTACTTCTGTCGCCATTTATTAAAGTACTGTCCAGCTATAATTAAAAAGGACAGGACAACAATGACCTTTAGTACCTCCTTGCTGTGATAAGTGAGATGCTTAAACAAGAGCTTAGACACCTGACAGGCAAGTACAAATGGGGCTTTGATGAGCTGTGTGACAGCTTTTTCCACAAATGAGACACAACAGAGAGGCAGGTCATTAGAAATTACCCTGCAATGGGATGACTGGCATGTACAGCTTTTGCAATCCTATTAAGCTGTTGCCACTGAATGAAAGCACCTGCTCATTGCAGGGGTAGGTAAGAGATGTTGTTTACACCTGGTGTGGTGGGCTGCCTGTGCTTGAGACACCACACTTGGGTAAATACGCCCAGTACCTCTGGCCTGATTCGGCCTGGGCAGTGATACAGATCTTAAATGAATTTCCAGGCATGAAACTTCTGCAAAATGGGTTTAATGCTGAAAGCCTGTCTTACTGTATCTGTTCCACTGTGTTGTATCATAATTTAATAAATCAGAAAGTGTAGAGATGACAAACGGGTAAGCAGCCCAAAGGATTAAAGTGTATATTGGGGTGTCACCTAATGCATGGGCCTCTAGGGTCCTGACATGGGGCCCCAGTGGGAAAGAGGCCCCAGCTTGCTTCAGCCTCTGACCAGGATATCTGATCCACATTTGGGGTATTTGCTGTGGTAGCCACATCCCACATGACAAGCACACATGATGAAAATTCTGATTTTTTGCAGTACCAGACTGTTTATCAGATGCCCAGGAGTACCACCAGTGCCACTTGGGGACCTGTTTGTGTGGGATTATCAGGCATTCCTAGTCAGCCCTGGGCGTTGGCTTTCCATACGGTCATGAAGACTTCCCTGCTGAAGTACAGTAATATAATGAAGCAACTATACAGATATGACTAAAGTCCACTGCTATTTATGCACTAAGAATATTTTTATCCCTATTACAGGGAAAGTGGAGACAAATGTTATATGATATTCTCATTTTACCATCTATATGAAATTATATACCACGTTTTAACATGAGAAACCTAAATTTCCCACCAGGCAAAGTTTTAATTTTTTTAAATTACTGAGTGTGGAAGAAATACTGTGTATGTACTCATACATAAGCCATATGTACATATCATTTGCCTCTGGCCTTGCTATGTTTTCAATTGCTGATAGTTATATCTTTCTTAGCATGTGCTCCTCCCGTCTGTTGTAACCAAATGTTGTTCCTAAGCCTATGCTCAGTTTAGAACCTACAATGACTCACCCAGTTGCTCAACATAACCTCCTTTGTTTGGGTGGAACTACCCACAGTGCATGAAGATAAGGGTTAGAGCCATTACTGTAAGCTTTGTGAAGCACTAAAGTTATTTTGTCAAATGACTATTGAAAGCCTGAAGCAATGGTACTGTGGCTGCAATGCAAATAGCACTGTTCCCTGAGCTGACATGCGCTGATTTAAGAGACTTACTCAATGTGAGCAGATTTGAACTCGACAGGAAATGCCAGAGCTCCTGGACAGATATGACAACATGAAATGTAAATGATGGCCTTGCAGAAGTGGTCTGTGAACTGGCAAGTCAGCTGTCTGTGTCCATTAGCTGCAGCTTTCTGAGCACATCCCACTTCCACAGCTGGACAGTTCCTCTAACTGTGCAGGTGCTTCTTGAACAAATACCACTTCTTGGTCTCAGGCCTTGTTTTGGGCTTTCTCTCATGCTGCATTTGATAAATAGGGGAAAGCTCCCATTTATAGGCTGAAATTGTCTTCTACTTATTTTTATAAGCCAATTTTTAATTCAAAACTTGGAGAAATTCATATGAAAGTCCACAAAGACTTTTTGTAAGATTTTTTTGGTGCAATCTATGTTTAGACTGATTTCCTGAAGAAATGCTGCTGACATGGCCAGGCTTTGTGTTTTTGGTCTGCCTCCCTTTCTGTGTCAGGCTCCTTATCGCCTCCACCAATAACTTTTGAGCAAATTGGCTGATTTGACAGAGAGACAGATGGCTCAAAGGTATTAAACTCTTACAAGTTTTGTGAAAACAAGCAGCAGGGTAATGGAAAGAGAGCCTCTTAGTGGCTCACTAAAGAAAAGGCTTCGGCACAAATTCAATCCTTATTAAGCCAAAGAAAATCTGCACAAAGCTGAACCCCAACGTGCAAACTCACCACAAACAAGCCTTTGCTGGGGCTGGTGTTCATGAACTAGTTTGTGTTATCCATTGCAAAGCAAGCATCATCTTGTTTACTGTAGAAATAACAAGCTAAATTTTTAATAAGGACACTGCTGAGGCAGTTAATATGCAATGCAATGATATTCATTAATAAGATACCGTAAACCACAAGCCTTGTTGAACTTATACACTGCCTAACTTTGACAGTGCATCTGAGAAAAGAATTATATCAGTACTTAGGGCTCAGATTAAGATATTTGACATTGGCACGTACATCTAACCTCACACAGGAGGTTTGGCATTAAACAAATCGCACTTGGCACTGTTGAACAGGCTCTTGAACACTCACCCCACCACACACACATTGTCCTACAAAGAGCCTAGGTGGAAAAGGTCTGCACTTACATCTGACAGGAAGCTTTGATCAGACAAATTAGGACAGGCTTTTATGTGGAGTTCCTGTCTCTACAGACTGTGTGTTTGATGGCAGTGTCCCTGCTGGAGACACCTCTTCCATTATCGCTCACTGCATGATGCTCAGCTTACAAAGGACACTGCACTTCCCAATTTTCTTGCCTATTCTGCACCACTTAACTATTATGAGGACACTTGGAATGTCGGTATTTTAATGCTTATCTACTTTTTAATTAAATGTTATGACCCATAACTATACCAGTCTCCTTCTTAACTTCTTAGCTAAGAAAGAAGAGGCACAAGCCTGTATCTAGAGCTTTTAACCATATTTCAGTCTCAAACAGGGACACATAAACAGTGTCAAAATAAACAATGGCAACATCACACAGCACTGCACTCCCTTCTATAGTGGTACCAAGCAGTGGCAGCGAGGAAAACTGCAATTTCTGGGTGCATCTGAAGACACTGAGCCCACTGG
Source organism: Rhagologus leucostigma (assembly GCA_013397725.1). Lineage (NCBI taxonomy): Eukaryota > Metazoa > Chordata > Aves > Passeriformes > Rhagologus > Rhagologus leucostigma. The sequence continues at coordinate 227,151 of VZTD01002293.1, forward strand.
CACCTCTGTAGGCACCACCATCTAGCCTTCAGTCAGACAAATGTGCTCTCCACCAATCAAAACAGTGATAGGATTTTCTTCCTCTGGTTGTATCATCCCATGATGCAGTTTCATACACAAAAGCAGCAGCTAATTGCAGGCACAGACGCTGAGAAAGGTAATTATTCTCCTCAGAGCAAAAGGAGATTCCTTCTCCTCAAGCAGGTAAATGCCAGACTTCCTGGGCATGTCAGCACCACACACGTTGCCAGCAGATCCTCAGCTACCTGCTTTTGGGGCCACCTTACGTCTGCAATCCTTTCTACTGATGTGCTCCTCAAGACAAGCAAAATAATGCCACCATTAGCCCAACTCACCTAAACTAACTTCTTGAGGCAAATAGCATCTTAAATACTAGCCACTAGTTCATCATACCTGGTTCTTCTTTCACACAGGGTCACTGTTTATTGACTTCTAACACCGAGGCAGCCACTCTTTGAACCCATGACAGTTTAGTGATGGCACCTAACTTCTGGACTGGGATGGTGTTCAAAACTTGCATCTGCATGGTTGCCTCTGGCTAACCTCAAGAGCCTTATACAAAACTACTCGATGCATTCCTGGTTGTCTTAATCGCCATGAGCGTGTAATCCCCTCAGTGGTGCACTCCCTCCGTGCCAGACATTCCTGTCTGCATGCAGCTGTGCCACAGGGATTGCAACAGGCAACAGCTGCCGTCCCAGCGGTCCCCCAGTGCTCATGATCTCACCATTCCCGTCTCGGGTCAAAAGCCATTTTGTAATACCCCACAAATGCCTCCTAGACTGGATCTACACCATGTTGCAAGGAGGGCACAACCCACTGCAGAACAAACAATCCATCTCTGTGCACTAGCTCTGCACCTGGCCATAGCTACAGTAATCAGTAAGGAGGAGGGTGCACAGCCAGAGTGATTACTGTGTTACCCAAAAGCTTAACAGGGACAGCCGCAGTGCCCCACAATAAATTGCCACATGATTTACTGAAGGGTCTAAGGCGCTAAGAGCAGAGTGATACACTGCCTCAAGTGCTGTCCTTGGGTGTCCACAGGGCAGAGCTGGATCTCCTGCATGGGTCTGAGCTGGGAAATTCAGAGGTGGAACTCGCAATAAACCTTGCAGGAGGGAGGCAGGAAACAGGTGACTGGCTGATGGACACGTTGCTGGAGCGCTTCCAAAATTGTCATGGGTGAAGTCAGCAGCACAGAGTTTCTTCCATAGATGAGTTTCATCTTCTCCATGGCACACGGCAGAGTTATTTAGGGCATACTGAGCATATATGCTGTGTTTTTATAGCTGAATTGTGCCGTACTGCAAGTGTCTTGGAACATACACGGGGTAGACAAGAACCCTTAATTGTCTACCTTCAGTGAGCTTTAACTCCACACGTATTATTACAGTGTCTAAATACCTAAAATTACGGGAGGATGCACTCAAAATGTATGACGTGGCAGTGTGGAGTTCCCAAGCAGCCATGCTCCTGTGGGTATGGTCCATTCTTGAACAAGCTATGGACAAGAAACCACACTTGTCTAAAGGAAAAAGAACTGACAACACCTTGAATGAAGCAAATCACGTGACACTACAAAACTAGCAAATTTTCCTGATGCCAGTCTGGTAGTGTCCCTGTAGGGTCAGGCTGTTGCTAACAGCACTTGGCCCCCAAAGGGACTTCTAGAGGGCCATGATGAGTTGGCCCCCAAAGGGACTTCTAGAGGGCCATGATGAGTTTCCCTCTATCACAGAAGCACTATTAGTGCTGCCTTGCACTCTGTCCTGCTTTTCCAGCTGCCAGGGAATTTGTACTACAGCCTCCCCAAATGATACCACTTGGGAACGTGGCTATTTTTGTTCATGAGTGTGTCTGCAGACGAGTGTTCATCTCTCTGATTTTAAAATGTGCAGCAAAGTAGGCTCCCAAACATAAAACTGTGTATTTTTAACTACAGTTGATACATAATGAAAACATTCCAAATCCGTGATTTTTAAAAAATGATCAGCTTACAGGCATATTTCCATTTCATTTTGTTTACAGAGTAGGGAGGCAGAATGAGAAGAAAAAAGGGTGAAAGGGGCAACTATACAAGCAGACTCTGTGCAGCCAAATTAAAATGCGCAGAAACACTCAAAAAATGTAAATAAAGTGAAAAAAAAAAAGGAAGATTTTGTTTAGACAGCTTCTTTTTAATGATCAGTGATCTTATGCACGCTGGAGTTCTGTCAAACATGTAAAGGCACATTGCTAGCATACTTTCTTAGCAGATTTGGAAGAGGGAGCATGTGCGTAGTGTGATAAGGAAAGGGAAAATAACAAAATGAAAATGGCAGTTATGGAAAGTTATCTCTGTGGGCAGATGCAAAACATAGGGCCAAAATCTGTGTTGTTATTTCTTATGGTAGAGAGTGATAAGGCAAGAAAGTAAAGCAAATAGAGGAGAAAAATCAGACTAGTAGACAGATAAGCAATTAAATCAAGAGCTTAGACCTGTTCTGAACCTCTGCATTTCCCAAACACGCTCAAAGAGCACTATGATATTACAGGCACATTGCAGCCTCCTACCTGCTGATTCACATGAGGTCCCAGTATTTTTCTTTATGAATAATGCCAAAAGAATCTGGCTTTTCTCTTCCTAAGCACTGTATGCTTTGCTTGTGCTGATCTCTCTTGAAATGTCAACTTTACATTTCCAATATCCACAAAGAAATTCTTAATAAAAAGATATGATCTGCATTTCAGAATGAGACCTTTAAATCCTTTAGCCCTGCCAGTTTCTAGGGAACTTTTGTTAAGAATGAAACACCCTGTTTAATAACTCCTTTCCAATAGTAATCAAGAGAGTTGCAAACATCAGTGGACCACAGATAACAAAGGCAGTACAATCCAGGCAAGTGAAAAAGGGATTTTATCCAGGATTCTTGTAAACAAATGCGAACAATTTGCAATATGTTCTGTGCATAACCTTGCCATATTTTAATTAGATTTCCAACTAAGATACTCTGAAATGTCTATTTAAAATAATTCTGCTGAGTTATGACATAAGGACACATTAGAAATGTGCAAACAAATCCAATACACCCAGCTGCTTTTTCGCCTTTGTCTGCATTGCTTATGCAGCTACAGTCTTTGCTTTTAATTCATTTACACTGCTGATTGACATTAAACAGAGCTGTCCCATTCCTCACTACACATTCTTACCACCTACCTTGTAATAAAACCATACAAGCACAATCTTTTGGGCCAGTGACCTGAACAAGTCATCCTGTAGTCACACTTTTACCAGACTCGAACCAAGAGAGGGAAGTGGCCAGGAACAAAACCAGCCCTTTTGGCAAGAATGTGCATTTCAGCTGGATTCCAGGTCCAGTGACACTGCCCAGAGCAGCGGCTGAGCAGTGAGCTGCTCAGTTCTCCAAACCAGAACCCAGGTTACAGCCAACACTGCAGAAACAAGCCCCAGTCCTTACCCCACTCACTGTGAGACTCCAACCCATACTGCTTGTGCTGCCAGCACAAGAAATTTCATTCAGGTCTTCAATGGAGATAATTTTGGTTACAGTTTCAGTTCAGTTATAAGAGGTGTTATGTGGTGTAGTTTTTACACAAGGTCAAGGATTTCCCCCAGGGTGCTCCACGCCAGCTACTGGCCCTGACTGATACCATCTCTCTGATGTGCACAGATGTTATGCACCTCACTGGTGCCACACCTGTCACCTTGCTACTGCCATGCCTGTACCCTTGCCAATTCCTTTGGAAAGAGCTGTAGGTGAAAGGCCCCATAAATTAAATAGTATTATTTTAGTGCCACTATGTGTTGTATCGGCTGAACCAGCAGCTATGGTGGCCGGGGGGCCAAATAGCCCAGGTACAGAGGGGGCCCACTGGTGGACATGCTCCAAAGTGTAAGACTCCCCCTTATCTCAGGGAGAAAGGCCTCCCCCATCGATCTTGTGACCCTATGGAGATTCAGTGTCTCTGACTGACCAGCAGCCAGACCCCTCGTATCCCTTAAGAGGATGTAATCCAGCCCCCACTCCGACCCCTCCTTATCCCCATTGGTTCTTGTATTACCCTGCCTCTCTCCTGTACCCCTTTATGAGTGTATCCCGAACGGAAGTGCTTCCTTCTTGTCTTTGGACTGCATCCAAACAGATGGGTAAATAAACTTCGGTGCTCCATGCGAGGGCCGCCTCTAACTCTTTGCTTCTAGTGTCGCCTGAGCTAGCTGGCTCAGTGTGAGCGTGGCTGTGTGTTTCCATTGCACGGGTGAGAGAGCTGACTCGCGAGGTGCCAAGAAGCACCGCCAGGGGTTCCTTAGCTAAAGGTTCCCCTTGGAACAAGCAGCAGCTTCTCCATCAACACCCACAGGCGGATAAGTGTGCCTTCTGTGTGTCTTTCTATTCTGGCAAGGCAGTGTGATCTAGTGTACTTGAACATAGCATCGGGGACTCTGGAACTGTAACTCTGGTTTTGCCGCTCTGCTGCCATCTATACTCCATCAAAATCTCTGAGCTTTGCTGTGTCCGTCTTCTGATCTTCAAATTGCAGTAACAGCTACAGATTCCACATTACAGAGATGCTACCAGAGTTTTCAAAGGCTGCTGAACACCTGTCACTTCTGCTTACCTCAAAGGTTTCAAATGGTCTGAGGAGGAGGGTCGGGGAGATTCAAAAAACCGCATCTTTAAGGTCATGCTTTACTTTGAAAGCGCCACTTATAAAAAATGGTAAACTTAATTATTTCTGCTAGCCAGTGGGAACTTTTTCCAGTTTTTGATGTGGTACAAAACATACCAATTAAGAAGAGACTCTAGTAAAGTTTTCTAGGTTTTCCAGATACAGAATCACAGTGGACTCCTCATATTCTAAAGTCCTTCAGGTGTTTTAAAGTCGAAGTATTTTAAGCCAATACTTCAGAGGTGCAATTTTTGTTTTAATGAGTGATTTACTTCATTATTAAAGCCAGTAAAACTGCTTATCTGGCTGAGCTAATTCCTGCAGTCCAGTTACTCTGATCATAAAAAAGAAATCTGTGATGGGCTTCAGCCTTTTAAGGGTTTCCTAGAAAGGGTAAGCAATTTTTTTGATATGTTTGTTATCTGGGATATTTATTCTTCCTCCACTGATAGAAATTGGGACAGAAGATATAAAAAAAAAAGTAGATAACAAAACTAGACGCCTATTTTTAGCTCAAAACTCTTCTGTTTTCATAGGACTAAAAAACTGTGTAGATTCATTTTCTTATGTGTACATCCCTGCAGTAGACCTGCATTTACTTGCTCTCCTTTACCTGAGTCATATTTGTAATCCTGCATAGATATTGGCAGTTTAAATACAGCTATCTGTTGCCCAGGGCAAGACTGAGACTCAGAAGCCAGGGTGAAAAACAACTTCTGATTCAGCATCCTTGGATATATTTGGTGGACTACTCTATCTCCTGTATTAGTGACAACAGTGACCCACATTGTCTGTCTCCTTACCCCTCATTTGCCTTATATTTGATCTCAGTTGTGGCTTGTTCAGTTGCTCTGCAGATGTGGCCTCACCTCATGCTGTACATTGGAAATAAAGATACTGGAAGGTTGGAACAGACCTGCCACTCCCCTCTTACCTCACCGTGTATCTCTTCTTTGCTCCAAATTTTCTTAGACTAATCTCCTACTCCGCAGGCTGGGATAAAATAATTTAATTCAAATGGCATCACTGGACTTGACTGAATACACATTAACAGCTTACCAAGACAAAACACAAAGTAACAAAGCTGTCAAGTCAGTTTATTTTTCTCTGCTTTCATCCTATTTTCCTTTTTAAAGACTGCAGAAGAACCGCAGGTTAGTTTCATTCAAGGAATAATGGATCCAATACCACGTATACTACAGAACTGGAAGGTCTACTGAGACTAACTTTGCAGCATAGTGCTTATGGAGCAGGTCAGTGTAATTGGAGGTCCTGGTTCAATTATCTGTGCTGATGTACAGTTATTAATCTATATAAAATTGAAGACGAGAGATGTTACAAGTGAGAAAGGTTTACTGTTGCTTATGCCATAGAAGTGTGGGCAGGATCTTGAACTTGGGTCATTCATAGACACAGCATTAAGTACACCATAACCCATGGGCTGTTAGGGTGTAGTTAGGGAAGGAGACAGAACAAGGAGGCTTGTCTTTAACTTGGTCTCCCTTCGCATCCTTATAGCCAAACCAGGTAAGTGAATGATAGATAACATGGATGACAAATGACTGGACCACTGGTCTCACAGTTTGTGCTCAGCCCTACAAAGTCCATCTGGTTGTTGGTTACTGTTGGTACCCCTGAGGCAATGATACTGGGCTGATACTGTTTAATATCTTTAATAACAACCTGGATGGTGGAATAAAGCACACTCTCAGCAAATTTGTGGGTGATACCAAACTGTGGAGAAGTGGTTGAGATGCTGGAGAGCTGCTCTTCAAAGTGACCTTGACAGGCTGGAGGAACTGGCTGACCGGAACCTCATACACTCCACATAAGCAAATGTAAAGTCCTGCAGCTGAGGTGGAATAACCCTCTGCAACCAGGCACACTGGTGCCAACTGGACAGGGACAGCCCTTGCAGAAAAGTCCTTCAGGGTTCTGTGGACAACAAACTGAACATGAATTTGCCCTTTTGGTCAATGATACCACCCTCACACTGGGCTAGTGCATTAGGAAGAATGTAGCCAGCAGATCAAGGTACATGATTTCTTCTCTGTCATCGACACTTATGAAACTACAGGCTACTCTGTTAATTTTGGGGTTCCCCAGCACAAGGATATCATGGGCATATCACAGCAAGCCCTGCAGAGAGCTGAAGCACTTGACATAGAAGGAAAGCCTGGCAGAGCTGGGCTTGTTAATCTTAAGAAGAAAAGGCTAAGGTTAGGAGAGCTTATTGATGGCTCCGTCTACTTAACAGGAAAGCGAAGCCAGGGTTTTTTTAGAGGTACACCACTGTAGGATGAAGGGCAACAGAAACAAGGTTTCAGAATTTTAAATCCAATTAGACATAAGAGAAAAGAAAATTCAACATGAAGGTGGTTAAATAACATCACAAGTTGCCCAGAGCAGATGTGGAAGTTGCATGTCAGTCCTTGGAGACACTCAGAACTAAACTTGACAAGGTCCCAAGCAACGTGATCCAGCTGTCTCTGCTCTGAGAAGGTGCTGGACTGGATGACCTCTCAATGTCTCTTCCAACCTAAATTCCGTGATTCTCAGTCTTTTTGCCTGGGCAGTTCTTGTACACTGACGTTTCGGAGGGTTTAGGATGTTTCAGTGAAGCAGACATATCAAATGAGAAATCATGTTTTCTGAACATCACACTACGACCAGGATTATTTCTTGCACTTTGTGGTGCTACTGGGATGCTCCTGCACATACTATTTTTATGCAAACTAGAGCTATTTTGTTTCAGCACAGTGTTTTTCTCTGCTGGGGATCTGAACTCTGGGTCTCTAAGACAAAGGAAAGGAATATGTGCCTTACACAGCTGGTGTGAAGTCATTGTGTGACCATACAGACACAGCCTGAGTGAATGTCACCTGAGTCCTACTTAAAACTAGAACCTGAACTGTATTTCAGTAGATGGTAGTTTGATTAAAAACAGACTGGGTGAAAACTCAAGTCCAAAAGTCAATAGTCATTTCAGTGAAATAGAACTGTGTGGAGTCTCATGCATGTTTTTAATCCATATTGAAGAACTTCTTAAAATGTCAAGAGTCCAGTCTGCTGAATGTAACATTTCCCTCCAGGTTTAGCTTCAGAATGGAAACCATCAAATCTCTGTCAATCTCTCATGTGAGCAAGAAATGGTCTAAAATTGCCTTGGTGCCAACAACACATTTTACAGATTGCCTGATACCTTTTGTACTTTTTCAGTGCAAAATTAAAATAGATCACAGAGAATATAAGGTAATGGAAAATCGCGTTAATCACAAATCTTCCATTTTAGAGAAGATGCAAGCTCAAGATACATTGAAAAAGAGTCTATCATACCTATGTGTCTTTCTAAACATTGCTGAAGCATAGATGTCGCCTGTATTTATTGGGTGTCTCAGACTGGAGAGTACACTAGTGCCATTAAAGAAACAAACTCTGCTAAATTTTGCAATAAACAGAATTGCAGCATCTGGTTTGACAACAGCCACTGCCATAAAGATCTCCACTTCCGCTAATAAAAGGATGACATGTAAAGATTTTTGTTTAAATCAGCAAATTAATTTGTAACTTTTTCATTGCTATAAAGTTGCAGTAATTGTCACTCAAAGGCAGGAAGTCAAATTTTACACTTACACAAATGCTAAAAACAATGATAACACGGAATTTGATTATTTTTAGCAGAGAGTTAAAAAAGCATTGCAGTTCAATATTTTAAGCTCCTGGTACAACCTATTTGCACCTCTTAAATATTAATCCTGGTTTTAAATAATTTTATTATAGCTTAAACAAAGAAGCAAACCTAAATTCAGTATGCATTACATCAGTAGTTAAGTATCTAACAAGAAATTAACATCACTATAAATCTATTTACATTTTACAATGATTATTTAGGACAGCTGAGCCTCATATATGCTGAAAGAGTATGTCAGCATACAGCAGCTGCTGATAATAACCAGCATGTGTTGGCAGGAGCTTTTTGTTTTCTGAAGATAATTAAAACTTGCTATAGTTTTCCAGCTGCTACAGAGTCAATAAGGAATACTTTAAAAAAATGAGTGGCACATTTTTGATTCACTTTAAATGGATTGTGGCTACGTCTACTGAATATTCACTAAAGACAATTATTCTACAATTTTGGGTTTTCATAAGTTTTCTAAAAGACAAGCTATATGGCAATAGTTTCGATCAGAAAATTTGTAACTGTCAGCTTTGGGTGCTCAGGAGGAAGAAAGCATTCTGGTAACAGAAATGTTTTGCTAAACAAGAAAAGATACTCACTCAACTTCTTGTGTCCTTATCTTTAAAATTCTGTGTACTATGTATTCAGATGGCATTTTAAAAGCTCTATTTATTGGTTTCAGCATAGTTTTTTTGAAAGCTTTCTGTTCTTGGAAACATTCACCAGCACCACGGAGCCGTAAAAAGCCTTGCCAGTGTGAGAGTCAGTGGCTCTGTAGAGCTACCATGAAAATGGCAATAGCTTTATACTGATCCTCCCTGAAGACTCAAGATGGGGGATTTTCCAGGACTTTAGACCACAGTCTTCCTCCAGTTCTCACATGACATCATACCTGGTGGTTGGTGAAAACTGTCTTCCTGCTTGTACAACAACTTTTAGGCCCCATGCCCAAGAGAGTCCAACATCAATCCAGCATCTTTCTTAACTAAAGTCTTCCACAGACATGGTCCAAAACACAGCTTTCTAGAACAATGCAACTTCAAAGGTCTGAGACATTTCTGAGTAACACGTAATTACTTAGCTGAAGTTAACCAAGCAAATTGTTTCGTGAATAACCTTTGTGTGCTTAGCTATGAAAAAATAATGAGTTTGAATCAAAGACACTGATATGAGGGCACAACCAGTCCAGAATACCTGTTTGTCCTACCACTATCTGGCCCCTGGCCTGGACTAGTGACCATGGGAAGTAGCAGTGTACAACAGGGCTAACGGAAACCTGAGTGACCTCTCCTTGCAGCTCTCACTGGTGGTGGCTTTCAATGAGCACCTGAGGTGGAAACCGGTTTGCACTCTCTGACTAAAAAGATAATCCTAATAACGGAAAAGGAACTAAATTTCCCTCAGTGACAGTCCAGTTCTCTCACCCATCTTGACAAGCTGTGGATGTCAGAGGCCAGATTACAGGCCTGAAATATCGATCATCTGCCTTGTCAGTCTTAAAATATACTTTCAGTACCCAATATTAGAGAAAATAAGTCTTACTGAAACAAAATGCAACTTAATTTTTTCTTTAGCAACTACAATTATTTCCTTTTAAACTTCAGAGGCCAGAACTAATGAATTGATCTTCAGATAAGAGGCCACTCGAAATAATAAGACTTTCAGCAAGTAACACTGCCATTATGCACCAGGCAGCTGAAACGCTTATTATGCAGTTCAGTGAAAACTCAAAAGACACAAAGCATTTGATATGACTGGCAGCAGCACTGTCTAAAAATAGCTCTGCATAAAAGGGAATTAAAATGTCACCGGAAATCTTTTCCTTCCTTCAGAAGCTGCTGGTAAACAGACCTTTCTTAGTCTGAACTGACAATTGCCCCATGTGCAAGTGCAAGGGCACCCCTTCGCCTCTTGCTGGCACCCGTGGCCCTTCCACAAGGATGTCAGGGCTGCGAGCTTCTGGGGAGGGGATGGCCTCAGGGGTGAACTGCAGCCACTTATCTCCTCAGGTAGCACCACTGATGCGATGTCTGATCAGCCATCATTGGGATGAAGACAGCTCCAGCTTTCAGCATGAAGCACTGGATGAAGACAGCAATCCTGGCCATGAATCAGTGCCTGTATTATTTGATCCAGGCTACAGCACTCAGGCAGTAGTATGAAATGCAGCTTTTGCTGAAATGGCTCAGGTTTTGGCAAGGGTGTCTAAGTTTTAATGCAGAATCAGCAGTTTGAATGATAAAAAAGTTTTGGAAAAAGTATTCTGGTATCTCAGTCTGTTAATTTGGAAGGATCTTTTAAGACAGATATAGACTGATGCTTGCTGAATTTAAGAGACAAGAAACTCCTTTTAACTCTGGATAAGACCTAGGCAGACTGCCACACTCTTAACGAAGTGAAGCTGACAGAATAGCAGTTTTAAAATATCCTCAGAAATATATATAAATATAGCTGTAAAAATGAAAAGAAAAGGGAAAAAAATTAAAAGCCAAGGACTTACTGCCCCACCCTCTGTGCCAAGCACTAACTTTTGGATTTTACATTATCCCCTTCAGATAAATGTTTGCAGGAAGAGAAAGCCATTACCTCTGAAGTTACAAAATGATTAGATATTCAGCTGCCGCCATCAGATGTAATTAAAGACACAAAACTTAGATTCATCCCACAGAACATTAAAGTTTGCCAAATACATTATGAAAAAGCCACATTGTGTGGCTCTGAGAGTCTTGTCCTGTCCAGACTCCCACTCCCATATCAGTTGGAGACTAGGGAAAACTAAACATTCTGTGCTTCCTGAAGCTGAAACGATGGAAAAGGACTGTGCCTTTCACACGAATCCTGCCCTTGTGCCATCTGAGTGTTGACAGAGATACTGCTTCCTCCTCAAATCTAGAGTCATCTTACGTCTTTGGTCCCTTTTCAAATCTTGGGTCTTTTGGAAGGATGCTCGATGATGCTGCAGTTACTGGGATCAGCAATATGATCTCATTATTTGGAATGGTTTTTGCAAGTTCTGATCTTACACAGATTTGGGATACTGATTTCAAAAGGAGAAGGATGGGTGGTTACCTAATATGAACTGTCTTTCACAGTATGAAATAATGAAAATTACTTAAGTACTTGGCTTTTTAACAGAATTTATTTCTGCATTTTTGCAGGAATGGAAAGGCACTTCATGACAGGATACATTTACTTTCGTGTACTTCCATCAGAAACTTAAAGCATTAAAAATTTTATTACCTCTTTTGGGGGTAATACTACAGAAACTTTAATATTGGATCTTTAGACCTTGTGAGCAAGGTTTCTCCTCATTTTGCACCTTCTGTGGCAGCAGCAAGGGGGGTTACAGTTACACTGCTAAATGAAACACACACTGATTCTGGTTTTTGGTCAACTGGCATCACTCAGCTCACGTCCTCACAACCTATGACTAGCCCTCTCTGAGGCTTAGTCTGAGCTGAGCCAGCTGGAGAAGCCAAAACAGAGCCAGAGAATCTGCTCAGCAGTCCAGGGGATACTTCAAGCTCACCTCCCATCCCTTTTAGCAGCATAGATACGGCCACTCAGATTCAGGAGGGACATTTTACTGCTCTAACAACACAGGAATATGATGTGTTAACACCTAGTATCTGCAAGCAGGAGTTTCTGGATAATAATGTGGATAATGGACACTGAAGTAATGGCCCAAAGTACATGCAGCAAGGAAGGGGAAAGTGTTTTCAGAGATCTAGGGAAAACCACATGGTTCAGTACGGGGTTTGGAGAAACAGCAGTTCCTCGCAGAGAAATGTTACAGAGGAGTAAAAGCTGTACCATCATCCTCACTTCCCAACTCATTCAGCAGTAAAAGCTGTACTGCCTTTTCCTAAAGCTGACAGTGTCGTCTTTTCCTGCAAATGTGATTCCAGGAAGGAAGCTGAGAAATCTCCCAGAAAATGGCAGGTCTGGTGGGTGGCGGATGCCAGCAGCTGTGTGTTTGTGACTAAAGAGGATAAAATCTAGAATTAAATTAGAGATTCCAATTTGAACTTACTGCTTCTACTCATATTCCTAAATGATTCAAGTGATGGAAGACTAGAAATGAGCACAGCACAATCGATAAAATAAACAAACCATGAAAGACACTAGTGACACATTAAGGGGGAAAAAAATCAGATACCCTTTAGGCCATTTGGACTAAAGGAGAGAGATGACAATAAATATAGAGAGATTTTGGTTCCAAACCCTGAAAACTTTGCTCATACAAACAGACCTTCCTCCAACCACAATCCGATTAAAAGAGAGCACAACTATTGCCAAAGGCCTGTAACATCTAGCTCATTAAAACAATACCAGTTGACATTATTAGGATGTATTATTTTGCTCCTTTAGTACAGGGGAAGATTCATCTGAGTAAGTATCAGGGCTGAGTCCTTCTTTGGCAAAGGGCTTTGACTGGAAAGCAAAATGTCTGGTATGTTCCAGGCAGGCAGCTTCCATGCCTGGCAGATGGTATTTACTTAAGACGTACAGCACAGCCCGTATTTTAAACCAAGTTACTTTGCTGAGTTTACCTAACTTATCACAAAGGCAGAAACTTTTGTTCATCTCTGTGTCTGTATTAGTCAAAAATCCTATGTATTCTGAACCGCTATGGAATGATTATTTTCTCCTGGCAGAATTAAACTCAGTCCTATAACAAATGAGAGGCAAAAACCCACAAGATGTTTTCAAACTGAGTCACACACATCCTTTTCAGCCAAGCCATAATACTCCCAAGTCCTCTGAATCATACTGTCTACTCTTCAACAGCTTCTAAATAGTCCAGCCCAAGGTGCTCAAGCCGTCCTCTCTCCCACTCTATTATGTTGTGCTCAGCTGACCCGTTAAACTGAACCTGAAAGGGGAAACTCATCCGGTTTTTAAGCAAAAGTGCACTGCAAGGCACAAAGACGAGGGTTTTCTGACTTGCTCACATTTCTATATCTATAAAATGAGTATAAATAAGAAATGACACAACTAGTATATACCGGATCAAGCTCACAGGACATCTAATTCATTTTACTCTCAAAGGCAGCTATTACAAGGTGTAACAAACTCAACTACGGACAATTGTTTAATAACCTAGTTACAAGGGTCCTGTTTGCTCAGTCTCTTAGGCACTAATCCAAACATATGTGATGCTCTATATGAAACAGCTCATATATTTGTTTAAGTGCAATTAAACATCTGAGAATATCACATGATAGGAGTAAGATAAAAACATGGATGAGGCTAAGATGCTATCAATGACTACACAGCTTGCATTTGAATAAAAATTAAAAGTATATAACTATCTACTGCCAAGAAAGAATAATAATATCTGTTTGGAACCTAAAACTGTAGATTTTTAAAATTAACATTTACAGTGCTCATGGTACAAATACTGCACTTTATTTTCAGGGATTTCTGTATAAATACAGATATAAGAGACTGAGTAACAAAAATGTTATGTACATATTCTCTTAATTAATCTATTTTTGTGAGTCATTTCCATTTTACTTCTGTTATGTGGCATTTTAAATACCACAGTGACTTACCACTTCTTCTAAATTTAAACTAATTCCCCTCCTGATTATTATTATTACTCTAGTGATTTATTTATTGAGCATAAATCTTGCATGTATTGGCTCAAATGTCTTTTAATATTACTGTCTGTACTTATACATTGGGGTTAATATGAAATTCAGTCTCCTCCACGATCAATACAGAAGATATTTAGCACAACTACAGCTGTTCATTTCACAATTTCAAAACAAGAAAGCCTCGAGTTAAGATTTCACCTTGGCTGAAATCCTGCTTTGAGTGAAATTGAGAGCAAAAGTCTCCTAACTCAAAAGAAGAGCCAAGATTTACTTCTTGGTGTCCAACCTGCACCCGTCAGCTGAAGTGCCACTGACACTTTGTGGCTGTGAAACTTTTAGGCCAGAAATAGCCACTATTATTGAATCCAATCTGCAGTAACACACAGGCCACATCTAGTTACATATCACACAGGTATTTCCTGATAACTTCAGTTTTCGAACCTTTTTGCCAGGTAGTGGCTCCAGTGGAGGTTTCTCCCTTTTAAATGTCCTGTTGTTTACGAAGTACCACTTTTTAAAACTTTAATTAGCCGGACTGCACCCTTATACACCACTGTTTTTTTTTAATATAGACACATCTCAGGGCACTCTGAGCTTGTAAATACCTCTCAGGATGCTCACATTTTTTGTGTTAAAGTTTCACACAAGTACTTCAACCATTTCAGAGTATAAGTACATAATAAAAGTATTTTTAAAGAAATCCTATTATTTAATGGAAGAACTCTAGTTTCTCCAAGTCTAGGTCTAAGGACTTGAGGAAAGAGTGTGTAAGGAAGAAAAGATGGTGAAGAAGCTTCATGTGACATAGGGTCTCAGTTTCTAAGGGATCTTAGAGAGTGTATGAAACAACCAGCCCAAAGATCCCTCTGCTGTGAGCACACGCCTGCCCCACACATATCTGACAGTGGAGGGGGATGGACCATGTCCCAGCTCAGGTCTGCAAAGCAGCTCTGCAGCTAAGGACGTTCCTCCTGGTGCTCCAGGCAACCCCAGCCCCAGTTCTGTCCTCTTCTGCATGCCTGGGCTGGAGCACAGACACAGAGGCACCACAAGAGGAGGCACCGGCGGCTGAAAAGGGGCTACAAACTGCTGCTGCCCTGACTTACAGGCTCAAGAGGCAGTAGACCACCAGCACTGGACAGAGATGACATAAGTGAGGTATCATTACCACCACAGCTGAATCTTTTTGGTTAATCTTTTACTTTCCTGTGTTCAGACAGAGAGATTTAAACATGTGTAGCTAAAGTGGCCAGCATCCAGAACACGAGAAATGCTATGGTTCAGGTTACCTGAACAACTGTATTTTGTTCTCTTTGTATGTCTGACCAAACTCATAGTCTTTAATTTTTACATTGTATCCCATTTCCCATCCCATTATCTACACCTGTGTGCATACCAGGAAATTGATCTGGGCTTTTTTAATGCAGCCTATGACTGCAACATTTTCACCTACATGACTTCCCTGTTTTCCTTTTGAATGTGAGAGTATATTATAGCTTATGGTACAATAACCGTTGAAATTTAAGTCACTTTAATTGCATAATTATTTCCAAGTCCCTTGCATACCTCTGTAACAATTTCCACAAATTCTAGTCATGCTTGAAAAAGAGGAGAGTTAAACAGATTGAACTAACTCCAAAGGGAAGACTATAAGACAGAAAAGTGCATTTGTTTGCACTTCTAAAACTCGCTCAAACCAGACAAATCCAGGTGACCCAAAGGTAATAGTACACATACAAGATCAAAACTGAAACTGCAACACATAAGAGTATAAAACATCTGCTAAGCCTTGAATGGAGAGTTTGCCTTGAAAAGTTGAAAGTCTGATTTAATATCGCTCCATCGAACAATTTTCCTCAACGGTTCTTGCCTGTGGACATAAACTGAGACAAATCACAGAGCATTACGCACCGTGGGCAGGAATTTACTCACTGAGAATAGGAATTTGTCTTATTTTCATTTGTTTCTTCATATTATTGTCTTACTGGACGTGCAGGCTAAGAATCTAATTTTACTGTAGATGAAAGGGAACATTTCTTTACCAGCCTGTCTATGCTGGTGCAGATGTGGCTTCATTCACCTTGAATTACACTCTACCTGTACTGCACAGTCAATGATTTCAATTTAACATTTTCAGGGTACAGCCTCAATTCCTCATTACTTTTTACCTACAGCTGCTTTTTATATTTTCTGTTCTGCCATGTACTGTGAAAGAAATAACAACTTTGTGACTCATGTAATATAAATTCTTGAAAGTCACCACCTTATTTATTTAAAGAAAACATGAGTAATCGTTAATGAATTCTCATACAGTTACTGCACACAGAGTTTGAATAAATACCTCAGACCAAGCATGCTACACCCTGTTCCTTTATGCTGAGGCATGTGTCCTTCAGTGTGGAAACTAACGGGCTTATGGGGGAAAGGGAATCATCAAAAAGATCACATTTTGAAACTATCTGTTTAATATCAAACAGATAATTACTACTCACATTCACAGGCCACCTCATAATTCTGCTTCAAGGAGTCAGTGGTGTACACAAACCAAATATTTAGGACTTTCAAAGTATGATCTGATTGAAATAACAGTCCGGTTCCCGTCATTTCCCTTGTGGTGATTTTCTTTTTAGAAATTATTAAATAGTATAATTCCTCTAATGACTCATTTAGTTTATTTTTAACTAACACCAAAGGAAAATACAAAGGAAATAGTCTTCAGCAAATGTGTTTTTCAAGTAGGAAGAAAAGCTGTATTGTGATATGATAGAGTAAATTAGCATAGTTTAGAACAGTACATGCAGCTAATGACCGAAAAGATAGCAGTATCTGCAACACTTTGTATCACACTGCATTACTGACCAGGAATGGAAGCTTTGACTCCTTCATACATTGTAAATTGGATATATTGTGATTTTGTAAAACATTCCTTCCACTAAGGAAAAAATATCCCTGATATAACAATCCTGCTTTCCAGTTTGAAAACCAGCAAGTGAAAAATAACTGAGTAAGAAGTAGAGAGAAGGTATTCAAACAAGCCCCAAGGCAGCTTAGCACTTAAACATGTCGCAGATCTGTTTTCAGCAAAGCAATTAACCAGGCAGGATTCACCATTCCAGCAATCTTAAAACGCAGGCTGGATCTTCTTCTAAACATCTGCTACAATTCAAATTATTAGATTGGAGAGGTGCTAACATAAGAATTGGGGTAGCTATGCTCAAATACTTTGTCTTAATGGCCTTAAAATGTATGACTCAGATATACAAATTCAAGCAATAATGATTTACATGCTTTACTCAACTGGATGACTGAAAGCAAGTTTTGGTTCTCTGATTTACTTTTGAATCTGCTGATCTACTTTTCAATATGTTACTGATAAATTTCTCTGTGGTACTCTGCTAGTTATGAATCCTGTTTGTTAATGGAGTAAAATTCATTCAGCTCTAAAAGCACAGACTGATAACTCCAGCCGTATTACAGTACTCTTCCAGTACCCTCTGGGACAGGGATAGGGACTGATCCAGTACCCTCACACTGCTTACAGTTTGAACAAAGCAAGCAGAGAGGGTGACATGCTGATCCAGCAAAACTTGGTGAAAGTCTTGTGAGGAATTGATGGATCTAGGTTTTTCACCCAGAGTGCAAACTGGAGGTTTCAAATTGAGTCACACTAGATAGGCTTAGATTTTTTGGTATTGCTAACACAACTATGTGCATCAAAATAATTAGTCATTACTTGGGGCACTGTGGAAAAAAATGTGTGCCTTGGTTTTGCACTAGATGTGTATCTGCCTACATATGGGCTTACAGATAGCCATCAGCATCTATCTGCACACATAATTTCCTTACTGCTCATGAACTGACACTTGACCAGCAGTGGATCCTGTCCCCAGCTTACGTCAATAAAAGAAATGAAGGAAGCAACGATGTATTCTTAAAGACCCAAAATACATAAATATTTCATATACTGAACAGTAACATACATCACATGCTCAAGGCACCATGCTAATATAATTTCCACAGCTCCGTGCAGAACAGGTTGGAAAGCTTTAAAAGAGGAGCAGAGGTCATTCACCACAGACTGACCATCCGTGTAACAAGCTGCAGTAAGAGAAGTTACAACTTTGAAACTCCTCACCATGCAGCTTCTCCAAAGTCTCAGCACCACTGACTGGCTTTGGCAGCCCTGGCTGTCCTGACAGATGACAGGTTAAAAGAGGGAATATTAAACAGCACCATGACAGGTAGAAGAGGTGTGTTAATCCACCATATCCTCCGTTAATGCTGTTTGAACACTAAGTTGGTACTAGCACTGCACCCGAAATGTTTTCAAATAAACCTGGAGAGAAATAAATTACCCTTTCTTTCCATTCAATCCAGGCCATATACTGGGTACACAGAATGACATAATATCCTTCCTGAAATCAGAGCTGCAGTGAGGACCAGTATCCTCCAAACACGACCAGTTCCTGAGACTGCCTTGCAAACAACCACCTTTTCCTAATTGCCACAGAAACTATCTTTTTCATCTTTTTAAAGCCGGCCAAAGAATTATGCATTGTTTTCTTTATAAATGCAATAAAATTTCATCACTGTATTCTGTACTTCTGCCAGAGTTTGGCAGCCACAGATACAGAGAATCTTACTGGAAAGCAACACACAGAAATAGCCACTCCATTTAACTGCTGCTGGTCAAAACTTCACACCAATTTCTGCGATATCTGCCAGATATGACATTAAATGATGCTATCTCTATGCCTGCCCCTAGTCAGCGGAATCAAATACCTTTTTGCAAGCTGTCCAGAAAGTGGCTGTTATCATCAGGAATTTTTTTTTCAACATGACATTTTCTGCATGTAGGACCACTCTGTTTTGGAAACTGGTGTTCTTGAAAACAGGATTCCATACAACACTACGACCAATACAAAACTATGTATTGATTTGCTTTTTAATCCAGAAAAATTGGTACAGTTGGCCAGGGTTTTTATCTTTGCATTAGCCATTCTGAAGATGATTTTAAATTGCATGCACAGGCCAAAGGATTTGTTCTGAGGGCAGTCTGCATTTAGCTTTAGTGCCATAGACAGACATGCAGAAAAAACCAAATCAATATATTTGTAATGACTGCTTAGATAACTGCTTAAGCAGCTGCAGAAAGCCAAGACAGCAATTATTTTTAAGGCTATGTGACAAGTTTTCTAATCCCCTGACAGTTACACACACTTGTTTCCAAAGGATGTTATCCCAGTTGCTTTCTTCCAGTCGCACTGGACTTCTGCTTCTTTTTTAATTGGGTGACCATCTATTCTCCTTTTGTGGGTTACCACGGGCAGGTTTGACCTGTAGCAATTGGAGCAGACGAACTGGTGCCAGTAACTGCTCAGACAGTCAGACAAGACGAAGTTCAGCACCTAAGATACCACATTAGTTTATGATTAAAAGGTAATTTAGTTAAATAGCTAATCATGCACCAGTGTTTGTCTCCTGGTTGTCGGTGTATGTGTACATGTGTGGAAACAGAGGTACGAATGACTATTTCAAACACCGTTTCTAGCCAGGTTAGTTTGGAAGAGCGACAGCAAACGAGCCGAGACATGAGGCATTAAAACCTGTTCTCTTACGAAAGAGCAGACCTGCACACCCTGCGCCAACGCCGGGCTGCGGAGCGCTCCTGCCAGGAACTCACCTTGCTGAATTTTCGTCACCAGCTGGTGACGGGCGAGAATCCTGCTGGTCCTGTAGGGAGGGCGCCGGGCGGGCGGATCGCAGCGCCAGAAGAGCTCCTGGCCCTCGGGCGACACCGCGTTCAGGTAGAAACAGGCGGTGCCCGCGGCCCGGGGCACCTGCTTCAACATCCCGCTGCCCTCGGCTCGCCCCGGCCGTCCCGCGGCGCTGCTCCAGATCGGAATCAGGGCAAGGGAAGCAAGGAGGCTCTAAGCCCCAGGGAGCGGCGAGGAGCGAGCGCTTTAAACGAAAAAGGAGTGCCAAGAGCTACTACAGCTCGGGATTCCGGCTTTCTCCCACATGATCCGCGCGGGCCAATCGCTCCCAGTGCTGCCTGTGGAAGTGAGCCTGCGGAGCGGGACAGCCAGCCTGCCCCAGCCCGGCACACAGCCTGCCCCAGCCCGGCACACAGCCTGCCCCAGCCCCAGCCTCAGCCCCAGCCTGTCCCGGTCCAGCACACACAGCCTGCCCCAGCCCCGCACAGCCCGTCCCAGCCTCAGCCTGCCCCAGCCCCGCACAGCCCGCCCCAGCCTCAGCCTGTCCCGGCACTCCCCGGCTGGCCGGAGTTTACCCAGCACGGAGGGGCTGCACCGGGCCGCTTCAGAACGCAAAGAAGAAATAGTTGGAGACGCTCGGGAATGCGTGTTTTAGAGTAATCAGGGCGCCGAAAAGCTTTTCCTCCTCTGCTCTACGCTGCCCAGCTGTTGACTCATCTCTGGAGATGATGCCCTCACTACTTTTCTAAAAATCATAACCCTGTTTGCCAAGAAAAAGTCCGTTTATGGAAGGGCTGTCTGAATCTCCAAAACCACACGGTACAACGAGCACTGGAACAAGCGAAGCCCTTGAGATGAAAAAAACTCAACAACACCTAGCCGCAGTCACTCAGCAGTAAACAAAACCCAAGAGTCCCTAACATTAATGCTACCAAGAACTAGTCACAGCCTGGAAGAGGGAAAGGGGATGGAGAGGTTCTCTGTTATTCAGGTTCCTTGCCATAATGTCTTCTTTTTTGTTGTTCGTTTTTTTCAACAGACAGAGGGGCATGTGTTTTCATTCTGCCCTCACAGATCAACCACTGAGTTTGCCGAATATGCTATTTCTTTGATTAATCATATGGAAACAGAACACTGCCATTTTTATCAGCAGGTGCGCAGCAAATCTGAGTGAAAAGATACTGAAAATGCCCTCCTAGTCAAATAATTTTTCATTATATTTTAAAATACCAATATTTTGGATTAATAAACAACTAGTGTGTGCTGATTTCTAAGAACCACAGGAAATGAGTGATTTCTAAGAATCACAGCTCAGGAACGGTGCTGCTATCTCTGTGCCCCTTCCCATGAGACCAGTGTCAAGCTGGGGCCTGGCAGCTGACAGCACTGTTGGAGTGGCTGCAAGCCCCAGGCAGAAGGCGCTCAACCCCCATCCCAACCCATGGGGGATCTTGACCTCCCCAAACTCCACCTGGACATGTACCTGCGGTGACATTGTTGTCTGTGTCCTGTTCTCCAGCCTTGAGGCCAACAATATGTCACTACATGCCGTGGTACAATGGAGCTCTCCTCCCACTCCCTGCCTCACAGATGCTGACATGGGCAGGGCCGTGAGGTGGCACTGCTTGGGACCCATCTCCTCACAAAGGACAGGGCAGATGTAGCCACCTAAACGTGAGAGGGGGAAGGACAGCTCTTATTCACAACTATTCGTTAAAATTTTGCTCCACACAAACCCCCTTAAGGCAGGGTTTTACTGCAATGCAATCTGTTCTCATTACACCTTATGAATTTTATTCCTCATCAAGGTGGGACTTGTGCAGTGCCATAAAATGGAGAAATGTAATTTCGGGTACTAGAAATTTAAAATGAATGCTGTGGACTGGAAGCCTCCATTACCTGTTATTAACATTTACAGTGCCTGCAAGTGCTGTACGTGCTGCTTTTTGCTCCAGGTATGGCTGCACGGTCTCCTCTGTGACTCTAAGCAGAGACTTCAAACTCAAGCCCAAAGACATGGCATCACTACCATCTATAATCTGACACAGAGCTGGGCTCTGGCAGCCAGGCAGTAGGACTGATCAGTCTTCTCGCTGCCTTGCTGTGGAAAGAGGAGAGGCAGGATTGCTTCACAGGTGTGAGCAGAGAGAGTCTGAACAGTAGGGAAGAGATGCTTCCCGTTCCTACCCCAGCTTGCCAAGCCAGTGTGTCAGTCACTCTGCTGCTGTCTTTTCAGGAATAAATATCCCAGAGACCCCCAAATGTCAATGACAGGCATAGTGTTTATCCAAAGAGACATTACCTCTGTGCAGGGAAATTCTTATTTGATTAATCTACAGTTCTTTGATCTAATTCTATTTATAAAATGCTATTGCTAATGTAAAGCAAGTATTAACATTTCATACCAGTCTGCTTAAATATTCAGAAGGATTTCTTTTTCTGTTGGAAAATGCATTGACTTTTTCAGCTAATGGGATTCTGCATTCTTCCTAGGAAGCAGGAAGCAGTTTAAGAGACATGTAATGCTTCAAAAGCCAGTCCAAAGAAACAAAAACCAAGGCAAGAGCCTACGTAAGGTGTATGTACTAGTGAACAAGTCCACTAAGGGCTCAACAAGCCCAGTTATATGCTTGTAACAGACAGCAAAGTAACAGCCTCAGTGCCCCCGTGGCTGCCTGTCCTTCCCATGTCCCCACCAGAGGGTAAGGCAAGAGGGCAGAACTGCCCTGCCAGCTTCCCTAGCAGCTCATCTCAAAGGTCACAAGGACAGAATAAGAAGCCTCTGTTGCAGCGTGATGACTTTCCTTTACTCCCCTCCCAGACACGAGGGTCCAAACACAACTTCAGAGCCGGAGGGTTGCCCCAGGCTTGGTGCTGACGAGCGCTGCCTGTGCCGAGGCTGAATTCTTTGGCTTCAGTCCAGTACTTGCATAGTAGTCAAATAAAACAAGAAACAACAAGAGTTAGCTGGTCTTGCAGTGCAGTGCGTGTTTGAAAGCAAATGTGTTTGAAGTTGTGCATGGCAAAGGAAAGAAGGAGCCCTCATTGCATACTTTAAAAATGACTGTATCCTTGTTTGGTGACTACCTTGACACTCACTTTTATTTTCAAAAATGTGTCACTCAAATGAGGAAACTCCTTTGGCCATCAGCCTCTCAGACAAGAAGTACTACAGAAGTCTAAGTTGTTATATAATAGCACTAATTAACATTTCAGTCTCAGTCTACAGACTGTTTCTGGAATAGTTAATAGAGCAGCTCTGAACTTCATGCTAATACATCTCATAAAAGTACTTCAAAATAAAAGCTTCCTTGTGGATTTTACAAGGGCTGTGGGGAACCTCCAGCACACACCTGAAATTGCTGCCAGTCTTGACAAAAGCACAGTCCCATGAGATGAAAAACCAACCCCATGTTCCCATGTTGTGACTGATCCATGCAGGAAAGGAGATTCCTTCATAAAACCATGTCTGGAATTAGTGTTTTTTTAAAAACCTGAATCAGAAATAGCCATGCTAATTTCTATAGTGTAATAACTACATGTCACATCTAACACGACAATCAGTGACTTGATGGATACTGAAATACTCTGGGATATCAGGAATCTTTAGTTAAAGGCTTATTCATACAGCACAGCGCTTCTGACGACTGCATGGACTTAGTATAACTGGCAAAGTCAGCTCAAGGAGTCATACTCTTCTCTGTGGGCATTCACAGGCAGAACTGCAACACTTCATTTCTGTTAATTGATTTTTATGTCCCTCTACCACCTCTTCTCCCTGAAATGGCATTTGGTGTGAGAAAGAAAGAGTAAACTACTGGCATGAAAAATCGCCCCAGGGCTGCCCACAGATATTGCAGTATCTCAGGCAGTACTTGAGATCTGCTTCCATTTCACTGTGAGCGAGGTGCTGACATCAGCTGGAAAAAACAACGCAATGTACTCTAGAAATGCTAAAATATATTTGATAGCAAACTATCTACTTATGACTGGTTTTTCTGGGCAAAACAACAGTGTGAGTTTCTACACACCACCTTGGCCTTAGAGCATTACTCATGAGGCAATGCTGCAGCGGGGTAGTTGAGGATAAATTGAGATGAACAGCACTTTCCCACTTGTATTCCTAGAAATATATATACATATATAAAACAGGACTGCTGATTTACATCTTAGAATGCATGCCTCCCAGTGGACTGTGAGATAGGTCCGTGATATTGTACCTGGCACGGAGCTCTTCAGGCTTGGATTGAACCTGCTGTTCTCACACAGTAATCAGCCACTTGATCTTCCTGGAGTGACCCATTTCCCTTTTATTGTTAGTTGCACTTATCTCGTTATTTCACATCTAAAATTTAATGGCAACTTGATGGCCTCTCTTCATTAGCAAGCACTGGTTCTATGAGAACAAACCAGCTTCCTATCCACTAGAGGAGCACATTTGTTATTAACATTAGTGACATGTAGTTAGAAGAAGCAGGAAACTCTTGTTTTCAAGCCACAGAAGAAAAAAAAGCAGGCATCTGCTTTCAACTTGCTGATCCCTGGACTCCCTTCTATAATTCTGGAGGTAGAAGAATAGTCAGTTTGCTGGATTATGGCCTAACTCCAATACCTTATATATGCAATATATCCTGGATATTGAAGTCCTATCCACATATCCCTATCCTATCCACACATCTTATATTTCTTGCCTGTATCTGCCTTTACAGATGCCTGCACAGCAGCTCATGTGCTAAGTACAGGCAATTTCTCCTTTCTCAAATTCAGAAAGAGAAAAAATTCACATGCAGGGAACCCAAAGCCGTGTTTAAGATGAAGCTGTCACTTCATGGGTTTGGAACCTATCTCCGGGACCAGGACTTTTAAAAGCAGAAGTTCATTGCCTGCTGTTTAGGAAAAATGTTTTATGTTTGAACACAGACATTTGTTTGAGAGTTGTTTGCTGGGATTACTACAGGCTGCAAACTCTTTCATACAGGGCATGAAACAGCAGGGACTCTAGAGCAGCCAGAAATGCTTCCCTCTGGCTCAGCGGCACTTTGACTTTCTTCCTGAGGCCGTGCTGGGGCGCCGAGGCTCTGCAGCTCATCTGGGGCTGCCAGGAATCAGACTGGGGCAAAAGGAAAATAGTTTATGTGAGATTTCTGCATCGCTGGGAAGTGAGATGGAGACGGCTAATAGCCGCACGGAATTACAACAGATGATTGTTTCACTGGAGAGCCTGATACTGATGTGTTCTGGAGGAAAGTCAGCTGCTGTGTCAACTGTCTGATAGTGAGTTTTAAAAATGAACACTGCTACGCAGGGCTTCTTACGCATGAGAGACAGGCTTACACACACCCTTGAAGATAAACTTCAAACCGGGAGATGAAGCTTCTGAATAGTACATTATACCCTTTTTTTCTGTTCCAGTGTCCCTGTTCCAGCATCAGAGGACTATCCATTTGCATTTTAAGACCCACTTATTCAATGGATAGTACTGCTACATAAAATGCCTCCTGATTACAGGAACATCAGAGGCCTGGCCACAGCACAGAAGCAGAGGAATAGAAATTTATGTGCAGGAGTAGAACATTAGTACATTTTAGGGAACAAAAGGATGGCAGGGAGGTGACTGACCCACCAGCCACCCAGGCAAACTTAAGGAAATAAGGAGACATGCAAAAAGCCAGGAGGATGATGGTCATGGCAAGAAAGTGTGATTCATCTCATCAGTTCTCCTGTGGAGGAGCTCAGGGATGTTAAATAAGCAAAATGAATAGTAACTGATTCGAAAAAGGCTCCTTCAAGATCCTCTAACAAGCAATCATGAAGAACCTCAGCTATCACAGAGAAAAAGGAAAAAGCCACTTGTGGTTTAATGGCAGCTTAAAGACAGGAAACAAAAGTAGTAATAAATAATCTATGTTCACAATGGGATTAGGTTCCCAGAGGATTCACACAAACATTAGTGTTGGAACCTGTTTTTTCCACTATCCATACATGATTCTTATAACGAGACTGAGTAATGAGTTGGCAAAATATAGTGATGATACCAAATTAGTCTGTCAGTCAAAACAGAAATCGGTTGTAAACACTGAAGGTTCCTACAATATTGATTGAGAAGGCCTTAGAACTGTAGCTTTTGAGGGCTGATAAATGTATGGGATAAAAAACACCCTAAAGATACCCAGTGCACAGTGATGAGATTTAATGGAACTGTTATCGCTGAGGAAACAGATCTTGGATAGGTTTATGAAAATCCAGTACAAGTACTCAGTAGGAACAAAAACAAAACAAAGAGGATTTTAAAACTTTTTGGAAAAGCAACTGAGTGCAAACCAACAAACATGGTTATGCTATTACAAAGGTCTGCCCACCATTTGGTGATTATGAGGTCTTTTCTTGCAGTGGATAAAGCTGGGAACAGTAAGTAGGGGTAGGTTCAAAATGAATGAACATAAATAGTTCTTCATATATGCATAGCTGACCCCTGGAAGTCATTGTTAGAGGATACCGTGGTTGCCAGAAGTTAGCAGTGTTCAAAAAAGGATTAAACCCCTGGAAGAAAAATTCAGCAAGGGCCATTAAGCACAAAATTCCAGGTCATGGCTCAGGACCTCCTTGAATCACGTGAATGCAGGTATGATATAAAACACGTACACAGTCACTGTATGCCTATCCCAGCATTATATTTTTCCCCAAAAAAGCTGCATCTGCCCACTGGCCAACACATGATACTGGGTTGGTCTGACCTGGAGTGGCCACCCCACTGGGGCTGTTCTGAGCGGCAGTGGCCAGTCGGTATTCCTACCTGAGCTAACCAGACCGTACCCACCCCCTGGCCTACGTAAATGTGAGATCCTAACAGCACTGCTAGTGCATAAATGCATCAAAATAACTGCTCCTGTGGTCTGTGGCTGGAGCCTTCAGAATGACAGTATTTCCCCAGGCAGGGCCTCTCCGTGCCCTCCTGTCACATTTGCTGGTGAAGTGTAAGCTGCTGGTCTGTTGGCCACAATGTTGGGCTCAGAGGATGTGACCTCTCTGTCCCTTCTGCTCTCCCAGGGGCTTAGAAGGGACCAGGAGCTCCTGGATGGTTAGTAAAATTGGAAGGGGTCATTTGTTTCATCCAGTGCCTGACTGCTAATTCAGGCATTATGGTCTCACTCCTGTTCAGTTTTTAAACATTTTTTCTCAGTCAAACCACGCCAGGATATGAATAGAGACTCCACTGGCCTTAGCTGAACTCTTCACAAGCCAGGAATAGCCAGCATCCCACACGGTGTAAAGTCCCTAAGGACAGTGGTTCTCAACAGTAAATTAAGGAAAAAACCCAACAGTTGGGTAATAAACAGAGCTCAAAAGAGAAGAAGACATTTCAGGTGGCAGACCTCCTCTGCTAAAGTATTTGGAGAGTATTATGACAGAAATGAGCTAAAAGTAGTTTCCATACCCTTAGTGCAACTCCATCTGCTGAATCTATGTCTAGGTTCCTAAAACTAAACCCACAGGAACACTGTAAATGTATTAAAGTAGTGGTGGGTTTACACACATCCTAATCCCACAGTCTCACTAAGTGTTTGGATAACACACTGATAACATAAGAAAGTGTTTAGATAAACTTAGTTTCCAATAGTTATCCAAACACATTGTAAATACCCACACAGCCCCACTGCTGGTGTCAGTCAGCCACAGACAAACATTCCTATCTCAGCTGAAGGTTCATGCCTTTGCAGACTTCAGGTGAGGGCTTTGCTATTTATTTTCTTTTCAACAGGACTCCAGTACCACCGTGATGACATGGGCAAGAGAGGAAATATTCAGGTTTTGATCTGGTTTTGACAGAAGTTTTTTTCCCTCTCTCTGTGCTAGAGAACCAATGCCAAAGTTAGATTTTGTAAAAACTTTTAAAAAGCAACAAGGCAGAACAGAATAGTTCTTGGCAACACTATTTCAAATACAGCAGCAGGGGACTGGTGCATGGGAACATGAAATTTTCCAGGCTCCTAGAAATCAATGAATACTTGTTGCATGATTTCAGTCTCTGGCCTGGTGAGGCAGACAGACACTATGGTTAGGGCACAGGACTAGCTGGCAGTGACTTGCTGGAAGACTTCAGGGAAGCTTTATAACCTGTCTTTGTACACCAATTTCCTGACTGATAACAGTAATCTTTGCCTTTCTTAACTATTTTGGTACCTATATGCAAAAAACAGGCAATACAATTTTGTAGGAAGATTAATTTTCCATACAAGCAGTATCAGTCCACTAGAGGCAGGCTAAAATCTACTGTAACTGCATGAGCTAAGGAGAAAATAAATACCCTTTAAAATGGTCCTACACCTGTAGTGGATTCCCTCAGATGAGACACTTATTGCCTAAACTTGCAGAATGCCAGACATTTCCCAACGTGTTATTAAATACATGTTATCGGATCTTATAAATTCTGCGTAACAAGGATGTAGGGTTGTACATGTGGCTCGGCAGAGCAACGTGCACTAACAAATAAGCTGAGTCTGGACTCCAGGGCTGGACTGCAGCCTAGAATGCAGGGAAGTACTCTGTAGGATGCATATAAAGCGTTTTGTTCACTGATAGTTGGAATTTCTCTTTTTTTATTCTACAGTCCCCAAGCCATCACCACCAGGACAGCCACTAGGTGCAGCAAAGCCATCCCTTTGCTGGCTACTCTTCCTGGAGACCCAGGAAAGCTGTGGCTTTGGCTGATGCATGGGAGAAGTTTAGGTTTTGGTGGGGTGGCAACTGTTCCTGGAGAGGGATGTCCTCTGCAGAGGCTGGTGACCTGTTCTGCCTCCGCCTCTCCCATCTCCCTAAGGAAGCAAACTGAATTAAGCCTTGTGGCAGCCAGTGTCCCTGGTGCAGTGCAGGGACATCTGGCCTGACACATGGCAGTTCTGTGCTGTTGCTGCAAGGGTGAGGGGAGCACTGGATACAGCACAGAGCTGAGGTCCATCCCCACGGTGTCCGGGTATTTGCCTGTCCATGCCCTGCAGAACAGGGTGCACATGACATTTTCTTCCCTTCCCCAGGTCACCAGAACCAGAACAAAAGCCCAGTACAGAAAACAGTACAGATGCACAGTGAATCTGGTCACTGTCCTGCCTCTAAGACTGAGCCACCACCTCCCAGCAAGTGTGAACAACACACCTGCACACTTATCTGGCTTCATAATACCAGCCATACTGGTGTCTGATTAGCAGCCTCACAAATAAAGAAGCCGGGGGAACATGAGATGTACATGGATCACTCATTCCTCACCCAAAGATAGAATTTAGCATAATCCACATCAAGTGTTCTGTATAGTACATTAGTTGCCTTCTATGTCTGGAGCAGAATGCATGATGCCTATAGCTTTTAATCCCAAATTATTTCTTTCTTCATATCATAAAATTTAGGAGTATAAGTTACACATATATAATTTTTTTTAATTAAAAAAAAAAAAAGGCCCAAACAAACCCCCGCAATAATCCCTGGCAGAACTTCCACAATAAACCAGCAGTGGGACAGTTTACAATATAGGTGTTTATGAACTGGACAAGTCCCTGGACAGGATTTTCTGTCTTCTAGCAACCAACTGCTCTACGCATAATTTAAGCATTTCATTTTTAGCCTCCGTATTTCTTCTGCATACTTCTTTTCACTCACATTTTGCACTGTGCTAAATACATACCACAGAGCCGATGCATCTCACTGAATAAAGCTGCAGGTGATTTGTACTTTTTTTTTACAGAGTGGAAACCCACCAAATAGCAGGAGCAACAGAGAGGAAAGGGCTTCCCACAGTTTCCTTTCCAGCCACCATGCTGCTCCTTCTGAAAAAGAGCAGGCAGCCTGCTGCTCTCCTTCCCCATAGCCTGCTTTTGGAGAATGCTTCCAGTGTGCAGGAAGGGCCAGAGAAAGCCTAGAACCTGCAGCAATGCAGGCAAGGTGAATTATTTTCCAGCAGACATTCCTTCCTTCTCCTCCACTCCCCAATACAGGTGTACTTCTCTTCTCCGCTCTCTAGCTCACACACTCCCTTGCACACACTCCTCCAGCAGCCACTTACCAAGACTCTTCCTCTGTTGATTCCCCCTCTGCTCGAAATAGGCACACCAAGAAAGTTGGTTGATAAGTTCCATTCCAGCTGTGAATTTCTTTTTACTCTCTCAATTACAGTGACAAAAATATTGCTGTCTGCCCTCATGTTCATCCTGGCATCCTATCACATCCTTCTCACAGACTTTCTCCCTGTCTCACTGTCTGAATACTCAGCTCTGCTTCAAATCAACCTCATGGTGTTCCTCATTTGTTGTTGTCTAGTTAAGGTGTTGCTCCATGTTTATGGAATGTAGTTTTACTGGAAAAATTCCTTGGCCAAAACCTTCAAAAGGAACTACTCATCTTGGGTCTATTTTCCATGACACTTGAAAAGCTCTGACTTTCTGGGAAGGTTGGTTTCCTCAGTCTGGACACAAGACCTCTTTGAAGTATCTCCAGTTGGGCAACAAAATATTGCTAAACTGAAATTGCACCTGACCTGTGAAGAAGGCTGTTCCTGTTTGCCAACTTTTTTTGCCTCTTGTTCAACCAGATTTTGACAGGCAAGTGCTGTTCTTAGCTATAAGGACATGAAATTAAGGCAAAACTGGGTCCTGAAAGAAGTTTCCAGACTGTGCTGCTGTGGAGATCTTTTACTCCAAGCCAGAATTCATTGTATACCCTGTAAGTGCTCAGGATTTGCACATATGTAGCTGAGACCGGAATTGGCTTTAAAGTACTTTGTATGTACTCTCTTCTTGGATTGCAAAAGAATGAAGCAGAGATTCATGTCTTTCAGTCCTTTTTTTTCCTCCTTTTATTTCCTGGGGAGCTTATGACAAATAATATACTCACTGGTTCCTAATATGTTTCCAAACATAATAGATTGGATGATAAAACCAAACTGAGTTCTGAATGTTTTGTTTTCAAACCACTAGCAAGCCTGTATTGCTTTAAAAATAAACTTTGTTCCCACTTTGCTCAGATTAGTGGCACTTCACTTTGCTCAGACTAGTGACAGGGAGGCAACTCTAACCATGACACCTGGGAATGACATGAAAATAACTTTTTAAAATAGCAATTGTGATGTGAGGGATTACACGTCTGCAGAACATTTCAAACGGGAAACAGCCTGTGTGTCTCACAAGCTTAGGTGTAGCTCAGCTAGGAAGTGCACAGTCACATCATAAACCTCCCATTTACTTTGCTCCTAATTGGCAGCCCTGTTAACAACATCAGCAAAGAACTATTTACTGAAACCTGGAAGCTAAGAGGTCATACCATAAACTTGTCATGTTCTTATACTCCTTCCTAGGCATTCACTAGCAGCTGTTGTGAAAAACAGGATACCTGAGCCTGATGGACTTTTGTGCTGACTGAGGACACAGTAAAATAAATATTCACACATCGAATAACCACCTAGTAGTTTGAAAAGTGAACCTCAAAATGCACTTTAAAACATGCATTATGAATTCTGCATGGCCATTGTCCCTGTTGCTTAGCTAAGCCTGTCAGGGTTCACAATTAAAATCACACAGCTTTTATTACAGTGAATTCAGAGTGTCTTCTAAAGATGTGTAATTCACAATCTGCCTCCCCAGAATAAACTGAAAATGAAGAAATACATTTATGTAAGGTTCAGGTACACTGGCAGGTTACTGTCAGAACATGTACCTTTAAGTGCATGTTCAAGTGCCGTTGAAGTCTCAGGTGCCTCGTCAGCTCCATCTCCTGCTTTGCTGACTGGAGCAGGTACCTTAAAATGAAGCCAGAGATGCTATAAGCAGCAATCTCTAAAATTAAACTTCTGCAGTGCTAGTGGCTCACTGATTTCCATATCAAAGGCACTTAGGTGGCAGCTGAAGAGATGGCTTTTCCCAGTCTGTCACTGCAAGCAGGTCTTTGGTGCTGTCACTTGGCTAGGATTATGGCAAGAAATAAGCACCACCGTAGGGCAATTCATTCCCCTTGTCTCACACATCTATTTCAGGATGACAGGACTTGCTTTCAGAGGTACCTATTTCTGTCTTGGCTGAAAAGGACCTGGTGTGACTAGCTCAATCCTTTTAGAAGGCATCCCCACTAGACCCACTGCTTTCAAGTCAGGGCAGATGCTTTTCACTCAGTATGTTATTTATAACATGAATCAAGATTGTGTGGATAGAGCAAAAAATAGAGCCTGCATTCTGAAGACTAAAAGAAACCTAAGTGGAAAAGGAATGAATATTTCTTTTCTCAAGTATTTCTGTCAGTTGGTACAGCTTAGTTGACTTGGCTGCTACATTCCCATTTTGGGATCCAACCTTAATCTGGAGTTCGAGTTGAAGCCATGCTCCCAACAGGGCTGACAGGTACATCAGCGGCTGTGTCACACAACTCGGGAAGCCAGAGAAATGCCAACGTGGATTGTATTCACACCTTCATTGGCAAGACAAGTCTAAGGATGCTGTCCTTGGGATAGGTTTCTTTGCCTCTACCATTTCACTAGCATGGTCTGCATAGAGAATGGCTGAAAACTGTTATGTGCTAAAAAACCCAGGGAAGAACTAAATGTTAACTTCTTCCTACTGAGTATTTCCTACTTACGTTATTGCTGAGTGTTTCATCCCCTACAATTGTGTGAACATGTATGTTTTAGCCAGGCATCTACTGGCAAAACTGAGATGAGACTTCCGGTGTAAAACAATGCCCTCTGTTAACGAAGTAAGTCATCAAATAAGGGCATCTATAAATAGAAAGTGTTGTAAAAACAAATAGGGGAAAGCATCTGGTTTGCAACATCTTTGCACAATTTGCAGTAGCTAAATCTGGACTCAATTAATGACCTGTTTATTTTCCAAAATTTCAGTAAAATGCCTTGGCAAAAACTTAATCTGTCTCTGGAGAACATCTTTCTTCCTTCCATATGTTGCCCAATCTGTCACAGCAATAAACTTCTTCCCAGTTTCAAGATCCCTAATGATTGCACCAACTGATGCTTTCCATAAAAGAAGAGATAATGGTTTCCAGCCCTCTACAAGTCATGATTCTCCCTTAAGAGAAAGCAGCACAAAGGAGTACAAGAGCGAATGAGTACCCTGTGTTACAGCCTTTATTGTGACCTAGAATCCAGAGATTTAAAACAGTTCCTACCTACAGTTCATCCCAGCTGTTTTATAATCCCTCTGAATTTGATAGTTTCTTTAAAATGCTGCCATGCCACAATTAATGTATATGCCTTGGCTTTGTAAACACTTGTCCTGCTGTCCTTGTTGTTTAGGGTGCCTTCGAAAGAAACAGCTTAGGCCCTTTAGTAATTATGCATGTTTATGGTTTTGTATAAAACAAACCAGATGTTTCAGAGTCAATTTCATTTGGTGGTGTCTTGTCTAACCTAGATTCTGAAATGTATTTGTCCTCTATTTGAATCAGATTAGGTATAGTATCTTCTCTTTTATTATATGTTGGAAATATGGATGTTCTGGTACCTTCCTCTTTCTGATAAACTCACAAATCCAACCACACTGATTTAATAGATAATATTTTTAAAAGAATATACTGTTGATTTAGAAGTTAAATATAACAAAACTGACTAGTCCACATGATTCAAACATTTAATAATTTAAATTTATAGTGCATTTAAGTGCTCTGCCGAATTCAGACCACAATCAAATGATTAGTTTTGTTCTGAAACAAAAGCACTTGGAGCTGTTAGGGATATACAGAAAGCGCAAATGTAATTACCAAAATACTCATCTGCCAAGCTGATATGAAACTATATGTTTCTGATTCTCTATGAACTAATGTTTCTTTATCTTCAGGAGTGATGGAATGAGTCAAGTCAAGATGATAAAAGCCATCCTTACATCAGAATTCAGAGTGTTTCTGCTGGTTTTAGAGAAGCTCTTTATTTTTCTTAATGTGACTGGCAGGAAAAATAATGATCCAACTCTTTAGCTGACAATGAAGCTGTAAAAGTTTCTTCCCAGGAAAGAAACTGGGCAAGTCCCAAACATCTCACCATGTGGCAGAAATTCACTTAGATGCTCAATGCATGTACGTTTGGTTATGCATGTTAAGGGTGATTACTGACATTTCAAATGTTGACTGTGTCTTTTTGGTCATATAATTTCCCAGTTTATTCAAAGGAAGCTGGTGGTCTTAAGGCTGTCATGGGGCTTGAAAATTATCAACTGAGAAAAGTAAGAGAAGATATGGTAAAAGTAAATGAAGTAATAAATAATGCAGAAAAGAGGAATCAGTTGTCATTTTTACCTTCCTATGATACCAGAAATACAGTGCTATTCAATAAAATTTTAAATCTACAAATTAATGTTTAACAATTGAAGAGAAATAATGTGTGCTACATGTTGGTTTTACTTGCAAGTACATGATCTGAGTCACTAGCTATACTATTACCCAGCAGCCCACCTCCCATCATTTTTCTCTTTAACTATCAACTCCTCTAGCAGCTGCCTATATTGCATAATTAGTTTTCTGCTACTTTGTTTAGTGAGCTGTTCTGAAGCTGAACATTTACCTTCTCTCAGACAGTGACTTCCACAAATGGAAGTGGTGCCAGCGTTTGCTGAAAATCCTTACTTCACCACATCTATACAGATACCCTACCCCCTATGACTGGGACAGAGACCAGGAGCAAAGGATTTAACTCAGGGTAATTGAAATGAAGAGCCTCGACCCTCCAGGACCCACATCTAGTGTGACAGCAGCTGGCTGGGGGCCACACATATAAAATAAGCCCTTAGGGAGCACCAGTGACCAGGGTGTGGCACAGCAGCTTGCAGGAAGGGTGCTGAGGCAGTGCCAGCCCGACCAGGGAGCAATGGTATCCACCTGGCAGAAAGCCACGGCCTCGCTCAGCTCCGCACCCGGCACGGCTGACACAGCTGCTGTCTTGGGGTGATCTCAAACCGAGACAGCTGCCCAGACAGCCCTGGCGGGAACACGCTGCCAGTGTGGGGTGGCAGCTGTGAGCACAGCTGTGGGAGTGTGCCCAGGTAGAGGAACTTCTCTGCTTAATGACAGGATGGGGAGATCAACAGCCCAGCTGAGGTGTATCTACACCTGTGCCCACAGCACGGGCAACAAATAGGAGCAGCTGGAAGCCACTGTGCAGTAGGAAAACTATGACATAGTTGCCATCACAGAGACAGGTGGGGATGACTCAAACAACTGGGGTGCTGCGATGGGTGGCTATAGACTCTTCAGAAGGGCTAGGCAAGGAAGGAGTGGTGGTGGGATAGCTTTGTAGGTTAGAGGGTGTTTTGATTATCTAGAGCTTGATGATGGTGACGACTGGGTTGAGTGTGCATAGGTAAGAATCAGGGGGAAGGCCAAAAAGGCAGACGTCCTAGTGGGAATCTGCTGTAGACCACCCAAACTGGATGAAGAGCAAGACAAAATATTCTGTAAGCAGCTGAGAAAAGTCTCACAATCACTAGCCCTTGTTCTCATGGGGGACTTTCGCTCACCAGGCATCTGGAAACAAAAGAATCTGGCACTTGCCATTATTAAACTTCATATTTTTGGTGATTGCCCAGCCCTCTATCAAGATAACTCTGCAGGGCCTCTCTGACTTTGAGGAAGTCAACAGCTCCTCCCAGTTTAGCATCATCAGCAAACATAGTATACCTTCAAATTCTGCATCCAAGCTGTTTATGAAGACACTGAAGAACACTGGCCTCTCCATCCTTTATTGGATGCAGGCAGAAGCATACTGACAAAGGATGAGGAAAAGGCTGCAGTACTTAATGCCTTCTTTGCCTCAGGTATTAAATAGTAAGACCAGTTGTTCATGGGGTACTCAGCCCCCTGAGCTGAACGACTGGGACAGGGAGCAGAATACAGCCCTCATAATCCCAAGGGAACTGGTCAGTGAGCTGCCATACCACTTAGATACACACAAGGCTATGGGACCAGATAGGATCCACCCAAAAGTACTGGCTGGTAAAAGTGCTCACTGAACCACTTTCCATCATTTACCAGTAGCTCTGGCTAACTGGGCAGGTCCCAGTTGACTAGAGGTTAGGAAATGTGACCCCCATTCACAAAAAGGGTCAGAAGGAGGATCCAGGGAACTACAGCCCTGTCAATCTGACCTCAGTGCCAGGGAAGGTCATGGAACAGACCATCTTGAGTGCCGTCATGTGGCACATGCAGGATAACGTGGGAGTCAGGCCCAGCCAGCATAGGTTTATGAAAGGCAGGTTCTGCTTGACCAGCCTGATCTCCTTCTGTGACAAGGTGGCCCACTTAGTGGATGAAGGAAAGGCTATGGATGCTGTCTATCTGGACTTCAGTAAAGCCTTTGAAACCTTTTCCCACAGCATCCTTCTGGAGACACTGGCTGCTTATGGCTTGGACAAGTGCACTCTTTGCTGGATAAGAAACTGGCTGGATGACTGGCCCCAGAGAGTGGTGGAGAATGGAATTACATTCAGTTGGCAGCTGGTCACCACTGGTGTTCTCCAGGGCTTAGTAATGGCGCCAGTTCTGCTCAATATCTTTACTGACAGTCTGGACTAGGGGATAGAGTGCACTCTGAGTCAGTTTGCAGGTGAGGCCAAGTTGGGCAGGAGTGTTGATCTGGTGGAGGGCAGGAAGGCTCTGCAGAGAGATCTGGACAGGCTGGATCGAAGGGCTGAGGCCAGTTGTACGAGGTTCAATAAGGCCCAGTGCTGGGTCCTGCACTTGGGTCACAACAACCCCAGGCAGTGCTACAGGCTGGGGCAGAGAGGCTGGGAAGCTGCCCTGTGGAAAAGGACCTGGGGGTGCTGGTCAACAGCACCTGAACATGAGCCAGAGCGTGCCCAGGTGGCCAAGAAGGCCAGTGGCATCTTGGCCTGTATCGGCAATAGTGTGGCCAGCAGGACCAGAGCAGGGATTGTCCCCCTGTACTCGGCACTGGTGAGGTCACACCTGAAATCCTGTGTCCAGTTCTAGGCCCCTCACTACAAGAAGGACATTGAGGGGCTGGAGTGTGTCCAGAGAAGGGCAACGGACCTGGGGAAGGGTCTGGAGTGCAAGTCCTGTGAGGAGTGGCTGAGAGAGCTGGGATTGTTTAGCCTGGAAAAAAGGAGGCTCGGGGGGACCTTATTGCTCTCTAAAACTGCCTGAAAGGAGAGTGTAGTAAGATGGGGCTTGGACACTTCTCCCAAATGATAGGACAACAGGGAACAGCCTCAAATTGCTCTAGGGGAGGTTTAGATTGGATATTAGGAAAAATTTCTTCACCAAAGGCGTTGTTAGGCATTAGGCTGCCCAGGGAAGTAGTGGAGTCACCACCCCTGGAGGTATTTAAAAGATATGTTGAGGTGGCACTGAGGGATGTGGCTGAGTGGTGGACTTGGCAGTGCTGGGTTAATGCTTGGACTTGATGGTCTTAAAGGTCTTTTCCAGTCTAAATGATTCTATGACTTTATTTATAATTAAAAACATTTATTGAACCAAGGCAAGGTTTTAGGAGTATTTTTAAACACTACTTCCTAAATTTCAAATGAGTATCATATGCATAATAAACTTAAAATAAATGTTACTCATGACTCTTTATTTTTGTGCCTTGAGATAGATGGTTACATATTTGTTTCTGAAGTAACATTTGCAAGTTGGGATTGTAGCAAAATATTTGCTAAAGAAGAGTGTGAATAGTTCATAGACTTGTCAGAATCCATCTGTTTGTGTCTATTAATGGGTGCATTCCCAGCTGTGGTCTTTCTAATGTAATAAATAAAAAGTTTCTTTCTTACTATAAATCCAATGGCTGAAATCTCCTTGTCAAATTGATTTATTTCAATAAAAATCTGTCCTTATGTTAAAGACACCTCTTAAAATCCATGAGATGCCATTCGCATATCCTTTCAGCAGTCATCTGACACATAAACGACTCAGTCTCAAATAATTTACTACAGCATTTTTCTGGATAAGCTGTGAAAGAGCATGCCATTCAGATCAGGATGAGGGGGACAGGGATGGGAAAAAAGAGGCGTATTTAGCAGAGGAATGAGAGGCACATCAAAAATAACCTAAGGGTTGGGACAAAAGCTTAGGTCCTCACTCCTTCATGCAATGAATCCAGCATAAATTTACACAGGTATGCAACACATTTTAGAGAAGTCTAAGCTATGAACCAACACAGGAGGTTCCTAAATCTTTAGGAACTCCTTTTTTTTGTAATGCTATGTGTAATTTTTTGGTATTTTGACTGAGAGAAGTTACATTCCTAACTTTGGTTTTGACTTACATCTTTCAACATTCTCTTAAGCTATCCTTTTTTGGAGCTGGCAGCTACCCTAAATTTCTTCATAAATTACAGCAACAGAAGACTGTATACAAAGATATTTCAAAGTAATTTTTGCTCAAATTCAGACAGATCTACATATGATCTAAGGTACATTTGAACTATGCTACTGTCCTGAGGCAATTTCCCCTTAAATTCTTTCTATAACAAAACCTATACTCCAGTTTTGTGGCTGTCTTTTAAAGTGCTTCTGTATTAAATGACCTGTGAAGGTTCAGTGCCCTTCTGCATCATCATGGCCTGGAAAACCAGTCCTCCCCAGAAAACATTCCTTGGTTTATCGGAGCACCAGTGCCATTCATTTAGCTCGAGCAACAGAAGAAACCAGTTATCCCCACAATATTTTACATCTCTGACAAGTAAAATTTGTGAAGTATTAATACAATTAAGCAAGCTATTTTGAAGTTAACGAACTTATCTTGCTGCCAAAGAAATACCCATGGTTTGAACAACTTTTTGCTAAGTAGAAATTTTAAGTCACAGTGTTTTGAAATAGATTAGGAATCAAATTCTTACAGCTT
This sequence comes from Rhagologus leucostigma, assembly GCA_013397725.1. Taxonomy (NCBI): domain Eukaryota; kingdom Metazoa; phylum Chordata; class Aves; order Passeriformes; genus Rhagologus; species Rhagologus leucostigma. The sequence goes on from VZTD01002293.1 coordinate 265,682, forward strand.
AAAGAAACACCACAATTTTAAGTTTCAGTGCCTCCTCTTCCACTGTACTACATCATGTTGCTGGATCTGTAAAAATGATTTCTGTAAAAAAGGTTTTATAGAAAATCTTTTCTATATACTTACTGCTCAACAGCAACAAAGAAGAAATCAGTATCACTATGAAATTATCTGTTGAAATGCAATTTACTCTGGTGATTACATACAGCAGAGTATGTTTAGTTTTGATCACCATGCCAGCTGAAAACAATTATTTTTTTTAGTTCTCATAAATTTTGTTCTACATTGCAAGGTGTCCTGCTCCAAAAGCTCAGAAAATAAGGCTTCTGGCTGCCACTCTATCCCTGAGGGCAGAGAATGCCTAGAATATTGCACTACCTTAACAAAACCAGCTATTGTGTCTAATACTGCGACGCACGATGTGTACACACACTAATTGGCATTACTGTATGTAAATTACTGCCCTCTACTGGAATGACAGGCAGAGTGTTTCACATGAAATGGATTGTTATGTGAAGTAATTAAATTGCTTGTTGAGCTCTGGTGTTTTATGGAACCAAGTGCCATGAATTCTGGGTGTTCCCTATTTCTTCTTGGAGCGTAGCTGTTTGCTGCACACGTATCTGTGTGCGTTCAGCCTTTGCTTATTTGCAGTACAAGGTGCACCAGATTGGTCTGATTGTCAAAATACTTTCCTTTTTAACTGTAAACAGGATGTGCAAAGGAGCTACAAAAGCGCAGTCTTCTTGTGAATGCTCTAACGTCAGTCAAGTAACCTTCTACACTGTCATATTTTTAAGCATGTAATAATCAAAAAAGAAAATAGCACAAATTCTTAATTAATTGAAAATAATATTCTTAAAGCCAAATTTCCAAGGATCATTACACAGGCATCACTTATTTAAAATCATGAGGTTGGCTCAAAACTGACATTTTACAAAATAAGTTTTTTTCTTGGCTTTTCAAACTCTGAAGTTCCCATTTTCTTTTTAAATTTGCTATGAAAATATGCTTAAGTAGAAGTGAAAGCTGGGTTTCTCAATGAATTGTGACTCAAGGAGATGATTTTCCAAGGAGTTATGATATATAGCAACACAAGATTTGGCCATGGTATGACAGAAAAAACAAAGAAATAAGGAAGAGCAAGACAGAACATCTGTCTCAAGAAATACAAAATAGAAGACAAATGTGAGTCAAAGCACTGCTGTGAAACAAGGCCAATGCCTGGCAAGTATTGCATGAATCAAATTGTTAAGTCATCTGAGTTCTTGGAATCCCTAGAAAAATGACAATATGGGACATTTTGAAGCGTTTTTTCATTAAAGCAAAAATCAATAAGACAAAATTCAGAACTGGGACTTCATGATGGAGAAAACTAAACACCACATCCTACTGTAGCTGGGAAAGCAGAAGACTGGGAGTCCAGTCTCCAGAGCCTTCCTGAGCCCACAAATTTCACGTTTTGGAATTTACTGGCCAGCCACCAACAGACTATTGATGTTCACTAAGAAGCTAAAAGTTTATTGTGGATATAAATGTCTCATATAAATGTTCTGGCATAGTTATTATTATAAACAAAGTCACTTGCATGGGGATATGGAAGCAGCCTGTAGGATTACAGACGGTCATATGAATAAATACAAAAACACCTAGTAGGAAATAACTGAGAAGACACATTATTTAATATGCCATGACTGATATAAAGAAGCAATCTTGGAATGGAAAATCATCACCGCTGTTTAATGTCAGACAAATACATTAAGTATTTTTATCAGTCTGTATAAGCTCCTATATATCTTAGAAAAATATGAGCACCAATAAACTTATCTATCTAAATGTACAGGAACTTAAACAGTATTGTATTGTATTTACTGCTTCTGGAAAAATAGCACTACAAATTGTTTCCAATATTATGGTCAGCAAACATCAGCAATAAGTACAATGCTTACAGGAATACTCCACAAAGGCACAGTGTAGAGAACTGACAAGGTATCAGCCGCCTTCTAGTCACAGAGAAGCATCTTTAGGTGGAATAAGCTGAGGTCATGTATATGTGCAGAGAGAAAGGAGAAATATTTGTTTACTGAGAACTGAAAGAACCTTGTGAATGCTGAAGGAACCACTGAAAGCTAGTAGCAAAAAAAGCCCAACCGAACAAAAAAACCCAAACCCAAACCAAACCAACCAAATCCAAACCAACCAAAAAACTGTATTATAAAAAGGATTGACATCATAACTTTCTAGGGAAAAAAAGTGTATTTTCTAAAGATTAATGTGTCATTGAAATCTGGGAACAGCCAAGCTCCGGAAAGATGGAGACCTATCAAGAATCTTTTCTAAAGCTATCAAACAGAAATTGACTGATTCAAATAGTACCCAGTTCTATTGCCAGCACTGATTCCCCATTTTATCGGCTGTGATTTGTATCTCATACTGTCAGGAAATTAAGTATTCAAAATTGGATTTCTTTTAGGAAAATAATCCCCGATACAACTCTCTCTGATGGAAGCAGTAGTTGTTCAAATACAAAATCTATGTATTAAATGTAAAACCAGAAGATGAATGTTGTTGTCATCCTAGTAACCTCTGCTACTTCTCCATGATCACTCCAAATCTTACATGGCAAATTGCAGCAGAGCCATGAGAATGAGAAAAATACATCTTTCTCTGGACTTTGAGACAGTGGGGAGTCCTCCATCACCCCCCCTTCACAGTTTCATACTGATATAGAAATACTTGGCAGGTCAAGCTTATTGGTATTTTTGTAATTGTACTTCTGGAATTAACTTCTTGTTGCTGGGGGTCATGAGAGCGTGGCAGCAGCAGAACTAACAATGGTGGTATTTTGCCACCACTGCCCCCTTTTCAGATTCAAACCACTGGCCTTCAAGGAGTGCCTGGGGAAGGAGATGGAACTTACAGGATACTGACATAACCCATAAAACATAGGTGCAAAGAAAAGCCTCCTCATGCTTTAATTCAACGAATCTAAAACCCCTCCTCACATTATTAGAGAATGTATGGCACAATTAATTTAATTTATGAGATCAATGACTACTTTTTTGGCTACTACATTTTCTTTAGGACTGAGAGCAGAAAATTTCCTGGCATGCCTGGCCAAATGAATCACTCATAAGTCACTTTCTTTCTTCCCTAAAGCACTCCATCACGAATAAAGAATGTCTTTCATAACTTTTCTCCTTGACAAAGGACAGTCTTTTCCCATTGATGGGGCTGGGTTAGGGAGGAATTTACACATATACATCTTATCAACATACATGAGAATCAGTATCTTGTACTCTCCAGTGCACTGGTGGGGACATAGACTGCAACATCTCTACTTTGCTTTCTGAAAATGTTATGTGCATGATTTTAAAATAGAACATAAAAGTATGTCCACCAAATACCACATTTTTCACATGTACATCTCCCACACTCCTTAATGAAAACTGACCTTGCAGAATTATTTTATTAAAAATATCCACTCATTTCATGAATGGCTTTAAAGTAGATTAATCTGCTACATTTGCACTGTACACAAAGCTCTTAATTGAGAATAAATTTCAGTAATGTAATAACACCAAGATGCAGCAGACTCAAGGTTGGTCCCATACTGGGACACCTGCCTTTGCTCAGGGGTTCTCGGAGGACCTGGGAACCTGGTACATGTATTTCCTTTGGGGTTTCCAGTGACTTCACCCCAAAATAAACTTCAGCTTTGCAGAGTAAAAACTTCAAAACCAAGTTCTTGAAAATGCTGCATTTTAAATGAAAACTAAAAGCTATGAGGAACCTATAGATTTGATGGTTCTTTAATTAGGCTGCAGAAATATAGCTGCTTTTGCCTCCATATAGGCATGACAGAAAACTGTGCTAAAATTCACATAGTTCTGGTTGTGACCACTAGTTTTTCAAGACCCACTTTTCACTTCTGTATTTCCCAGGATCAGCAGATCAGCAGGTGCCAAGGAGCACCATCGTGTCAAGAGCTGCAATTACAAACTTAGGCTTGTTCATTTGCACCCAATAAAACCACAACAACCCACAAACCAACCACAAATTACTTTCGAGAGGAGCAGGTGCATTGCCTTGTCATCTCTGCCACATGCTGAATGTGGCAGGTACTTTCTGCTGGACAAATTATTCTCCACTTTCTACCTACATCAGATAATATTCGGCTTCATCTCTGATATAAATGCATTTCAGTCACATTTGAAGAGATACTTGTAGCGGCCAATCAATTTATAAGGTCCTCCTGAACAGTTAAGGACACCTAAGAGTAGGACTTCTAAAACTTTCCATTTAATGGTCTTAATTCTGGCTTCTTTAGACTAAGATTTTCTTTTACTCATGAGCCTGCCTCATGTTCCTGTTTCAGTTTTGGAGCTTCAGGTAATCAATTCCTAAGAGAAAATTAGTGCACGGTATGTTGTCCTACCATACATTTACATGCTACTTGATTTGAGACGTTAGTGCTTCATCCTTTGGAACAAAACCCTGCAACTTCACAGGGAAGGTTCAAGAGTCAGTTTAGCACTGGTGCCTGAAAAACCTGTGCAAACTTGGACTAAAAAAGTTTGAAATGTCAGTCTGAGCAAACCACTGGAGGTATGGTGGAAAACTTGATCCCAAATTCCTTTTACCCAAAGCATGGCCAAGCCAAAAAAAGAGTGGGATTGTCTGAAACTGGTCCCCTAAACTACCCCAGGCAGTTGCTTCTGGAGAGCTCTGTAGCTAAGTATGAGCTGGGACAGTGCTCAAGGGTGTCCTGTCTGATAAGGCTGTCGCAGCAGGCAGTAGAGAGGATGCCAATGGAGAGATAAGAGGAATTATACTGGAAGAGCTAGAGGAGATCAAGTAGGGATTTAATCTCTTCGAGAACACAGAACATACAAAGGGTTGTGGGACATGAAGCTCAGGTGAGAAGAGATTTGTCAAAAAGACTGAGGGTGTATCTGTGCCACAGACACAGTGGAGGCAGACTTACAGAGCAGAAATCCTGGCAGCAATCCGTGTAGATTGCTCAGTCACAGCTAAAACCTAAACCTCAGAAACTAGAGACAAAGCTTTCTCTTATCAGAAGAATGCTAGGGTCACAAAATTAAGTTTGCAAACTTCAGTAATTCTCAGAATTGAAGTCACCTGCTTAATTCTAACTCAGCCCGCTTCCCATTAGGCACTAAGACAAAGTCTTATCTTCATCTGCACATGCAGCTTCCAAGGATCCCATCTGATGATGGGCAATGGTCACGTATCAGCCCTGCTGCAGCTCTTGCAGGTGGGAGACAGAAAAAACCCCAGGTTTCTGAGACTATGACAAGTAAATGGCGTCCCTGTGGCAGAGCACCTTCCATTCTTCTCTGTTTTACACCAAGTCACTTGAAACCAAATCTGACCAGACCACTGGAAACTGCAAGTTATTCATTCTCTGGGTGCAGCACACTTAGACCCCAAATGGTGATTTGCACAACATGTTGTTGTGCAACAGCAGCCACTGAGAGCCATAATTTGAATACTAAAGTAGATAATTCAAGTTCTAACTTACAAGAGCTGATATTCCTGGGGTTCAGCCTCATTTTGCCTCTTGTTTCTATCTGTAAAATGGGAACAATGTAACCTTGCAGCTTCTAGGAATACAAGTCAAACATTAATGGTATGACATATTCAAGACAGTGCTCCTAGCACCAGGCTCTTGAACACCTGAGGGAATTCATAATTCTGTGCTCAGTCCAGGATCTGAGAAAGCTGAAGTACAGCAGGCTCTAGTTTAAGAGATTCAGCAACAGGGATCATCACTTTCTGCAGTAAATAAGGCTGAAAAAATCTGAGGAAAAAAGGGTGAGCTGATCATGTCAATCACTCATGTCAGTCATGTCAGTCATGACAATCCTACCCTACCAGGAGGCTGTGCAATACAGCAACAGGGATCCTAACCTCTGGTGTTCCCTGACTCCAAAGTTAATTCAGTTTCCTGAATTTAAAACTAAATTTTAATTTTATTTTATTTTAATGTACAGTAACTGAAAGAATTCCAGACAGAGGGTGGCACTTTCCCCTTACATACAAGGAATGTAAGAACTGCAGCTTGTTGGGTTTTACTGTAACAGGTGATCAAGATTTGAGCAGGGATCTCAGAATTACCTTAGGTCATCATTTTCGGAGAATCTGTTAAATAAGTCAAATTCCTTAAACAATGGTCTTCAATAATGGCAACATGGTTCAGGATTAAGTTAAACCAACAGTATTTTATATAACTTTTCAGGTGAATAGGTCCCCACAGGGAGTTAAAATTCTGGTACATTTCCCATTCAGTTTGTGAATTCCAATTTAAACCATAAGCATAGTGGAAACAGTGTAAAATACCTCTGCAAAAATTACGAAAAGCACACAAAAACCCTAAGGGTGCAATTTTTGGCACTGTAGAGGGTACACCCATTGTTTAAAAAACAAATCCCAGTCAGTGAATCAGAAAAAGTGACTAAGAGCTGCTGGGCACCATAGATATGTCCTGAATAAGAGACAGTATGGAGCAGCCCTGTCCAGGGGCATTCCAGGAGCCAGGCTGCTGCTCATCACCTCTGTTGTAAAGGGTGAGGGGGTGAAGGAGGGAGGGAGAGAGGGGAGGAGCACACTCTAGCAGTCTTTTTATGCACAACCTACTTTCCACAGCAAGCCAGCCATGCTCTCCGCCTCTTTGGGAGCAGCTGAGTCAAAGTTCAGCTCTCTCCTTGCTCCAGCCAAGATTCAGCTCCTTTCTCCAGCTCACACCTCAGCTGCCCAACAGTGTCCTGCTGCCCTCTGCTCCAGCACACGGACATCAGGGCAGAAACTCTTCCCAAGGAGCCCTGGGGAAAGCCCTGAGTAACCTGCTCTGCTCCCAGTGCTGATCCTGCTCTGAGCTGGAGACTAGACCAGAGAATTCCCAACGCTTCATCCAACCCTAACAATTATATAATTTTTATGAATTGTAAAAATGTGCTTACTTTCTTTACAGGTATATCTTGGGCAACTGGTGTCTGGATCCTTAACAAATAGATAAAACAGCAAAGCACACCAAAAGAGTAACCATGTAAGTGCCTGCAAAGCCATCATCACAGCGAGGATTTAATCACAAGTCTTTATTTGGCTTGATGGTTGGAATATGACAGCACACTGATGGTTAAAACTACATTTCGTTTTGGTCATCGCTCTTTAACATTAGGTACCAGTTACACTGCTGCTCCGACTGCCAGTCAGAGCTGAACTACAAAGCCAACTTTGAGGAAAAAGATGGAACTTGTACAACTATCTACTTGACTGGGATCAGATCTATTGTGATGGAGAAGAAGGTGGTCTGGCAACCAGCAAATAGTGACACATTTAGATCAGCTTAAATTCCCTGCCTTCTCGTTAACAAAAGCTGGAAGAAGAGGCCTAGGAATATACACTGCAGCTATACAGGTCAGCACCACAAACAAATATAAAAACAAGGACAAAAATGCCAGAGACAGAAAAGCATCAGAACAAGAGAATATATCTGGCATCAACAGATATTTGTACACATTTCATTATGTTGTCAGATAAGTAATTTAATTAAAGGGCAAGTGCATTAGTGTCTCACCAGAGTATTATGAATAGCACTTAAATTATGGCAGTGCATAGACCCAGGACATTAGTATTCTATCCACCTTAAATAAAAAGTTTTGACTCCATCAATTTTAATACCCAGTTGCTTTAAGAAGTTGGCTACAGCATCATGGCAGCCTGCCCAGGTTCTTTGCTCAATCAAGCAGTAGTTGTCTTTGACCAAAATAGAAAAAATAGCCAACAGTATCCTTGCTGAATGTCTACTGGCATCTGCTATCAATATAGGAATAAGGGAATTAAAGGCAAATTAAAAAATCAAAAGTTTAGTATTTTGGTTAACCATAATATTACAAAATTAGTCGTGTTAGTAATTCATTATTGAAGCTACCTAGTTTAGATGAATTTTTCAAAAAACTACATGCAATTTTTATCTATTACTTTAATTGTATGTACATAAGAACTAATGTGTTGTAGACATGGTCTGAAAACTTGCATCATTTACCTCTGTATTATACAATACCAGCATGTCACAGTGCCCTAGGCAAGGTCACCAAACTCCTAACAATGCTGTAGGATGTGGCAGAGGAATCCATCTTTACAAATTAGACTTCATTATACATGATCCTGCTCATAAATCTTGATGTATTATTTTCCAGCATAATAACTCTACCTTGCACTTGCATGTACCCTCTAGATCTTCTAATTCACAGAAGTATTTTACAAATACAAATTGGATGTATACTTGTGTGCATAAAGCAACTGTGCTGCTGCAATAGCACTGCTCTAAATGAGACCCGACCTCCTGGAGCACCTGGCCTGCTCTGTGCCCTTCAGGTCCCCACCTGGGGATGGAAAGGCTACAGGAGGCCAGTTTTCCAGAGCAGGTAGGTGACCTGAAGCTATAAAGCGCCTGAAATGAAACAGACCACGTTTCTTTGAGACTTGTGGTACTTCTCACATGCAAACCATATGAGGAACCAACCCGGTTGGTTAGACTTAGAAAACTGATCAGAGAAGCAGGTGAGCCTGCTTCCCGGAGGCAAAGCCAACCCTCTTCAACTCGGAGATGCTCAGAAGGCGCCTCCGACACAGCGACCGCCAGGCTTAGCCCCGAGCCTGACTGCTTGTGCGAGCAACCCCGCGCTGCCCGCCAGCACCCGGGCAGGTGCTGCCTGCACGGGCTGGGGGGTCCGACCGCAGCCGGCTCCTGCCCGCAGCCCGACCCGCCCGCACACTGCCGACCGCGTTCCTGCCCGAGCTCCCCGTCCCGCCGGGCCGAAGCCGCGGGGTCTCCTCGCTCCGGCGGTAGCAGCGGAGCTGGTGCCCCCTCAGACGTCCCCCCGGAGCGGGACCCCTCTGCGCCGCTGGGGCCGGGACGTGCCCCGGGGTGTCCCCTCGGGCGGCCGCGGGCAGGTAGCGGCGGCCGGGCGCGGCGGGGACTGACCTGCGAGCCGCCGCTCCCGGACATTCCTCCACAGCAAGTCCCAGGCTTTGGCGGTGGAGTCCCGCAGCTGCTCGCTCAGCGACCTCCGGAGCTGCGCCTTGGCCGGGCGGCGCTGGCTGCTCATCCTCGGCGGCTCCGCATGCCGCCCCGGGCAGCCCCGCTCAGCGCCCGCGGCCGCNCTCCGCCCTCCTTCCCTCCCCCGCGCCTCGGTCCCCGCGGGGCGGAGAAGGTGCCCCGGGCTTCGGCCCGGCTCCTGCCCTGACCGGCACTCCGCGGCCCTCGGGCTTAGGCAGCACCGACGGCCCGGGACCCCGCACGTCCCGCGGCCCCGCGCCTAAATTCCGTGACGCTGCTTGTGCCCGTAGCCCTCATTCGGGAACTGTCCGGCCGAGCCCCCGCGGCTGCCCTGCTGTCAGCTCCCAGCCGCCTCCCGCTGCCGCCTCTGTGCTCCCTGGACAGCGACCGGGAGCTGCCCGCCGCCAGCCCAGCCTTGCCGCCCAGCGCTGCGAAGGGCCGGCGTCCGCTGCTCCAGGGAGAGGTCACCCGCCACGAGGTGACAGAAAACCTGGCTGGCAACGGGCTGCCTTTTTCCCGGGAGGCTGTAATGGGTGCTTCGCCCATGCTTCAACTTTTGCGGAAAGAAAATCAGCTTTTTTTTTTTTTCAGAGGCCTAGGTTCATCAACTCTCTACCCAATATCAAGCCACAGTCCTTGGAACACAGCCTCTTCCCTGTCTTTCCCACTTTCTCTGCATTCCACCCACTTCCTTCCCACCTCCTTCCCACCGCATCACTTCTTCTCTTACAAGCTCTTGCGCTCCTAAAAGGTTTCAAAATTAAACCCTGGCAGACACTTTTTGCACACTTCACAGACTAAAATGAATTCTGATTTCTTCATCAGTAGACTAGCCAAAAAGCAATAGCAGGACCCTTATCCCATTTAGGAAAGCCATTTTATGACTCTGCTTCCTCTGTGTTCTGGGAAATACTGTTTTAACAGTGGCCCCTTCCCTACCCTACCCTACTCTCTCCAGCAGAGAGTCTGATAGCTGAGAAGGACAAGAGGGGTTTCATTTCATTTAGTCACAATCAATTACTTACTGCTTGCTCTTTTGGCAGAGTATTTGTGATGTGCAAGGAAGAGGCTGATGTTCCTGCACGTGAGTGCCCTACACTGAAAGAGCTGCATGCCCAGGTAAAGCAGTCATGTTAAACATTATTGATATCCCTGTCTTGTTTAAATTACAACTGTAGCTGCAATGTCAGCAATACCCATAGAAGCTAAAAGCAAACAGACAGATGTATTCCATGTTACCACTGTTTTAATAACGTCTTCTGCTTACTTTGTGATGTGGATTTGTTTGCTTTTGCCCCTGTTCTTATAAGGTTCATCTGAAAAGGTTTATCTTAAACTACTCTACTTTAGCTGATATAGTGGAGATGATGTGCTTGTCCAGAACTTGTGCAGATGTTGTATGTGTATGTCACTCCTCTGCCTGCAATTACAGCCACAGTGTCCTCCAAATGACTGGACAAACTCTTTTGAGAAAAGGGATGCCTTCCAGGGATGGAGGCATTCAAGATCTGGAAGGGAGACAGCATAATTATGTAAATACTCCCACATCCCATGACCCAGAGCAAACACCTGCTGATGTTAATGGGAGAAGAGAGGATTACGGTTCCTACAATCAGCTCCTCTGTCCAGTAAATCTGCCTCTGACCTCTGCCTCTCTTTATTTAATCTCTTACCAACACAGCCATTACCGGTACATAAGACCTACTATGCCTGTTTTCTGCCACAGGCTTTTATCAGTTAGGAGCCAGGTAGAGATGAAAAATTAATTTCTGATCGAGTACTCAGCTGCTCTATAAAGATGAGCCATGACACACAGTCTAAAGGTGAAATAATAAACTCAGTTTTGAAGGTTTTGTATCATACTGCTGTGTCACCACCCACAAACACCAGCCCACGTCAGCCAGTACTGCAACCTTCAGCAGCACTCTTCTGGCAGCCACACTTGGATGCACCATCCTAGGATGCCTAGCCTGTCTGGAAGATAGATCTCCCTTTCTTCAGCTGCTGTCTGCGATGGCCAGAATGTAGCAATAGAACAAAAGATATTATCTTCCCTTCGGTATCATTTTTGAAGATGTTACTTTATCAAAAATATCCTTAGACTTCCAGGTTTACTGAAAGCAGGTAATTAGTGACTAGATACTAGCAATTCCTAATCCCATGTTATCTCACCACAGGTTACTAAGATAAACTGCAGTGATATGGCTGTATTTCATAATCAGCAACAGAACTGAAATGGCAAGCCTAGACCAAACTCTGTGGCAGGCACTGACAAAAATCTTATTAATTTCAGGTACTTTATTGTGGAAAACTAAATCCAGAGGCAAGATCAGATATTGTAGTTTTCTTCCCAAAGGAAACAGTGCTATTGAGTAATGAGAACACATCTCATGCAGCAACTGGCCTATGCCTATTTTATGCTTTTAATCATAGTCAGCTGTTCAGAAGTCAAATTACCATCACGAGTATTTTTGATGTACTACACCTCATAGTAACAGTTACAATAAAAGCTATTCTACAGAATCTGCTTGAAGGATGGTACATGTTAGGAATCATTCATAGGTCAAACATGCTTCATTTCCTTTTAGAATGTTAGAAAACCTGACAAAATGGTAAAAATTCTGGTCTCTCACACATTTTTCATATGTTGGTTAAGTGTATAAGTAGCCAGCTGATCAGTACTCGTGTTTCCTGCTTGATACATTCTGACATCCAGCACAAGATGGCTAACATTTCTGGGGGAAAGAAAACGAAAGCACATTTTCCACAGAAAATGCAGTTTTCCTGCTTGATACTAGTCTTGCCAAAATGGTTCTTTTCAGAGTAATTGCAATGAAACCACTGTATATGATGAACAGAAAAGAGGAAGTTCCCAGCTGCCTTAAAAGAAGCTGAACTATTATATTTGTCTTTGCTCATTGATAACAGAATATTGGCAGGAATGAAAGTACTGTCTTAAAATCTTGCAAGCATGTAAAATGTTGGGAAAAAGTCTAAACTAGTTATACCCATGCTTTGATGCCACTGTGGCACAGAAGTCTGATACACTAATAATATATTTAGCAATTTCTAGTTCCTTCCAATCACCATAGTAATTAAACACCAAGTTAATTGATACTGCATAATATTCTGGCCTCTAATTAGCAGTGTGTTTTTAATTTGCTACAGATACTATTATGCAGCCTGATCTAGTCCTAGGAAAGTAACTGTACAAACTCCAATGCACCTGGTAAGAAGAGAATCAGACCTCAGGGAAGACAACCATGACTACATGTTGGTTTGCCAATTGTAAACTACTGAAAGACTATGATAAAATACAACTTCTTTCCTTTTTATCCTCTTGTCCTTACTTATCATGAGTCAGGATTTTTTGTTAATCACCTCACAATATTGGTCTACTTGTAGAAGAAAAAAACAGGATACGTCTTGTGGAGGAAAATGTGGGAAGAGTGCATCCTTGGTTACTATGAGCTGTTTAGAGGATACAGGCTCCTTACACTAGTATCCCTTAGAAAGTAATAATAAAGCAAAAGAGGAAATAACAGGATCTACATGATCAGTGATGCAGTCTGATGCTAAGCAGTGCAATGCAAAATTTAATAATGAATCTAATTCTTCAGGAACTGACTGTAATGAAGTTTCTTGAAATTTACTATACTCAAAATGGTGTTGCTGTGCTTCTGTAGCTTCAAATAGTAGCTCAGACAGCCTAGACATAAACACATCAAGTAATATTTATAACTTTGGCAGTGGTCTTTATCTCTTTGGGGGTCCTAGAGCTCTGGTTTTGTTTTCTATCACAGGCTAAATGGTCTGAGTGGGATGTTGTAAGTCTGGGTTACCACTGGAAGGGAAGAAAAGATTTGAGGTTTTCCATTGCTTGTTTTCCTAACAGCAGACTCCAGTGAATTTCATACTAATTCTGTGGTTGAAGTTATGTGAAAAGCACCAAGGGCATATGAGTAGGTGTCCTCTTTGACATCTAAGTAAACAAACAAATATTTTGGATAGAGAAAAATAAGAATCACTGTGAATGAGGACAAAATGTTCCAGCTTGTGCCCTGGCACTCCCTCCTTGCTTTTCATTTACATATACAAACTACCATCATTTTAAGGTAGCTTTAACAAGAATAAATTATAAATTAGTTTCACTCTTTTCTGGTTTATCAAGAGATTGGCACCTATATGGTCATCCTACTTCATTTTAGCTTTCAGAAGTTCTGGGAAAGGATTGCTCTGCACTTTGCCAACAGCAGAGCACTGCTGGCTTTCACTAGTTGGGGGCAAATTCTTTCACTTTTGTTCACAGTGATTAATGCTGAAATAAATGGAACTTCTTGCAGTATTCACTGTGAAAAGACTCTAAGCATGCCCAGATACAGACTACAGTAACAATGTGTCTGCTGTTTGACTGTGCTCCTTCTCCCTTGCTAGAAATGGCATGGAGGGCATGGGGGGAAATTAAGCTTTAATTCTGTTCATACAGAGCATGGTACTTTATTGTTATTATTAATAACAAACTGAGTTCTCAAAGTGCTTGGAACCAAAACCTGGAGGGAGCTGAAGCACAATCTTTGCCCTCAGGAGATTGCAAACTAAATATAAAACAAGACACTGGTGAAAAGAAGACCTGATTGGGGTAGGAAGGGTGGAGTATGAGAGAACAATAAAACAGTACTGGCCAGAGTAGTAACTGCTGGTGTACTTCTGGCACACCAGAATTAGTGTTTGGAGGCACTGACGCAAAGTGAGTTAGCAAGAGAGTCTCCAAGGGGGTAAATGTGGTACCTTTATATATTCAGAGGACCAACTTTCAAGACTGAGGGGCATTTTTAACAAAAGCACGCAAATGTGTATTTGCAAACGCAATGAGTAGACAGCAAAAGCTGGGATCCTGTACACACAGGCTGTGGGAAGAAAGCTTTTAATATTGAACAGATGATAGATGAGGCAAGGGAAGGGCCTTCAGACTTCAGTCAAGCAGCCTCTACTTGATGCACCATAAAGGCAGGATAAACTGCAATTAGCAGTGACAGCAGAGAACTGCCAGGGTATTTGCATTTGGGATGCAATGCAGTAGACCAGATTGTGTCTATCAAGGCAGAATAAGTGAGAACAAAAGTGAAATGGTAAACGTGGGATGAAGTATTTTCTACAGCAAAAATCACAAATTTTCACCTGGAAACCTGACAAAACCCCACTCATTGTTTCTTAAAGAATAAAAATTAAAGAAATCATACATTTTTCTGGAAAATAACTGCTATTTTCCTGGGTTTAACACAGCAGGACTTTCACATTCTGGCCAGTTTTAACTTGCACTTTTCTCTCTGTCTTGCATTCTGGTTATATCTAGCTCTTGCAGATTATTTTTTAATAACCCCTCTACTTCTCCAGTCTTCTGTCCTTAACACAGCCTAAATTGTCACAGGACATTATAAACTCCAGACAAAGGTCCTGTGTGACAGGTAGGAGGTTGCTCTATTATACGAGAATGGTGAAGAAGGGGACAGGGAGGCAACTGTGGTACAAATGATGATTGGATGGGTTGTCCTCTGAGTAAACAGAGCGCTTCTGTGGAACAGTAGACAGCAAAGCTGATGCTTCAGCTGGAATTCTGAAGAATTGCATATTTCTCAGATAACAGAGGAGAAGAATGGACAAAACAAACCAAGTGCCAATACACTTTCACTTCCTTTCGTAAGATGCTCTGTGGACATCTTTAAAATATATTATGTTGAAGATACGAAATCTTGTGCTGAGCAAAGCCAGTCTCTGTAGAAATAGCCAATTTTCAATGATTAAGCAACTGGAAAAGTGGACTACATTTTATATGTGTAGATATAGTGGTTTTTTACTGGACCTGAGCTTGAAATTTCAAGGTGATTAATGCCCTTGAATAAGTGAGTAGCTATGTTGAAACACAAAATGTCTCAGCACAGAATATTGCCTCTGTTCTTCTCATTCCAGCTTCTGGTGTCTGATTTTCCCCCTCCTCTTCAGTCACTTGACAGAAATACATTGTTTTAAACTACATCTTTCTTTGCTCTCAAAGTGCTCATTTCCTTAATATTGTATTGGGACCTTGTCTAAACCATGATTTTTAATTTTTTTTCTAAACTTCCAACTGTTATTACCATCACAGTAGAAATAATTGGCAGATTTGTGTAAAAAAACCTTGCCTTGCAGCAGTCAATGGCAATTTAGCACACACCATAGCAGGATATTGGTTCAGAGACCTGGGAGCTTTTTCTCTTTTTTTCATAACTCTCCTGGATTACACAGGAAAACATGATCAATCTTGACAGCAGGTTCTAACAACAATGCAAGGGAATTGTTCCCCAAACCAATTTACTTATAAGAGTAAGAACTTTTTTTCAGATACACAAATACTTCTCTGCACACACACGTTTTGAGTAATCAGGCTACTGACTGATGGCAGCATATTGCCAAGTATCAATATATTGCAACCTTCATCACTGGCCACACAGCTACTATTTTAATTTATTTAACAGATTTTAAATATATATATTTAGTAGAATTAAAAAGCAATGGCATTCATGTTTTTGGCCAGTAAATAAAGAATGTTGTGGCCAGTTGCAATAGGGGATAGAATTTCAGGTAGGCAGATTATAATGACCAGAATCAAAATTTGGCTGGGGCCCAAGCCAATCCCTATTAAACTAAACAGTTCTACAGGATCTTGAATCACTAAAGCTGATTTTAAATTTCTTCTTGATTCCACAATAAAGAAGGGCTAATTGTCTGTCCACAGTATTGTCTGAGTCTCATTTGAAGTGAAGGCTGGTGACGATTCGATTGTAAGCATCATTTCCCACAGCTCCATTGGGAAGGTTTCCCAGCCGGCTCAGAGCCTGCCTAAGCCCACTCCATCACCCAGCTCTGGCATTACAGAACTCTCTGTTCCAGCAGGCTAAGTGGTACCGCCATTCCTGGGAGTATAAAGGAGCTTAAGCTTAGGAAGAATGCCTGTTTCTTGACATTTCACATATCTGGGTATTCCCACTGAGAAGCAGGATATTCATGCTGTGAAGAAGGGGCTGGACTACGTGGATCTGCAGCTCTTTCTGTCCAAAAATGTCCTTGTTTCTGTGAGAACGTTTTGGTAGTGTCAGGCAGCACCTGTATTCCATTAACTCCAAAAGCATTTCAGTGTTTACAGTAACCAGGAAATGTCCATGTCTGTGTTATATTAACAAGTCAGCAGTAACAACTGCAGTTTCAGTTTTTAGAGCTATGCAGAGAACGGTTTACTTTGAGTTGCGGAGAGTTTTACTTTTTTTGGTTGAAACACGAAGAGGCCTGTAGTACTGCCCTTGAAACCATTACAGAAAGCTTCGGGGAAAAAAGTTACCAAATGATGTCCAATAGTGCTTCAGTAATGGCTTCACATAATCAGGTAGGCAAAAGAATAACTGTGAATTGCAAGTCTTAAAAGTACTTGTGACAACAAATTTGTAGCTCGTTCACCTTAGTTTTGTTTGCTTGTACTCTTCCTGCCTACTGCATGTAAGGGGATTTGCATAATGGCATAATTTCATTCAAGATTCATTATCTTGGAAGCAAAACTGTGTTATATTTTTATGCGGACTATACTACATATGCACAGAGAGGTAAGCCATAAGGTGTCACTGCATAGTAGGCAGCAGACTTTATAGGAGCACTGATGTGCTGCTGGAGAATTGCAGTCTATGTAAAAGAACTCAACTGTGAGAAATTAAAGCATAACTTATTGTCGTCTTCCAAATAGACTCCAATTTCTGCATGCAAGAGGCAAAAAATCTAAGCTATGCCCTCATTTGCTTTTCACATAACTGAATTTTAATAGTGACATTAAATTACTATTATATAAATAGTAACATCAAAGACCATGGGAGAAAGCTAGAAAATATAAAGGTATTTTTCTTTTCTCTTCTGGGTTGAAAGCAGTAATGGTAAAGCAGCTTAATTCCGAGAAAGGCAGTAACAGGGACTGCCCTGTAGCTGGCCAAGTGTACCAAAGGTAGAAAGAGCTTGAGGAGGTGTTTCCCCATCACCTGCTGCTGTGTAGACTTACGTGACCAGAATGATGACAGAGGTCACAGCCACAGCTCTCTACTGAGTGTGCCACCACTTGCCTGCCAGAAAGCACCATCTATTTTATTTATAAGTACTTGAAAAGTTGATTCCAGAAAGAACAGAGCAGGCTTCAGCTCCCCCTTGCATCCCCCTGAAGCACTGTATTCTAGCTGGTCTGATCCCCCTCTTATTAACAGACACTTTTTTGAGACTCCACCAAGACATTTCTCCTTCACTTCATTTAAATGCCATGCAAATGAAGGAGATATGCATTCAAGACCGTTCCAGGAGGCAAGAAAGGTTGTTACTTGGCTTGTATGTACTGCTGGTTCCAAATTTCATTTTTTCAGTATTGCAATGACTTCTAGTGAAATCAGTTCCTATGGATGATGTTGGAACACCTTTACAGTGCTGCAGGTACAGCTGTTGCTCATCTTGTTTACTTACACCACTGCCATGCAGATTCATTTCAACACCTTTTTGTCATTTTGGGCTGACACAAATCTGTTCAGCAGTAATTACCTGAGATTGTTCTACATTTCAGGGAATATTTTTGACTCATTTACATTACAAAAACTCATGCAAATGGCTTGGAGAATAGGTGCTAAAGGGATTATAACTCAGCAGGATCTTACCGCAGTGATAGCTTTTGAGACAGAAGATCAGTTAATATACCTGACAGAGAACATTTATATTAAGTAATCCTTGGTTTGATCAAAGTTATCAGAGACACAGTTTCAGAGTTCAGGCCTTAAAAATATTTTAGTGACTGTCAATGCTAAAGGAGAAAAAAAGTGTCAGAAGTAAATACGAAAACCAAAAACTAGTCTATTTCTGACTCATATTGGAGGCTATTCCCTATTTCTATTCTGTATTGTTGCTAAATGGTTTTAAAGTGATCTAAAGTACTTCACTGCTGCTAGTCAAGTCATAAAGAAAACTGTTTCATCTGGGAAACATTATCCTTTAGGACTTAAGTAGATTTGGGTTTATCTACCTCTTTCCTGTCCTATAGCTTATCTTTTATAACTGGGAGAGATAAATGCAAAATAGGTTGTATGTACTACTAGAAAGTAGCAACAGGCAGAATTGCTGAAAATTAGGGTCTTCTCAATAATCACCAGAGACAGCCTCTCTTCCTACAAGAAGTACTCTAATTATTCTTAAAAAAACCCCAAAAAACCAACACCACAATTTAGACCAAATGCTAGTGACAGTCTCATATTAATGGTGAAGTTACTGACTTGATGAAGTAATTGCAAAAATTGCCGTATGATTCACTGGAAAATTTAATCTAGTATGAGTACTCTCACCATGTTTCTTAAGAATATATGAACATAAAGCCCTCAATTTCTCACTGATGTGATGATCCTCATTAATTGGGGAAAAAGGTTCCAGCACATGAGAGTGCTGCTGCTTCTGTATCTTGCATTCATTGGATATCCCTATGACTTAAAGGTGAGTAGGAATTTAGTGCCACAACATTTTTCATCGGTCAAGTAAAATGATTGTATCTTCCCTGCTTACCATCCTTCGCTGACTTCTCTGAATGTTCCTTTTTGTAGACAGTTTTTTAATGTTGATGATGCTGGGCATCACTGTAATATAGTTCCCCAAATTTACATGATTACATTATAATAATAACAATGCTGGTTTTTATGGTTCATATAAATCAGTGTTTTATTTGCTTTCACAAGTAGTGCTGCAAATTGAACAGCTGTTTTCACTGAGCAGTTTTAATTAAGCTGTCCATAATGCTGCCTAGATATTTTTCTGAGCTGGTAACACTTTGTTAAGTATGTGGTATCAGTGAACACTTCAGATCATTCCTGAACATTACCTCACACTTAGATAAATTGAAATCCCATCTTCACTGAGGTTGCCAAATCACCTTATTTTGGTGATTTGAATTTGGTTTTCAAAAATCTTTCTAATCTTCAGGACCTTAGGAAATCTTGAATTTGCTACAGATTTTGCCATCTGTTCACTCACTTGTCAAGATAATGAAGCTTTAAATGATACTTGTCCTAGTAAAATCTTTTGGCAACCTATTATTAGCCACTCTTTATTCTGAAAACTGACAAGTTCAATTTGTGTGTCTTTGGATCTTTTATTAAGTTTATGTTCTATGACCAAAGTTTCCTTCCCACGCTGATTTCTCACATTATTTCATCTCTATTTTGAGTATCTCTAGAATACTAGTTTGAAAAGCCAAGATAAGTTTTATCTCTTCCTGTTTTTCTGTGCAAAAGCAGTTTCTTTTTTCATTTTACAAAGCTATACTGGATTCTACATCTGTGTTCTCATTTGGGAATGTTATAGATTTCTTTGTTGTTTTCAGAAACATATGATAATTCATATGGGAAGCTGTAATTATTTTTGTTGCCCACAATGACTTCTTTTCAACTTTAAATATGGGTATCATTTTATCTGCCTTGGACAGCTGAACCTGATGAATGTGTTCCAACACCTCCACTTTTAGCTCCATTTCTGACAGTGTAAATGTCTTTGTCTCTTATTTGCAAAAAAGACTCCAGAATGTACTCACATCCAGGCATTACGTCTGTTAAGGAAAAGGCGTTAAGGAAAAGGCATTAAGGAAATACTCTGTCCAGGCAGAAAAATTTCATGGTTTTATAAAATATGCCCCTAAGTCTTAGAGTGTAAGTCCCTTTCCAGTTTTCAGAAGGGGTTACAACTCATCATCTGTGAATATAAACAGGAATCTGGAATTTCAGCTTTTGGTCCTCAGTTTTTAAACCTTGCTTGTTACTGCCCAGAAAGGTGGCTAATCCCCAGCCAGTCAAGCAGACATAACCCACAGGTGATACAATGCTAGACCATGATATGTCCATTAACCAGCAGAAAGAAAAGCAAGAATTCGTTTTGATTGCAAGAGTGGAGAAGAAGTATTATACATAGGTTAAGATATCTTGCAGATATCCATTTGCCCATTTCACTGAGAACCAGAGAGGAGTAAGATGCTCTGGACAACACGGAGGTATGGAGTAGAGGCAACAGGAAAGGCAGAAGGAAGAGAAGGAAGGAAGACCACTGTAAGGCATTGTGAGCAGGAGAGTAATCAGACTCTAATGTGGCAGTGACTTTAAGAGGAAACTAAACAGTGAGTAGAAATGGTAAGGAGGAAAACTAAAACTGGATTTTGCAAAGAAGGAAGTGTAGAGAAAGGGAACAGATACAGGGGAGTCCAGAAGACTATCGGAGACAAAACCAGTAGGTGAGATTTGTACATGGTGTAGAGAAGTGAGCAGAGCAATGAACAAACTGCTCTGGATACAATGATTTCTGTTTCCACTGCTAGTCCAGGTTAACAGAATTAACTGAGTTAAACAACTTTGAAATGCTTGGTTTTACACTTCATTCATTTTAACTTCATCTGTGAATCAGAAATGTTAATAAAAATTCAAAAGCAACAGATTTCCCTTCCTTGAATTTAGGCACCCACTGTTAAAAGAGAACTGCGGGAGGTGGGAAGGTGGCTTGAAGACAGATGTCCCTGAGAGGACATCTCATTCCATCCCAAACCAGCTGCCTAGAAGAGGTGCTACAGTAGGCCTATGGAGGAGGACTTGATGTAGCCAAAAAAGATGTTACAATTTGAAAACGTGTCTCTACCCCCAATTACAGAAGAGATTCTTAGAAAGCCATCTTGGACTGGAGGTAAAGCTGGAGGTATCAATTCTATCTCATATTTCCTGTTTCTGTGGAATTCTAATAGTATTTCAGTATTCAACCCTTTTGGACTCATTTCAGAATCTCAGGTTGAGTGTCCTTCAGTTTCACTCTAGTCTTTTCAAAGTCTCTAATAGATCTAAAAGCAAATTCTAAAAGCAAAATCATGATTCTCAATAGAATTTGTGTTCTGAAAGCCTATAACTTCTTTCTTCCTTTGTACCTTTTTAACATGGGCTGTGTTTTGATGTGGAGACATAGGAATTGTTTTGCTGTTGAATAACAACTTTTCTCTTGCAGCACCAGATGTAAAACACGAACACCTTGTTGGATCACACTCCAAAATCTGAAATGGGCATCCTGCCAAAGCTCAGGGCTTCCTTTTTGTTTTGACTGTTGCAATGTTCTTGTTTCTGTTAATATCACGTTCCTACCACTTGTGCTTTTCAGACACCTTCGGCCAAAATCAGTGTAATTCCACTGAGCTCATTGAAGCTGCAACAGAAGTGAATTTGTCTCAGTATGTCTGTAAATTAACCAGTCATTTAAGCTGGAGAGTGACATTGATAAGCAATAACGACACAGGAGTGGTGAAAGGAAGATATCTCCTAGTTAGTTTTGGACAGTTGACACTAACTCCGTTGTCAGATAAGTCTTACTGACTGTGGGAAAAGCTGAGTGGGAAAAGTCACACTCACCGCCTGCTAACCGTAGGAAGAAAACAGATCTGGAATGCAGAGGAAATCTTGACATTATCTGTTCCCCCAACCCCTACCAGCCGGGCAATCAAAATAACTAGCGAGTATTGGCTGCCTCTGTTCCTGGCCCAAATAAAGGTGCTTTCTTGACAGAATTTTTGCTCACAGGAGAGGAGGCAAAGAGAAGGAAAGAGTCTAAAGTGGGTGTGGGGGAGTGTTTCCTGGAGCAGCTTCTCTGTGACATCTAAAAGAATACTGATGAAATAAGCCTAGTGCTGTAAACGGAGGTGGCTCTGCTGTTTCCAAAGGACAGCAATTCATGCCTGACAGCCCTGCAGCCCAGAACTCCAGTACTTCATTGCTCCACTTGGCCTCCATTGACATCGCCAAGGACAGTGTGCCAGACTCCGCTAAAAGAAGGATCAAACCCAAGGGAACAAAACCACTGGAAAGGACTTCTCTGTTCCCATCCAAATTGTGTTGTTTAAGAATAAAGTGTAGCCATTTCAAATGAACACTTGAAGAGTAAATTTATTGCCTTCTGAGCCCTCATAAGACACAGGGTTTATCAAGACCTAAGGAAGCACAGTATACTATATTTACATCAATGTACCATATATACATCACAGCAAATTAGAGACACTCTCACATATTTCTGCATACACTCACCTAGGTGTAGCTTAATACTCCGGATATCATCTCTATAAGGTTGTTGTTACACTTAAAAAATTCCAGAGATATGAGGTCATAGAAGAGGATCACAGCAACAAAAGCAACAAATGAAAAGGTGCACTTTAAACTACGCTACTGATTATATTGAGTTCTCCAATACATCATCCAGCCATTGAGTGTACTGCATCAGTTCTGTCTGTCATATAAATAGGTGAAAATATAAAACACAAGTTTAGTTTAACTTCGGAAACTCATCTTACCTTTTTCTTACCACGAGAGGCCAGAGAGCTGTAAATTGAAGATTTTGACCATGTGTTGGTCAGCAGACAAGAAAAGAAAAGTGTGTGAAAGTAAGGGCTAACTTTATGTGCTATATGTTTATCAGACAAACGGATGCCAATATCAGTAGTCTGCTAGTGATGCCAGAGTACCGACAGCATTATGCCTGCTTTGCCTACTCAAAGAGCCTGGAAATCAACATTTGTGGCTTCTCTCGATGGAGTCCTGGCATGGAGAGTAAGGCAGGTACTTCTGGGGAAGGCTGGAAAGAAGACCAGTCAGTTGGGGGTTGTTATAATTATTTCTTTCCGTATTCCTTCTTCACTGCTTTGGGAAGCAGGCACAGAAGAAACAACTCTCTGAATCTCTCCCTCTTATTTTGTTCCACAGATCCTTCTGTCTTTCTTTGATAGAAGTGAACCACCAACATCCCGTGCCATAGACACTAAGTCTCTGGTTTTTCTGTACTATGAAGCCTTGAGCTGCAGCTGGCTGAGCCAATGCTGACCACTCAGGTGAGTTTTTGGGCATGCAGCAGCAGGTACAGAGGCTCTCCATACAGCCACAGGGCTATTGTAAGCCCCTCCTGGCACCAAGCTTAGTATGGAAAAATGACACAGGAAAAAGCACCTAGCAGGATGAGGACCATAACCTGGACACCAATCAGTTCATGGACCAACATGCATGAAAATAAGCTCCTGAAAAATTATTTGAACGCTGAATTAGAAACAAATGTAAATGTTTTAAGTCACCTTTTTGTATGAAAAATATCGATGATAATGTTAAGGCTGTAAGGGAGGGAAGGACTTTGTTCTGCCTGTACAGTGCTCACAAGGACACTACTCTGGGCCTGAGGCCAATTGTCACTACCTCAGTTCAAAAAATTTAAAAATAATAAATGACTTAATTAGCAATCCAAGTAAGCAGCATTTTTAAGAGTTTCCTGAAAGAACTACATACATTTTATGAAATATGTTCCTGAGTTTCCCATTGCCTCAGCTACTTAGAGACGCTGTTTGAGTCTGAAATCCGTGAAAAGTAGAGGGTATTTTTTTTCTTTACAGATACAAATAATTTTCTCTACAGTTATAAATGCATCATTAAGAGACTAACCATAATCCCGAAAAGTTGCTGGTGACTGCAGCTCGCACAGAATTACACTCTACAAAGAAAAATCCTTAATATTCTACAGGATATACCTTCAAGATTCTATGCTACAATCAGTTACGTCTCAGAATTAAGTCACACAAGCCTTAAATAACAGCGTCTTTGGGAACCAAGAAATACTCCAGGGTAGGTAGGTACCTAATATAAATAAATATCAGATAAAAACCTACAGCCATAACCTTCTCAAACTCTATGTCAAAAGGCCACACTTCGTGAAGGCTAGAATGGCAGATTCAGATCCACTTAATAATAGCCACGTGTAAAGCAACCTTTTGCCCATCTGTTTTCTTGAACTTGCCTTTCCAATTGCTCTGCCTTCATGAAGAAACAGAGCCAAGATCACAACTGACAGATGCCATTATATGCAATGGAATTATATATGGGATGGCTTTGGTATGTCTTTTGCATTCATATGCAGCCACAGTCTCCTCCTCTGGCTGCATTTCAGCGGTGGCTTGACAGCATGGTGGAATTTACTAATTTGTTTATGCCTTGTGCTGAGTGCTCAATAAATACCAGTATCTCTATGTGCATTTCTGTCATAGCAACTTGCTGGCCTGGGTGGAATCTAATACAGAGAACAGGAAGGGCAGAGACTGGATGGTTTTCAGCTGAAAAGCCTTCTAAAGCAAACCTCCTGTTTCTTAGTAGTTGACATCAACACTACATAGCTCTTTGTCCTCCTCTAGTGGTCCCATTATATTTAGGGAGAGGCTTATGCAGTGATTACATCCTTCAAATTAATGCAGTCATTACCCAATTGCAAGCTGTTGAGGCTCATGCCTAGAGGTCCTGTGTTCAGTTCTGACATGAGCCACAGTTACGTGGTGCTCATGGAAGTGGAAGGAGGCGCCTTTGCTCATAGTGAGTTGCAGCTCCACAGATGCTGTGTGTCCTTGAGCCGTGGGCATCTCCTCTGAGCAGAGGCTGCACCACGGCAGGTTGTTCAATAGCAGGAAACAGTGGCATGGTCTGACTACAGCCCCTCAAAAGGTCCTATGTTGCAAAAGGTCAGAAGCTGACTGCTTTGCTTGATCGCTTTATTGTCCCAAATACTTTGCAATATGTTTCAGCCAGAAGCTTTTCTCTGTGTTTGCCTGCCTGACTTGCAAACAAAGAAACAGCGCAAAATACATCTTATGTGCTGAGCTGTTCAGAGAGATGATGCATGTCACTCTGATGCAGCACAAAACCTTAAACGTTAATCCTTAGGAATGGATACTAAAGAGTTAAATAACAAAAGCTGAACCTAAAGAATTGTTGCAAGGGAAATGTTTTCTAATGGGAAACACTAAAATTGTTGGAATTAGAAATGCTTTCTGTGAGAGCAAAAGGTTCCTACCATACAGATTATTCTTTCTTTGTGTGTATCTCAGAGCTGTAATGCTTACTTAACATAATAAAAAGCTAAAGGTTTATTTTGCTGCATTTATACTTTAAAATGTCTAACCTTCAAACTTTTGAAGTTATGTCTTGCCCAGGAAATAAAACACAAGGACATAGCTTGCATTGTGGCTATCAGAGAGGTCGGAGGGAAAGGTCCAATTAAAACAGAAAACAAATACACTTTTTAATTATTATTATTCAGTGAAAATTTTCCAGGCATTTGTTACTTTTGGAATACATGTTAAATGGAAAAATGTGCCCTCTGCCATAACTCTTGGAAGCCCCCAGTTTAAAACAAGTTGGCTGCTCAGGAGCAAGGGAGCTGAATATGACCGTCTGCAATGTTTGTCAGGCATTTGTTCACTCACAGAAAAAAATGGCTTGAGAATCCTGTGTCTCCATGAACTTAATTGCTGGAAACCAACACCACCTAACTCCAACAAAGGCAAAACTTCAGAGCAATTTATCAATCTGAATTAGATCACCATTTACAGCAAGGTTCCTGTCACATCTCGAGAGTAGTTACAAACCCAAGATCATTTACCAGCTGCTTAGTGTTCAGCTCTCCTTAGGAGTCCAAGCTGTAACCAAACTGAGTTAGGAAAAATGTTTATAATATCTTCATTCTGAAATCACCTATATTTTGAACAATTATGGTCTAGATATTATTTTTAACATTTATTACCTCTATTTTCAGTATTTTTCTTTCTTATTTAAAATGTTGACTGAAAATCAAAGTCACAAAGAATCACGGAGCAGGGAAATAGAGAAAGATATTTAGAAGGACATTGAGTATTTGCATGTGTATAAAATGTTTTTATACATTGATACTTTATTGTTTTAGAAATGTCTTATATAAAATTCAGAGTATTTCTTAATAGATCTAGCTTTTGTCTGTAATTCACATACTAAAACACTAAACATATAAATTTCTAATCTATACCTGGCTGGTTTGAGGTTTTTTTGAGAAACAGCAATATCTCATTTTCCTCTTGCTTTTGAGAGCAGAAGATCCCAATGTGCCCTCAACTGCTCCAATACATCAGTAAGGGTTGAGAAGCAAAGATTTGCCTTTATAGAAGAACAAAGAAGGGCTTTGTTCCATCATTTCTGATTATGAAAGGAAGAGGCAATCTCACTGCCTAATTTTGGGAGCCCAACTGGCACTGCAAAGAAGTCAGAACTAGAGCCAAATAAAATGACCCTCTGATGCACTGACTGCAGGACAAATGCCAACTCTACTTGTTTCTAATTTGAGCAATACAGAGCATAACTAGTTAAGAGGCTAAGGCCACCAAACAGCTGGGTTTATTCAGTAGTTTACTTTCACTGCTCAGGAAAACAGCCTGTTCATTTTTCAGTCCAAAGTAAGCACCTCCACTTCGTGCTGGAAACATGTCAAAGTGACCCCACTCTGCTTTCTAGGAAGTGCATGGGATCATTGGATGAGGATGTTTTATTTTCCCTAGTTATTTAAGGCCAGGTTTTCATCTTGGGTAAACTTTTATAGCTGGAGTAATGACAGCATGAGACACAAGTACTGCCTAGGTCTTGCGAGGCACTGCTGAATGTCTAATCCAGCTGCTGCTCCCCCCTGAAGAGGATGAGAGAAGGGGGTTCACAGTCACAGCCTCAGCTCCACCACCAGCACACTTGCCAGGAATCCATGGCAAGTGAAAAGCCGAAAGACATCACCTCCATCCCCCCACGAGCAAGAGGAAAATCCCAGAATAGGTTATGGTTCTGTAAGCCACATCCATTTCCCTGTTCAGAGTGTGATTAGCCCATAATTCCTGCCCAGGGACTGCAGCAAAGGTAAAATAAAACCATGAGCATAAAAACCTTATATGACTAAGGAAACATAAAAATATGTAATCAGTTGGAAGTACTGTACTCAGGTTTGATTTGTGATTAATCAAGCACCTTCAGTTTCTAACAAGAGCCAGATGGAGTTGCAGCTCCCTCGCATTTCCCAAAATCAGGCCTGTTGTTGGCAGTTGTTCATATACAGCTGCTGTATAGCACAGTTCTGTTTCTTACACTATGGAGACTTCTCCTTGAAGTCAATTTGCATTATGCCTGGGCAAATATTGCAGTATCAGGCTGCTCATTAAAGCCCTGGGACCACAACTGCCTCTGTCTGAATTTTTCAATGTATCAGTCAAGGATACACAATTATCCATGGAATAGTTCTGAAATGGCCAAGGTCATATGAGGATTTTATCGTATTACTGCAGTGCACCATCTTCCTTGCCAGCCCATTGCTGTTCTGCTACAGACTACATTACCATGCATCAGCAAATACACGAGCACGCTGCTATATTTAGTGTTTCATACATACCACTAAAATAGAGGATGTGTCAGCTTTTAAGCCGACTTCAAATTTTTGTCAGCAAAGTAAGGGCTCATTTTCCCTACCAGTGATGAAGTGTGCTCTGCATTAGTCATCTTGAGCTATGTGGTGATAACTTTAAAATACATTAGGCAGCTAGAACGCTCGATCTGAGCGGAATGTTTTTTACTAAGACATATACTAGGGGATAGTAAAGATGCACAGCATCAGTCAGCCAGGTTTTAATAGCGATGGCCAGAGGTTACCTACAAACCCAGCAGCAATCTGACGGCAGGAGGAGCAGCCTAGCAAGGTGTTCTCTGGCGTACCACAGCAGACAGTTAGGACCTCCTGCCTTACAAGGGCAGAAGAGATAGGTGGTGCAGACTGGGTTTGGTGTTACTTACCTGGCAATATGAGAAGAAAAGCATTGATGATGATGACTTGAACAGAGTGGTCTATTGCATGGTGATGCGACCGGGGCTGTCCTATTAATGGCATCATCTACTAATGACAGCACGAATGTGGTTTAATGGCTGAAACCACAGGTACCACCAGGATAGCCACATTCATTCCCAAAGAAAGCAGGGTTCGGTGGATGAAGCTGGTGTTTTCACAGGTCTTGGTAAAGCCACAGAATAGAGTATTTTTTACATATTTGTAACACTTGCTTATTAATGCCATCATATACAAGCAGTACAAGTGTGAACTGCCTTCCCATCCACTGCTTCTACAAAAAGCCAACAGACAACTTGCTCACCTCAGGCCAAGGGTAAGCCTGTCTATGTGAAACCAGCTTTTCCACTCCAAACTCCTTGTCCTCTCTTGCAACTGTCCCTTGCACTTTGCTAACTACATCTTAAAGGGTGTGGCCAACACCACATTTGCAACCCAGGTCTAAGTCCAAATAACACTGTATTTACTTAGTGGTGTGAAATTATATAAATATATAAGTATATTAATGTATATTAATTTCCAAGTCTTTGTGGAACTGCATTTCAGCCCAGCCCAGAGCTGTCCATCCCAGCCCCCTGATGTTGTGGCAGGGCTGTTCTCTGCCACAGCACTGCCCAGCCATGTGACCCAACCTGCAGACTGACATCCCATCCTATCCCATCCCATCCTTGGCCCATCCCTGTCCCCAAGCCTCGTCCTGGAGCTGTCTGACCTCTGTTCCTGCATCTGCCCCAGTCCCCAGGGAGCCACCGGCTCATGCTGCATCCTGTCATGATTAAAGAAAACAGAAAGCAGAATAAATTCATGCCTCTAGAATCACATCTTACCGTTATTTAATCTTTTTTTCCCAATGGTTAGATAATCATTAATTCCAGTGCATGCACTGTTATAAGTACCAGTGTTATTACATCTCGAAGTAATGACACAAGGCCTGGCAAGCATGTAGTGACACTGCCAGCAATGCTGGTACTTCACGTGAGGTTCCCTGGTGTGGCTGGGTGGTCTGTGCAGCTGTAGCTTTTCTCAGACACATTTTGGATATCCTGCTTAACATATTCCAAGGCACCCATTACATATCCAGGTAATGGAAGCCCCAAAAAATTGCATTTATTTGAGAAAAAAAAAAAAAGTAACATAAAATGCAAGAAGAAAAAGAACAGCATTCCAAAGGGCAGGTTTTTTTCCCTCTCACACACAAAAATGGTTTACATGGAGAACGGCTGGAAGCTGAGGAGAGCCCAGCCTTAGTGAAAGGGCTGCAGAAGTCCCATTCCAGCTGCAGCTCTGAGCTGCCCTGTGCATCCCCAGCTCCTGATAGGGTGGGGTTAGAGGTGCTCTTTGGTGGGGAGGGTAGGGTGATGTCCCACTGTGACCCACTGGTACTCTGGGAAGACTCTTTCGGCCCCTGAAAGCTCTAGAGCTCTGACCAAGAAAGAAGAATAAATGACAAAAGAGAATGAGAAGGAATAAGAAGTGGGGATGTAAGGGGACAGTGATGCGGAAAACAAACTTGAGTAGAACAGTGAGTGCTGTGTTCTGTGTGTGGCTGATACACGCAGGACGGGTTTTCTTGTCATGCAAGAAATTCCAAAACAAAAAATGTCTTACCCAGAAAGCACAGAAAATACCAGAAATGTTTAGCAACTGCAAACCTATAACCCTTGTCCCTCAGTTCAAGACATAGATTTGGCCTTTTTTGTAATTTAAATAATGTTTTCTCTTTTTATATCTCTCTTTTTCTTTTTTAATACTTCAGTGTAACAAATTTCAAAGCCAAAAGTTTCACAGTCAAATAAAAATTAAAACTTCTCACTTTGAAAGATGTTAAATCATAGCATGTTGAGACGTGTGTGCCTATTTTACAGAAACGATTTGAAATAGAAATTAATGGATGCTAACCTTTTCCTGTAAAATGTTCTATTTGAAGAAATGGACATTTTCTGCCAGAAGCATTCTAATGATAAATTTATTACCAGCTCTACCATATGCTAGATTTCTATGATTAAAGTTTCACCTCAGTGACCAAACTGTGTCAGAAAATGACCTGTCATTCTTCTTTCATGCCTGCAGTCATCAGATATTCAACCAACATTCTACAGTTCTACTGTTAAGATGGGCACTAAAACTTTATCTTTTTTAGTGACAAAATTAATATTGTCATAAAAGTACAACAATTAAAAATCAATCATACTATAAAATGGGAGCACTGCTAAAGTAACTAGTTTTATTTAAAATGCATGTGCCATTGACGTAATTTCCTTTTCTTTATAAAGTGAGCCTTCTCTCTTTATAAAGTGAGCCTTCAGTGGCACAGAGAGGTTTCGATCCAACAATGAATACAATTAAAACAATTGCTCAATCAATCGCAGAACTTATGAAATTTGTTTAGCTTTGGAAAAGCCCAGGCATGTGTTTCATTGGCAAATACCATCATGGAATGAATCCACATCCAACTCATAAAGCAGGAAAAGTTAATGCACACAGAGCTTGAATGAAAATACATACATTTACTCTATGCCCAGCAGACTTCATGTTTTGTTGACCTGATGTTAAGTACGTGAGGGTGGAATTGCCTACAGAGACCTGAGTTTTCTAGCCCGGGGTTTCTGGCATTTTGCTAAGCCACCACATTTGCCAGCAGAGCCACTGAATCAGTGAAGTTGGCTCCAAAAAGCCGCATTCATCTGATTCTAACCTAGTTAAGGTTGGCCTTTGGAATGAACCGTGGATGCAGTTTAGATCAGAGACAGATGCAAGAAGAAATCACTGAGTGAGCAAACTGGCTTAAACTAGTCCTTCAGGCCGAAAAAAAGATGCTAAGTCATCTAGGGACAGGGGGATAATTACAGCACGGATGTCCAATTGCTTTCCTTTTAATTGGCACACACTGCATACATCCTGACTAACAAAACAGAAACTGCAGTCAGAGATGGGTGACTCCAGAGGTCAGTTGGTTTATGACTGAAATATTTCTAGATGGCAAAGACTTTTGTGGGGATGAGGATTCATCTAGGCTTTGGGGACATTTCTTTTTGCAAAACTCTGAAGCTAGTATCAAACTCCAGTAACCCACATTCTGGGAAGCAGTTCCTTTTCTCTGTATTTCTTAATTGTGCTTCATTACAATTTAATAAGGACATTTACTCTCAATTAAGCAAATCATCCAAGCAGTTTCTTACGCCTGTTGCAATTAATTGGTTTTGTCAAATGCGGGTTTAATCGTGTGTTAAGTATCTTGCTGAATCAGGATCTGTGTGTGTGTACATATCTGTCTATCCAAACCTTTCCTTAGCTCCTGGCATGATAATGTATGTGCAGTTCAGGGTATCTGAGTCTTTAGCTCCGCTCACTGCTCTGGTCTTAGTGCCTCGCTGGCACTAAATAGTTCCTCCATAATGGTCAAACTCAGTAATGCTGTTAATATTTACAAATGCTTTAACCAGATAGTGGGCTCCTGCTAAGGGGGAAATCAGGCACTGTGACTCTGCCACTTGGGACATGAGGGTCCCAGGGGCTTGTTAGATTTTTTCGAAAAATATGCCTCTGTAATGAGCCTCTTCACGAGATTCAGCTGCTGTGTGATCACTGAGACAGAAAAAGCTGAGGTGCTCCTCATCTCGACTCACCTCACTCACACACACACACCAGCGCCACGGCAAGACCTTGAGTCCCACTCTGACACCGTAACAAATGCTCGGGTTTATCCCCATTATTTCAGAACTTACCTTGCAAGGTGTAGGTCGAAAGGTGATGAATTATCAGCTTTCCTAAGAACCACCTTAATCCTACACCACTAGGTCATGAACTGCAGCATGGAAGTGATTGTCACAACTGCACTGAATACCCATTTAATAGCAGAGACTCCCTGGGTCCTCCATCAATGCATGTATGGTTATACAAGCCACCAAGAAACTTTCAAGAAGGAATGCAGCCTTACCTGCTTTTTCCTTGCACAGCTTCTGAAACAGCATCTGTAAGAAAGTGATTTTTCTTTAATAATTGTACATTTTTTCCTTCAAATAAGTTCCACATTTCAAGATGACAATCTATGCAATTATTAATCATCACCACCTTACACAAGGCATAAAATCCAGAGCTTATCAATAAAAATCATGCAGAATAGCTAGTTTTGCTTGCTAATGACAACCTAGCACCCTTTCTCAAACCAGGTTCACCTTTCTTGCAGTGAGTGAGTCTAGGAGCATACTCCACAAGCAGAGTATGTGCTGCAAGTATACGTGAGGTACAACACACTAGAACATGCTAGAAAGAGTCTTGCAATGCTGGCGGGGCTCAGGGAGCAGACAGGCTGCTGGAAAGTTATGTGGGCAGCTCTACTGATGGGTGAGAAACAGGACACTGAGACTCTGAAAGGTAGATTCATGTTTCCTGCTCATCTGTGACCAAGAGAGAGTTGCTGTGCCTGAGGCTCGTGGGCAAACTGACCTGCCATGCTGTTTTCTTGGTATTTTTCACTTTGTTGCTTTGGGTTTGCAGTGCTAAATGAAAGGGGTGCCATTAACACCACACTTGGATGCACCTCTTGGTCCATTACTTTTCTCTTTAATAGCTTTCAGTGCCCAAATGAGGAGGTTGTTGACAGTGATTAAATGCATTTCCTTTCATAGATCCGCCAACTCTCTCAGCAATGCAGGCTGTAAATGAAACTAGCATAATGGGTGAAACTGCACCTAATTTTTAAAAAATTAAACAGAAGGGTGAACAGATTCCTCCAGGCACCAGCATGAAGTGCCCAATCTGCAGGCAGCTGAAAACACAGACACTCCTGTGCCTTGCAGTGACACGCTCCCTGTTCCTGTTATCTGCTTGTCCCCACAGGGACAACCATCTGCACCTTTCCATCAGATGCACCAAGTGCTCTATTGTCTCTTCAGTCAATATTGCTTCTTCAGCCTTGATAGGAATCTGTCTATGAAAACATGCTTTTTATTTACCTTTTATTTAGTGAAGAATTTTACTGAGATATTGGAAAATTCCTCCTCTGAGCATGGAACTGAATTGATTAGGCATCTCTCTTAATAATAGGAAAAGCACAGCTAGGCTACATTTTTTTTCCCTTCTGCAAAGTAATTTCATTCTAAAAGAGCCTCTTGCTCCATTGTGAGGTCTGCCTGAGCAGCAGCTGAAGCTGACCTATCTTTAGCCAGCAGGGATCAAGTGAAGTGGTCACTTCTGATGGGAAGATAACGCAGCTGAGTCCAAATCAGGTTTCATTAGAGGCAGAGCATCTCATTTCCATAGAGGAGTAGGAAATTCAGGCACAGGCTGTGTCAGCTGGAAGGGACAGGCAGGTCCCACATGAGTGTGCCAGGTTTTTGGGATGCCTTTCTGAGTGAGGCATATCGTATTGTCCCTGCACTTGTCAGTGAGCTGCACTGCTGTTAATCACCCTGCCTGGGGACAGGCACCTGATTTTTAGCATCACAACTCTGGCATAAGCCTGGTGGATGCCTAAATTGCTATACTGAATCTTTGGATAAGCACTACTTGAAGAATACAGAAATGATCTGTGAATCAAAAATAAATATGTCAGTCCTTCATGGATAGCTGGTTTCCGTGTTCTAGTGCTGCCAGAAGGACATCAGCTATTAAAATGATACCCAGGCTATGTTAACTTCCAAGATCTTTTTAGGATGCCATACAAAAAAGATGCAAATTATTGTTGGAACAATCCCAAGTGGCAACAGAAAGCTGCCAACTAAAAGTGATTTATGGAAATGATAACGCACTATATAACTGATTGTGTAACAAAATACATTTATTGGAGGACTAGCAATCCCTCTGAACAGCATGGCACCAGCTAATCAAATACATAGAAACCACGGACCAAAAGAGTACAACTCTAGCCAAAAGACTGCTGCAGCACCTGCTGCTATGAATAATAAAGAAATCATTTGTGTACAACCCCAGCTGTAACAATTTTGCAAGTGGAAGTGTCAAACAGAAGCCAAAGATAAACACACTCTGCTGATATAGCCATGTTTTATTTGCTGAAGCATGTAAACCAGCCCACAGAAACCAGAAATGTTTAGATGCTGGGTCCATTCCTCCCCTCAGCAGTCCCGTGTTTCAGCAGGGCTATCCCATGTTCACCTCTGTGAGCAAAGGTCTCCAAAAGCTTGCCTGGGCAGTATCACCCTGTGGTCTATGATCAGAGCAGGATGAGCCAGTGCTGTGAATGAGGCAACTGTACCCTCAGTGTGGGCACAGCTAGCTCAGGAAAGGCTGCGGATCTGCTGGAGGGAGGAAAGTAGACATGTTGCATTTATAAAGAACCTGACATGGCCTCAAGTTTCACCAGGGGAGGTTTTGACTGGACTTTTAAGAAAACCTTCTTCACAGAAATCATTGCCAAGCATTAGGACAGGCTGTTTGTGCAGGGAAAGGTGGAGTCACCGTTCCTGGAGGTATTTAAAAAATACGTAGATGCAGATGTGGCACTGAGGGACATGGTTAAATGGTGGACTTGACAGTGGCTGGACTCAATGATCTTTGAGGTCTTATACAAACTAAATGATTCTATGATTCTGTGATTTTTCTGAAAGGCATTCTGTGTGGAAACAAATTACTCAAATGAACTCCTTGGATGAAGAGGAAGTGAAGGTAGAAGCAAAACACCAGCACTATAAAGTCAACAAGAAAAATAAACATATACATTAACAAACTGTTTCTCTGATGTATACATAATCTTTCACGGTTATAAGTGA
The DNA here is from genome assembly GCA_013397725.1 of Rhagologus leucostigma. Taxonomy (NCBI): domain Eukaryota; kingdom Metazoa; phylum Chordata; class Aves; order Passeriformes; genus Rhagologus; species Rhagologus leucostigma. The sequence goes on from VZTD01002293.1 coordinate 300,251, forward strand.
TCAGGGCATGGAACTCATCAAACAACTGGATTAAATGACTTAATAACATCCCAGAAAGCTTATTGTCACATAAAAGCTTTTTTTTTTTCTGACACAGATTATGAAATGGTTGACTTGAGCAACTTCAAAACCATTTTAATTTGCAACAGCACAGGGATTCTGCAATGCCAGCCAATCCCATAATATCACACACCATTTCAAAGAAAAAAACCGAAACCAAACTATTTTGCATCCAAGTCTTTTGCTTCCCTCTGCCCCATCAACCCCTATTAGTTATTAGCTCCTTTATGGTCCCATTTCAAATATGCCCATATCTTCCACTGACATTTCTGAGTACCTGTCAAACTGTAATCATTCACTCTCAGGAAATCACACCCTCCAAAAAAAATAAAAAAAGGTAATTAGTGTATCTGTTCAGCATGCAAATAACTCTTCTAGACATTTAATAAAAAAGCCAAAGAATTTACTCAACATAGATATGGTATCAAAAATATCAGCACTATCAAATAAACCCTGGCATTTGGACAGGACTACTTTACATCTGCTGTTAATAAAAAAGGCTTTGGATTCTGTAAGCTTATGTTCTGCAGTGAGCAACCAGCAGCACCACTCTGAAACACGACACTCCTTTCAGAGGAAAAAGGATAAATCTGTATGACTTCCTGTAGGTTCACTGATACTGAAAGAAAGCACTCTGAAGAAGGTCTTGCAAACTATAAAGATTGAAAATCACGCTAGTTCTTCATTCTAGCAATTTAATAACCTGATAGGCTTTAATTAGAGTGACATATAGGCAGTTCTAAAGGAGGAAAACAGCAATCCACACGCAAAACTCAATAATCTGCTTAGCAGGTTTATTAGATCCTTTCAGAAAGATGTTGACAGAAGGAAAGAAAACCCTAGTTACTACTTCAAAATAAAATTCTACAGTCCAAAAAGGGAAGTAATATTATGACACTCAGCAATGTCAGCCTGAACTTGAACTTGCCTGGCCCCTCCAATGAGATCTTCAGTTTGACCCTTACAAGTTTCCTAGAGCACGTTAGTCAGCAGAGAATAATGGCAATATTGAAGCTATTGCACAGAAAATAGTGTTGAGACTGCTGTGTCAGAAATTTGATTTCTCTCAGAGACTTGGCACCCATCTTTGGTATAGGGTTGAAACCGCTGCTGGATTTTCGTGCTTATGATGTCTCTCCAAAGGCTGACAACAGGGCTCATAATTTTCCTTTAAAATATAACCACTGTAGAGGTGTTTATTAGAGACCATATTTAATATACGGCCTGAGTGCTACTGGAGAAGTCACTTGCGGCATAGACAGATCTTGGTTGGATGGGATTCTGCCTCATACCTGTTGCATCACAACACGCTGGCCTCCTCACCAGGTTAGAAAATAGGGCAAAGGGGAAGTTCTCAATTTCTTCCATTGAACCTGAGCTATTGTGCTGAAAACTATTCATGATGGGGTCAAAGAAAGAAGATTGAACAGCTCCCCAGTCTGCAATTGAGCAAGTCTTCTTGCTTGTTCAGAAGAAGAGTGACCAGCAGGTCAAGGGAGGTGATTCTGCTCCTCTACTCCACTCTCATGAGACCCCACTGGGAGTACTGCACCCAGCTCTGGGGACCCCAGCACAGAGAAAACATGGTCCTGTTGGAATGGACCCAGAGGAGGGCCACAAAGGTGGTCAGAGGGCTGAAACAACTCTCCTATGAAGACAAGCTGAGAGAGTTGGAGAAGAGAGGGCTCTGGGGAGACCTCACTGCAGCCTTTCAGTACCTACAGGAGGGCTTCAAGCATGTGTAAGATTTCAGAGGACAGAGACATCTTTTGAAAACTCTAAACCTAATATTCTGAGCTGTATTCTAAAAAGGTGAGATACTGTAAATACTGCCTGGAGATATAAAAGCGTATTTAGTAATTGTGCACAGCTGTTAAAGGACATTTGATGAACACTTGAAAATTGTTTTCTCTAGTTTAGTGTTTTAGCTGGCAAAATTACTTGTTTTTAAGTATGCATTTTACTTTAGTCTAAATATTCATTTTATTTAACTTTGCACCAAGATCAGTGCTGGTTCAAAAAACACTGTCATAGAAAGAAAGATTTATTCAATTGCTTTCTTCTGTTTGCTGCATATATGTATCTATTTTGCCTATGTCCTATTGATAAAAGTTTAGAAAGTAATATGACATTTCTTGTGGCTGCTGTTTTGAAAGCTTTGATCAAGTAGAAAACTGCCTGGAAATTATTTTACAGTGAAAGCTTTTGAATGACATTAAAGAAAAAGGTTTACAATATGTGGAGCAGGGCAGTAATAATGTATATAAAAATGAAAACCATTTCAACAATGTTCCAAGTGAGATTAGAAGAAAACGAGCGAGAAGACTAACAGTAAAGGAACATATATTTCAGTAAGTGTAATTTATCATATTTATCTAAAAGAATTTATTATATTAACAGACCAGGGAGATTTTACCTCTAGAAGCTGCTAATATGATTTTCGAACGTCAAGTAATTACAGCCTGGGGGGTTATAACCAAATTTTTATTGAGGAGGATTCAGTTCCAACACATGAGGAGCAGCCACTTGTAGTGAGTGCTACGGTGTGCCTCTATGGTATTTTTTACTTTATTAAACCATTGCCATTGCTCATTTTGCCATCAGATTGGATGATGCCATTCATCCCTGTGGCTCAGCTGGCCATGCCTATTCATCTTGCACCAGCACTAGCACTCATCTTGACAAATGGGAATCAAAAGCAGCAGAACATTAATTTTATCTCCAAACAGTTTCTGCTGTTTAATTTGTTGCTTTCATCAGAAGAGCTCCGTTACAGCTCCATTTCCTCTGTCTCACGTGTTGCTCTAAAGCAAGCACTTTGTTTAATACTCTGTAATCTTGTAGTTTTTTCTGTCATTCATTCTATATTACCTTTCTTTCTCCTATCATTTCCCCTATGGGATAATTGACTGTGTTTGTTATTCCATGGTCTTGAAGAGTGAACTATCTGGTCTCCTAAATTTGGCCCCAGTACAACTAGTGGAAGCCTGAACATGAAAATTTTCCTTTTATTTAATGGATAGCAAAAAGCCTCTGTGTTGACAAGTGCCTCTTTGTTGCTGACTGTGCCATGCCACATATGCAGGTATGCTCAGATACCACCACTCACATCAGGGTAATAAAAATGTTGCAGTAGTTTGCAACTGATCCACAAATCCCACAGAAGGATGAGCACAGTGATATGGGAATCAGTAAAAGTGGTAAGTTGGAGCTTGAAATTATTGAGGACTCTTTCCACATTTTTTTTCCATTTAAAAATTCAATGGACATGACTTTTCAACAGAGAATGTGAATTATCAAATAAAAAAGCAAATTGTTAAAAGGTTTCGTTTTGATAGCTTTGAAAGAAAAAATACTTTTTGTGTTGAAAATTTGTTTACTTTAATATTTAACTCATTGTATTACATTACATAAGAAATTTACAAAGGCTGGTCTTGAACCAGATAAGAAAATTTTACAAACTGGCAAAATATTTCACAGAACAGAAAGACTATTTCTACCAATATTTGTACTTGAAACCAACAAAAAAGGGCACCAAGGTATCATAAGTTTAGATACCTTCTTCACCTTTAAGGATTTTATTATACCTGTGATTTTGGAGGTCCCTGGAATTAATTTAGAAAATAGTTCAGATCAGGTAAAATTATTAGTTTTTTAATATTATTTTGGATATTAAAAACTCCAGAATGTTACTGTGCTGTAATATATCCACAGTAATTTTCTTAAATTTTCAGGGATTCTATATTGTGCTTGTGGAAGTCCATGTTCTAACCAAAGCAAGTTGCAAGAACAGCTTCTCTTTTGTCCCTATTTTGCCCTTTGTGGCCAGCTGGATATACCTGAGAGACAAAACACAGATGTTTCACTGCAGAAACAGATGCCCCTTGGCCCTTCAAGGTGACCAGGGCAGCCAAACAGGTCTGGTTCTACCCAGCATAAACTGGTGATGTACCCCCATTCTCTTTCACTTATACCAACCCTCCATAGCACTTCCCACTTCTGTGCTTTTAGATACGATTTAATAGTAGTCAATATTTTAAAATCTAATTAAAATCTAACCTGACAGTTTGGTATTATGTTCTTGCAAAGCAGGTACAGGCAACCTCACGTGTTTAGCCAAGGAAACAGATTGTGGAACACGTATGCACTTCTGGTTTGCATGTTCAGTTCATCCTGCCCAATTCCCAACACCCACCCTTTGGGATCACTTCCTTACAGGATACAGTTCTGCCACGTCTCAGCAAATTTCATCCTGATAAAATCAAAAAATGTGCTCTTCATTATGCTTTTACCTTCAGCAAGTCCCAGAAGCACTTAGTCATTCTGAACTCTGGACTCTGCAGCAGGACTAACATCAACACGCTCAGAACTGTGCAAATATCAATTAGTGCTCAGTCCTGTGTTAAGATAACCAGCCATGCTTCTGTATAAACAAAGACACGAATAAAAATTGGAGATAACGTAGCTGTCACAACATGTGCGTGGGGGTCAGGTGGAAATGCAATGGGGTGGAGGTGGGAGGAAGAAAGACAAAAAAGAAGAGCAATGGCATCTGCCAAATGGAGATGAACAAAAGTGAGAGGCCAGAGTAGCCCCTGTTTTTTACAGTCCTGGAACAATACAGCGAGTCACACATTGCTATCATTTTTACCCTCTTGAGTAGGAAGAAGTGCTATATCTATTTTAAAGATAGAATGAAGTGGGAAAGGAACAAGAGGTCACACAACAACAAAGAGAGGCATGAAAGCTGGGGACTGCTATTCTGCTCTGGGAAATGAGTGACTGCTAAAGCAAACAGCAGTTTGCAGTAATCCATGGCAGAACATGAAAACCAAGCCCTATGAGCTCTGGCTACAGCTGTGGTGTTATTTTAGCTTGGCCCAGAGCAGTACTTAGCTGGGAATGAACTTCAGACTGCCATTAGCAGCAGTTTGTTTGTTTTCACTACTGAGTGTCCACAGAAATGTTTCATGATGGCTATGCTCTAAGTGGATATCAGGTACTCTCCTTCACAGTCAATAAAACTCATCATTGTAATTTAGCCTCAACCAAAAATGCACTCTTCCCAGCAAACTGACGTTTTAGCAATCAGTTAAAATCTTGGTCAACATTTTAGGCTTCTTGAGGAAAACCGACACAGGTTTGTTTAGTGGTCATTTTTCAGTAAAAAGTAAAGCAGGGATAAGTGAAGAATAAATTATTTTATTCCAAAGAGTTATTGAAAATACAGAAGTTGTGCACAGCAGATACATTCTTCATGAGAACACCTGTGGGAAATGTTAGGTGGCATGTCTGCCCCTTCTGGCATCCCAGCAAAGGCCAGTGCCCTCAGGAGAAGCAGACATACTGATTGTTTTGCATCTTGTAATTACTTTATAGATTTTAGTCTTTATAGAACATTTCAGTATTGGAAACCTGCTGTAAATCCTTTTCAATCTGTGATCATTTTTCTTTGACTGTCTCTGTGGTCTTGTCTCTGTTTATCAGAGCTTTTTTGCCAGATTTAAAGAAAAACCTTTTCCCATGCAAATGACATGCAAATGACATGGAAACCTTTGGGAGGTTTCACAGTTCTCCCTTTCTAAGAACGAACAGAATGCCTTTCAGTGTGCCAGCACCAGGTAAGAGGATGCCACCTACCTCACCACCTCCACAGCAAATGCACACAAGATGTGTCAGAAATGACTGCTCCACTGCAAATTCTGGTGTAGCCCACAAGAAAACAAACGCTTGTGATGTATATTGACTTCTGTTGTTTATTTTCAAAATGAACACTTCAACACGTATAAATAAAGGACAATGCATTTTTGTGACGGTTGCAAACCTAGTATTTTCACAGAAAAGCACACATTTCCTTTTGCAGTGGGGTTCACTGCCAGCAAATGCCCAGGTGCAATTCAGATAATTACCATGTAAATACATATACAACTTTCAAAGCCCTGTGTTTCCAGCTACTTGCCTTATTTTTTGCCTTATCTGCCAAGATTATGCACATGGTGAGAAAAGTTGGAGGAACTTATGCTGCATTAGGAGTTGAGAATCCCTTATGCACATGTGAATTAGAACAAGAGGGCTGCAGTGCACCAAAGGACAAACAGACATGTATGGTTTGAAATTATTTAGATTAGGCATACTCAGTGTTACTCCTATGTTTAAATCCATTTATTTTTATACACTAAGTGTGGTGTTGGGCTGCGTTTGACTCAACACACTCTGGAGAGACTGGGTCTAGAAGTCTTCTCTACGACATACACATCATGCACACTAATCACCCCTTCTTCCCCTCCCCAAGTAAGTATATGCACACATATATAGACACACACACATTTAGATATGTGTATTTGTGTGTGTGCCTCTGATTCACCTACCCTTCTAATTTTTTCCCTTCAAAAATTGCTGACGTTGTGAGAGAGCATAAATTTGTGTGCTCACACACTCAAGAGGCTCCTGGCTTAATCTGTGACCTCCAGCAAGTCAGCGCAGCACTGACTGAACAAAGAAATGAATGTTCTTCAGCTGGTCATGAACATCTCCACTGCTACAGCAACCCTTGGATTACTGCTATCCAGAGCAAACCCTTGAGCAGTTTGGTCTCTAACTTCTGCATCTATATCACTTCTAACACACAAGTCTAACTGAAAGCCAGAGATGTTAGAGTTTCCACAACCATAACCATATTTTATAATTTATAATTTACTGTTTTACAGAGATCACAAAATGTCTGTACAGAAGCACTGACCTTGACTTTTCTGCATCATATCATATTTAAAATCATTGGCAAAAGTCACCTGCATGCATCCTTCTCTGACAACAGGAGAGAGCAGAAATTTGTTAGGGACTAGGTCAAATTTCCACACCACTCCCCCTTTCCCCCACCCTCTCACACACACACATTCCTTCATAGCCTAAAGCAGATTCAAACTCATTTCAATATATGTAGTACTGGCTAAAGCTATTTTAAAGCAAAAAAAAACAAAAGCAAAAAACCCCCCCAAAAAACCCAAACAAAACTTTACTTCTTGAAATAGAGTAAAATAACTGCACTCTCACACAGGGGTTATAAAATTGGCATGTATTACTTCTCAGCTGTCAGGGACAGCCAAAACAAATATATTCACAGAACTATTTCCATACCTTGTGCTCCTATATAAAGAACTTGTTTTATGCTTCTCTGCAATGCAGACAAACAATTAATTTCTCTCTCTCTCTTTTTTTTTTTTTGTAGCTAAGCACCATGACCTTCCTAGAAATATTCAAGGATCCTTTAGTGGAAAACTCCACAATCTCTTCACAGTGTTACTGTTTTCCATAGCTCATAGCTCAGTATGATTTCTAAATGGAACACACTGAAATTATAAAATGTGGAATTAGGCAAGTTTCAGACAATTGAAATAAAAAGAAATATTTCATAGCATTGCTTAAAATTTATGACATGTTTGTTGAAAAATTTTTATACCACTCACATGCATATCATGGACTACAGCTAAATGCTGATGGAATAAATGGAGATCTTTCTGTCACCTTGCATACCTTTACCTTTTTGTCCTTAATCACTGTGAGGCAAATATCATCCTTCTCTGTTTTCTGTTCTGTAATTCAAGTTAATGGCCACTGCTTAAAATTTGTTTTTACAGTTAGATTTAAGGCACTATCCATCTTTCGAAAAGCACTGATTTTACAAAAAACATCATTGCTTCAGCTGATCTTAAATCAAGGTAGGTCTGATTTATATGAACTACAAGTCAGATCCAACAAGAATAAACTTTTAAAGTGAAAATTATTGTGTCAACACTGAAAATTGAAAAACCCCACAGTAAAGGGTGCACCTACTGATCCACATCTATCTTCTGTACAGTTTTACTCACTCAGTCACAGCAACCAAAAATAATGTAATTCACGATGCAACATCTGAGATCAAAAAGCAGTTATTGCTACTCAGTTTAAAAAAGTATTTCTTAATTGGTATATTCTAAAGTTTCAGGAAAAAAATTAGAATGGAAACACTTGAAAAGGGCATCTCAGTGGGAAAAACCTACTAATTAATGCAAGAAATGATCTTCTGCTTCCTATGCCCTCTGGCTGGGCTTCTGGACTATTGTCAAAATGCACCTCTGCAAAAACCTTGGTGATACTAGCTGCTGGAAAACTGGATGCTGAGATGTCTCTCTACCTTTACAGCTTGAATTCTGTTTCAGCATGGAAATGTACATTTGATTAGTAATTGTTTTATTAATTACTGAGGGAAGTGAAGGTGGCTCTCCCAAAGTTTCATGGCTATAAGATGAACCAGGTCCCCATTCCTTGGGACCTCCATGCTGTCTGTACAAAGAACAATAGCTCTCACCTATTGAGAGGCTCAGTTTTCTCTATTATGGAACTTAAATGTCTTTCCAAGAAAAGGCCCAGAGAACAGCTCTGCCAGCAAGAGTAGCAGACACCAGAAGCATTAGCAGTAGATCATCTGAGCAGATTTAAGTGGACTAGATTCTCAGCTGTGGTATGTCCCAGACAGATTTCCTACACAAATCCTTCCTCCAGAAGCTGGAGCAATCATTTTGTACTTCATGGGGTAAGGACATGAGAAGAAAGGAGAGGTGCCACATTATAGTCATTCTGCTGCCTGTGCCACAATTCATAGTGACATATATCTGAGGACTTGTCCCTACTGCACATGCAGTAAGACAGGACCTTACATAATTATAAGTATCTCTTTAGCCACAGAAGCATGTAAATTCATGCAAATGAGTTTTCAAAATTTGCTGACCTCTTGACAGCTGATGGAAAAAAGTTTGAGGGCTTTCTCCCAGAATTAGCTGTACATCAGGACTGGGGGCTAGGTCTTGATTTAATCTAGGACCTACAACACTCATGAGAGCTTGAAGGAGACTGTCAAATACATAGAACCTTACTATGAGCTGCTAGAGTTAATTATAGAATATCTGGAATTTTAATCTGCTTATTACATAACTTCAAATGTTTCATCCCTTACAGCAATAGCTGTGGCTTCATGTCCACTTGCACCTTCACATTCAGGGCCCTCCAGTATTTTAGGCTGTCTTTAAAACCCATTTATCACTAGAAATACCTACTAATATTTTGCAGCTGATGAAAAGAAGAAAAAAATCAATTAAAACATTAATGTTTACACCAAGCCAAATAGGACAATATTAAATCAGACTCAAGGACATACTTCATGACAGCATATTTTAGCTCACCAAGTATAACAGCCATGCACAGTGCCAAGCCTCCTTATCACGTACATGATTAAAGAATGAGAATATGTAACTCTAGGCAGATGATTTAAGAGGGGAGAAGAGGCCATACATATTAATTGACTGTGAGATTAAGGAACTATCATTATTTCACTGACTTTTTTATACTTCAGAATCTTAGTACCCCTTTTGTCTGAATTCATAGCTATGCAAGCCCAAACAGGCAGCAAACACTGGGTGTACATAGCACAGTGATGCACTCCCTGGAGTTCCTCCAGTCTTCATGCTAAACATTCTTAAGGCTCTTTATAGATAACAGTCTGGTTTCTTGCTGTATTTTTTTCTATGATGTATTGCAATATTCACCTTCACTCCATGTCAAATCTAATATAATTCATAGCTAATCTTGGGCAAGCCTAAGCTCTCTCTTGACTAAAATGCATTCTAGCATGAACCTTTTTATTTTAGTAAATAATCAGACAATGACATTTCTATGGCCACTTTTATTTTAAAGAGTTCTGAAGGAAAAAGACACCCAAATTACCTTCTGCACAAGGGCTTTTCCACATTTGGTACCAGAATGTACCCACCTCTCGTATCTCCAGAAGTTTTAGAGTTTTTGATCCTGTGTTGTAAATTTTCAGTACACCACTTGTCAGTTTTTCGATAGTCACAGTGTTTTGGAGCACATATTGAGAGCTTTATCCATACGAGATTAAAGTACAAATTCAAGACAGCAACATAGGGAATGCAGCAATTTACCATTTATGTAGCTTTATGTTATTACTTACATTACAAAGTGCCTCACATTCAGGATTCAACCAGAAATAAGGTCACTTTTTCATGGGAACACACAATACATGAAAAACTAGGTCAAAACGCATGCATAGGTATAGGATGAAAGAATCATCCTTGGATCAAAGACCTTACAGCCTAGCTGAGACTTTCATTCTAGATGCTACACCAAATATGACATCCTGCAAAGGGAACACTCATTGCTCAGTTGTGTGCTTATTCTCAAAAGTGCAATCCAAGCTTGGATCTTGAGAGGATGGAGAATAAAATGTCTAGTCAGGCATTTGAGCTCCAGAGAGGACAAGGAACTCAGAAACTCCCAGAACTCAGCATTTCACAACAGCCAGCTGTAGATTTCCATGCCAAGATTGAGGCTGTACTCAGGCCTCTCAAGAACAGTGGTTTTCACCACGAAAGGATCTCAAGTCCCTGAATGTCTCTCAAGTCCCTGAACCTCCAGGTGGGAGCTGAGGGAGTGAAGTCTCTCCCACTAGAAGAGAAAAGGAGGTTCAGGGCCACTTGATGAAGCTGAATAGCTAGAAGTTCATGGAACCTGATGACATGCATTGCAGGATTCTGAGGAAGCTGGCTGATGTTGTTGCCAAGTGACTCTACATGAAATTTGAAAAGGCATGGCAGTCAGGCAAAGTCCACGGTCATTGGAAAAAGAGGATGTTATTTTAAAAAAGGAAGACACGGGGAACTAGAGAGGCTGATCTCTGTACTTTGGAAGAACATGGAGAAGATCTTCATGAAACCAGTGTTAAGGCACATGCAAGACAAGGAGGTGATCCAAGATGGCCAGCATGGCTTCATAAGGGCAAATACTGGCCGACCAATCTGTTGGCCTTCTATGATGGAGTGACTGCAACTGTTGAAAAGAGCAGACTGACCAATGTCATCTGCCTAGACTTCCGTGCAGCCTTTGACACAGTCCAACATGACACCCTCATCTCTGGAGAGACGTGGATTTGAAGCGTGGACTATGGTCAATAAGGAATTGGCTGGATAGACACAGCCAGAAAATTGTGGTCAATGGTTCTGTGTCCAGGTGGAAACCATTGACAAGTGGTCTCCCTCAGGGCTCTGTCTTGGGACCTGTGCTCTTCAATATCTTCATCAGTGACATTGACAGTGGGATCGAGTGCACCCTCAGTGAGTTTTCAGATGACACAAAGCTGAGCAGTGCAGTTGACACAACACGAGGACGGGATGCCATCCAGGGGGACATGGACAAACCTGAGAAGTGGGCCCACAAGAGCCTCATGAGGTTCAACAAATCCAGGTGCAAGGGGCTGCACCTGTTGGGGCCATCCCAGACATGAGCACAGACTGGGAGAGAAAGTCACTGAGAGCAGACCTGTGAAGAAGGACTTGGGGTTTCTTGTGGAGGAAAAGCTGGACATGAGCCAGTAGTGTGTGCTCACAGCCCAGAAAGTGAACCACAACCTGGGCTGCCTCCAAAGCAGTGTGGCCAGCAGGGCAGGGGAGGTGATTCTGCCCCTCTACTCTGTCCTCATGAGACCCCACTTGGAGTGCTCTGTTCAGCTCTGGGGTCTGCAGCACAGGAAAGACATGGACGGACCTGTTAGAGCATGTCCATAGGAGGGCCATGAAGATGATCAGAGGGATGGAGAGCCTCTCCTATAAAGACAGGTTGAGAGGGCTGAGGTTCAGCCTGCAGAAGACAAGACTCCAGGAAGACCTCATGGCAGCCTTGCAGTACTTGAAGTGGCCTATAAAAAACAAAGGGAGAGCCACTTTTCATAGTAATAGGAGCAGGCAATGGGTTTAAACTAAGAGAGGAGAGATTTAGTTTAGGTCTTAGGAGGAAATTCTTTAGTCTGAGGGTAGCGAGGCACTGGCATAGGTTGCCCAGNGCCTCTCCTATAAAGACAGGTTGAGAGGGCTGAGGTTCAGCCTGCAGAAGACAAGACTCCAGGAAGACCTCATGGCAGCCTTGCAGTACTTGAAGTGGCCTATAAAAAACAAAGGGAGAGCCACTTTTCATAGTAATAGGAGCAGGCAATGGGTTTAAACTAAGAGAGGAGAGATTTAGTTTAGGTCTTAGGAGGAAATTCTTTAGTCTGAGGGTAGCGAGGCACTGGCATAGGTTGCCCAGAGAAGTTGTGGATACCTCATTCCTTGAAGTGTTCAAGGCCAGGCTGGATGGGGCTCTGAGCAACCTGATCTAGTGGGTGGCATCTCTGCCCGTGGCAGAGGGATTGGAATTACATGACCTTTAACGTCCCTTCCAATATAAACCATTCTATGATCAGGATGCTCAGGTGCCTACTAGAGATGTTTACAATTTCTGAACTGGTGCCAGTGGATAATGGATACAAAAATAGACATGGCCTTGTTTTCTGCCACTAGTTCTGCTCCTAACAATGTAATTAAAAACTGAAACATGCCATTTTGCATACACAAGGAAATACATATTTACAGGTGATTTCAACACTGCAATGATTTTTCAACATCCTCAGCAGCTACCCTAGATCATGAAGCACAAGATCATGAAAAAAATTTAAGAAAAAAATTTAATGAATTCCAGGCAAGTTTTACATTCCCCTTTAAAAAAAAATTACATACACCCTCCCTTCCTCCCTTCCCTCCAGCAAATACCACTCATGTTTAAGATTAGATTATTTTTCTCTCGATTCCTCTTTAGCTGCCAGAGAGTGACTCATTGTCAGATTGATCTAATTACAATTACAGACCTTGTTCTTCTGGTGTTACAAGGGAAAACTAGGAAACATAAAGGAAAAGGTCAATACAGACAGACTGTACGAGTCAGGATATGTTAAACAGTGCCACTAGTGATTTCTGTTGATTTTTCTATAGCATATTTTACATTAAGGCAACAGAAATCAGTTACACTTCTCAGACACCTACCTGAAGGATTGGTTTTGTTTCCGTGCAACACATTACAGACTTTAGATCTTTGGCATAAAAGTGAAACAAGAGTGTAATTGTTTAATAATAAGGTTTAACAATAGCATCATGTAGTTACTGTTAGTAGAATAATAAAGATGAGCTATTCATGTAACACGCATGTGCTATTTTGAAAGATTTATACATTTGGTAGCAGGAATAATTTAACACCAACTGTTCTCCTAAGACATTAGCAAAATGGGATTTTTTTAAAGTTATATTTGCAATGTTTAGCTTTTTAATATTATTATTCTGAAGATACTACAATGCAAGCTTTATGTTAACTTATAGAACAAGGCATATTGAGCATATTGCATAGTGTCTAAGGAACGGATATAGTTTATGACTCTGATTTATACACTTTGAAGGCAAAAGTATACTTAGAAAGAGTGACATTCTTTTCCTGAGAAGACCTATCTGTTGTTTGCCTTTAAGTTTTTCTAGGAGCCAAAGAGAAAGGTCGAGTCTAAGGATCTTGCTTTGTCAGAAAGCTTATCTAATATTAGTAACCAAGAGCAATATACTTGTACATTACTGTAATAACTTTTGTATTTTCATATACTTCTAATTTTCCCAGAGAATGTAATTACAGAGTAGGTATTTAACTGCACTATCCTTGTCACTGCCTTTGTCTAATAGCTGATATTATGCAGCTAAATATGTCATCCCTGAGAGTCTTCTTAATTTGTTTTGAGATGCTGACATGGTTGTAAAAAAAAGCACAGCTACCTTAACAGTTTTGCAGGGGAAACAATTAGTAAATCTTAGTAGTTTGGCATTCCAGAATCAATTAGCTTTGCTGGAGAAGTTCAAAATACTGAACAAACACAATACTGATGCAGTAATACTCCGGAAGACATTATTAATTGGAATTAGCAAAGCAGGTTGTTAAGGCTATTTACTGCTTAATTTTATTCATTATGTTTTGTTTTGGTTAAAAAACCAAAACCAAAAGCATAAAGCTCATAATTGCAGATAATAAGATTTTGCCTTTTTTGTTTTGGAGAAGAGGTATGAAGTACAGCAAGTAATATTGTTTTTTAGTGGTTCATTAAACAAACACAAAGAGAGCTAGGAACATAAAGTGCCGGTCACCTTAAAATCTGCACTGCAAAGGGACATCTCGTGGTAGCCTAAACTCTTTTATTCCCAAGGAGATGCCTGTTACAGAACATGACTGTCCTCAACAGTGGCTAAGGCAGTTGCACAGAAGAGACTCAGTTCAAAACCAGAACAGAATAAATGAAAATGAGGAGTCAAGAGAAAATCAGAATTTCCATTGCAACATTTTTGTCATAAACAACGAAGAATCAAAATAATGGAAGGTATGAAAAAACCCCAAACCAATATTGAAAATGTGTGATTCATTTGTATATTTAACTGAAAATAAATGCTTTTATATTCCAAGTCATCAAGATGTTAGATTTCGGCATTTGTAACAAAACTTTGAGTTAATCTAACACTGCACATGTGGGATTGATTTCATCTGGTAATAGGTGTCTACAATGCAAACATTTACAGCTGAGCCAGTCATTCTATATGCGGTATTGGTCATCTCACAGAATAAACTTCTGAATAAAGCACTTTCTAAATGTGCCTGGTTTTGCCTTTAAAGAGGATGACCACCTCTCCTTACATGTAAGAAGTCAAAAAAAATCACATGCATTTTGTAGAAACAGCATTTTCCCCAGAACTGCAGTTGTGCAGCACTTGTCTTGCCTCTCTGAATAGTTGCATGAAAGTTTGCAGTGGTACTTCCTGACCTCTCTGAGTCAGTACTGAGGTTTAGAGAAGGTACCTAATAAATGTGGAAAATTTGAACCAGACAAAAAAATGTAACAGCGTCATGAGAGGCGTGAAAAGACTACGTGAAAGTAGATGCTTATGCACAAAGTCACTCATGTGAAGTTGCTTTCTTCAGTGTAAACACATCCGAGTGAAAAACATAAACTTGGTATCAAAGCTGCCTCCAAGGAGACAGCAGACATTTGTGTAAGTTTTTCAAAACACTTATATTTCCAACAATCTAAAATTTAGGACTGGATTCACGTAGCAGAGCTAGCCCTTACCAACATATTTACTGAATACTCAAGAAGTGAATTCCAGAGGAAATGTTGATAAGAAAAGATGTTGATAAATAAGAGGTGATGCCTTGTAATGCAAAATAATGTGATAGAGGCTGGTAAATGGCCTTGGTATGCTGACACACATTCTCTGCTGTTGTGACATTCCTCCTGCAGGTCCTGGTCCCTGCTACTCAGATACTATCCTCAGGACCCTGCCCTCCTCATACGTACCCCTACTTCCCCCCTCCATCTCCCCAGGATGTGCTGTTGGAACAGTTCTTGCAGGCACCTCCATCACCTCTTCCACTGAAAAGGCAGCAGGTTTGACAAGACCTGCCATTAAAACCACTGCAGCCAAAACAGGTTACGGCATCTTAAATGAGCAGCTTGAAAATGAGACCTGGGGAAGTAGTAACCGGCCATGTAGTGAAGTGTAGGACAATATGCAAACATTTGCAGCTGGGACAGCAACAGCAAGAAGAGAGTCTGTTTATTTTCTAAATAAATGGAGCAGTCTGTCACCATGACAGCTCAATGATACTCCACTCTCTGGCTTGCTCAAGTCAAAAAAACCTCATGAGATGTTGGGATAACACACAGAGAAGAAAGGAGAATAACACTGATAATAAGGCAATGTCTTTCTGTGAGTAAGTGTGCAGTGTCATGAAGGACATCAGGGAAGCATAGATTATCTCCCAAAAGGATCACAAACTTTGAGAGGATTCACAGAGGAACCACTCAGAGTTGTAAAAAACTATGGAGAGAGCATGAAAGGAAAGGATAGGATTTTGGTTGCTCCTAGGAGGAAATTATAGAATGGAAGATGTTCAGAAGTGCATACGTATAAAAGGTATATCAAGACGAAGACCTCTGCCTTAATTTGTAACCCCGGAACACCAACATCCAAAGCTATGAATTTTAAAAATGGGAATAGGAAACAGATTTTTCATGCAACAGGAAATTATACTATGGCATACATTTCTACAGGAGGTTTTGAATGCTAGTGTTTAGCAAAGAGACTAAAGAACTCAGATACCTTTTTGGGTATCAGAAAAATCCATATTCATTATTTTTCAAGCCACTGCATTTTTGAAATGAAATCGCTTGAATAAACCTATTTCTACACAGGAGCCAAGTCTTCTGGGTGGAGGTTAAGTCCCATATTGTTAGCAGCATATTCCATGTAAGCCTACTCACCAGGCTATATTGATGCCCTTTGAAATTTCTGTTTCTGGCCACCCTGAAAAAAGATGCTGTGGATCTCATCCAAATAACAAGTCTCCCAAAATGCCTAGCAAACATTCAAAGAAGAGTTAAACAGAACACTACAAGGTGCTTTAAAGTTATCATTAATTAAAATAATGTTTTAAAATAATAAATAACAGCCACAAGTGAAGTACCTTAAATTTCTTTGCCTTCATTTTTCATATCCTTATTTCCTTAGTAGAAAACTCTAGATAATATGGTCTGTGCAACACAATCCACTCATCAAACTAATTACAGTATAAATTTCTACTCAATCTGTTTAACTAAGCATTAGTTGGAAAGTTCTTGGGAAACCCTTACCAACACAGTGAAAACCTTCCTTTATATAAATCATTTGAAAGAATATAAGAAAGGGAAGAAATCCATTGAAATTTAGCTCTTAGAAAGCCGATGAATAAGCTAATCTGTTACTGAGTGACTCAATGTTCTATTGTTTAAAAACGGCATATGAACAAAACCCCAGGAGAATGCCATTGTTCTGAGCTATTTTCTTTTCTTAATTAGTCCTAATGCTATTTTATAAAACTATTATTCTCTTTTTTTAGGTATCTTCGATCTGAACACATAAATATGCAAAATATAGAAAAATAAGTACCACAAATAATTTCCAAAGTTAAAACTTGCACCTTAAATGGAACTGCAGTACTGAGAAAATTACTGAATTCAGGCTTCTTTTAGGATATAAATTGAATATGTTAATTTTATTCATCAGAAACAATGGCACAGTGCACATACATACAAAATCCACCAGAAATAAGGGAAGGTCACCAGGCTAATCACTTTGGCTTATTTCCCTTTTCTGTACTCCCATCTGCCTATTTTCTCTGCTCTTCATGTTTAAAAGGAACAACCTGAACAAAGTTAGGCCAAAATTGACCTACTTTTTTTTGTTCGTTTTAATTAATTTCTTTTTTCTTTGCAGCATCTCTGTAATTTCTATACCTTCTACTTCACACAGGGTTTCTCTTTAAAGCCAACTAAATAATGTCATGTTTTTTTGCCACTGATGAGAAAACCCCTAACAGTACAGTACCGAATCATCATCACCAGGGATGGATCTTTGCATTTAAATGGTGTCATGCAGGATGAGTATCTCTACATTGAGAAACAGGTCACCTTAAGCCTACATGAAATTAGAATTAGCAAACCTGCAGATCAAACTAATAGAAGCAGAAGAGCATATTTCAATAACGTGGTTTCTTGGCAGTGTATTCTTTCCACATAATTTTGTGCAAATAGATTCATTTCACTTCATATTAAAATGCAGAACTTTGCTCTGAATCCTCTCCTCCCGAGCCAGCACAGTCCACGTTACTTATTAATCAAAGACTGTGGAAAAGGAATTTTATCAGTAGGTGAGTACAGTCATTTGAGAGGAAAGAAAACAACCCAAAGTACAGAAATCAAATCAAGTGCTACAAAAAGTACTCTGTTCTGGTATCAGTGATGCCAACTTTTGAAAAAGAATATTTAAAATTTCTCTGAGATGGAAATGGAGCCAAAACTCACTGCAGAAACAGACAAACCTGGCAACTGCTTATAACAGAATTCAAGACCTAATAGCAGGCCAACCTGCCTGCCCGTTCCTGCAACTGGCAGGAATTTTCAGATCAGTTCAAGAGTGACTGGGATGCACGGATCACAACAGCTGCCAGCTCATGAGGGCTCTGCATGCTGGGATGAGCAATGAGAAACCCAAGCTAGAGACTGAAATTGGAAGAGATCCTAAATGACGGCTTTCTTCCCCAAACCTACTTCTCCCAACTTTGTTTTATATTTTGTTATGAGTAAAGTATAAATAAAAATCTAACAGAGCTTTAATGAGGATTGAATACAGGACAAGGAAGAGGTTATGTAAGCAGATGTAACTGGAAAGAGAAAATAAAAAAAATATAAAGCAAAGACTCTTTAAAAGAGCTGCTTTTAGATTTACTGGCCCCACTCAGAAATCAAATCCTAGGCCTGACTGAACTGTCTTTCCAGCCACTTTCTGAGCTTGGCAGGTAAGATGCATAAGGAAACAGTTTGAGTGCGGTTGCCAACCTGAATTTTATGGGACCATGCTAGACTATCCTAATCACATTCATACCACTTTGCTTTGGCTTTCTCAGGTCTCTAAGAAGAAGCAGATTTGCAATGCAAGGTGGCCCAATGCAAACAAAAGGAACAGAGCCTGGAAACAGACTCTGGCTCTGAAGCAGAAGAGTTGGTACTCCCTGTTATTTCACATGGATACAAAACAAAATCAGGTGCGAGACAGTTTAGTTCAACTACTTACACTCTCAGAGCTCACATGAGATAATCTGATGGTGGCAAACCAAGCAGTTGGGGCTGGGTTCAACTTTCAAACACATGCAGGAGTGTCCTTTCTACCACTGCTCAGTAAAGCAGAGTGCAGCAGGTACTTTGAAGTGCATTTCACTGCAAAGCTACATTCACATTTCCTCCAAACAGACAACAATGTGCTTCCTGAAGGCTGTTGTGGTGGGCTCTGAAACCTTACAGAGAAGAACTGCATGAGGGCTCTGGATGAAAAGGAAAGACTTAACAGAACCTCCATCCCTCTTCCTTGCTGGTAGCTGGAACAGATTTCCACACCTTATATTTCTGGAATTACAGGAGTTCTATCCCATTTGGGCAGTACTATACAAGATGAGGAGAAGAGAACAGCCTGGTTTCTCCAGAAGAAGGGGAGAGGGAAGAAAGATATTGCAAAGAAAGGAATTCTTCATCCTTCCAGCATACCCTCAAAGAGGCTAAGCTGGAAATTGTAAATGTGGTAAATAGATGTGGGCAGAGTTTCTGGCAGCGGTAGCTCTACTAGCTACTTGGACAATCTTGGCCACAAGACAAGAGTGGACATCCTATACTACAGAAAATTCATATGATAAACTAAATCTCATAGAGCAGTTCCATCATTGCAGTCTTTCCTTCTAAAAAGGAAAGCACTACAATATCGTGCTATGGTACGTCATGCATCCAGGACAGATGGCAAGGAAAATGTGATAGAAAAGTTTTTTATTCTTGGACAGGTACTATCTTCAGAGCCATATAGTTTCATGGGGTTAGGATTCTGTCCCAGACAGCATGGTTTGGAAATTTGCTTTTCTCTACTGGAAAAATGCTAATGAGCGCAGCCTTTTACCCAAAACATCTAGATGTCTGGGGCTCTCGCCAATTTGTTTGTTTGTTTTTTTAATTAAGAAATAAGTTTGCTCCTTATGCTGAGAAGCAACTGGAGAGCCTGCTGTACCACGGAATGACAAGAAAATGTGAGTCACGTTTGGCAGCATCTGCCATTACACACAGCAGAGGCTGCACTTAAGCCAGTGCTTGCTAAAGCAAGTGAACTAACAGAAACAGAGTCTTATCCATCAGCATCACTGCATAGGTCAGAGCAGGCAGACGCAGCATATCAATTTGATCTGGGATGCTGTATCAAAAGACCTCAGGAGAGCTTTTGCAGAATGATTTCAGTAACTCTAGAAAGCCCCCAGGTTATTTGGACTGAATAGCAGATGTAGGGATAGATGATACTCTTCTCAGGTACAGAATGGATTGTCTTTGTTGGAAATGCCACCAGATATTCAAAGGAAGGAAGAGTAAAATTAAGGCTGTCCTTTCTCTTTTTCCTGAGGCTATAGGATGGAGACTGGGATGCAGGTCTGCAATCAGTAGCATCTTTGCCTTTGACCACAAAGGAAACAGCCACAATCTGGATCACAATTCAGCCTGTCATAGCCTGGAACCTGGAGTAGGAAAAAAATAACTACTTAGAAGAAAATTGTAGTGCTCCAGGTACAAAGCCTGAACATTTGGAGATGTTGTATACCTCACTCAATAAAAAGGTGCTTTTACACTAAAAAAGTATCAAACACATAAAAATACTGCAAAAACTTAACCGTATAAAATTCACCATAAAAAAACCAGTGACCAGACAGACTCTTGTTTTTCTTGTAATAAAAATAAGACAAAATAAATCTAAAATCAACTAACCATCATTAACAGAAACAAGATAACACAAATCATAGAATCATTAAGGTTGAAAAACATCTTTAAGATCATCAAGTCCAGCTGTTCAATCCTGGACCACCACCATGTTCACCATCAAGTCATGCCCCCAGGTGCCATATTCATATACACAGTTTGGAATACTTCCAGGGATGGTGACTCTTATCACTTCTCTGGGCAGTCTGTTCCAATCCTTTACAACCCTTTCTGTGAAAAGAATTTTCCTAATACCTAATCTAAGTCTCCCCGGTGCAACTAAGAGCCCTTTCCCCTCATCCTGTCACTTGTTACCTGGGAGGAGAGGTTATGAAGAAGACCAGACCTGAAGACAGGTGAGATACAAAATATAAGACGAAAACTCTTTGATTTTGGAAGCAAGAGTGAGAGCACTGAACCCTAATTTGGTGATGAAAATAGGTTTCCTAAGCTGAAAAAATGGGATCTCCATCAAATAAGTGGAGAGGGCTTCTCTGTGGAAGAGTACATAGCCTAAGAAGAAGCGAGACAGGGAATACAGAGATGGGTATTAACTTGAAGGGATTCACTAGCACATACATAGAACTACCTTATTTCTGTTTAGGAGTCCCTGGATAGAAGGATGCACACAGGTGTTGTGTACCATGTAACAATAAAACAGGTGGTGTCAATCCTACTGCCAACAAATCTACATTAAATTTAACTACATAAAACAAATTTAGTTTTCTGGATGTTTGATTATCTTACCTATCTATCCACATGCATATTTATGGCACCAGTGCATATTTAGTAACCATTCTTTCTTTATGTCTATGTGCACATCTACATATGGATGGATAAATGAGAAACATTTATATCTTCTGGCCTTCCTTCCAGTTATGCAACTGTTAAGCAATGTCTTCAGCTGTTACCCCTCTAAAACTATTCTTCTGATCCTACTTCACTTACAGTTTGCTGCATCTTGTTTTCATTATGCTGTAAAATTGAAGCAGTGGAGGAGGAGAGCTGTAAGAAAACCATTTGTTCAATGAAAAGCCCATGAAAATAGCAAATATGTTTTATTGAGCTCTTCTGGTAGAAGCCATGCTCTTCTGAAAAGTTAACAAAGGATGTTTTCTCTATCTCCTGATGGAATGAAATTTCATTTTTACACACACACATAGATATCAGAAATAAATGCTTGATTTCTTATAAATATAAATATATCCAAAACAAATTAACTGTTGTACTGTATCATAAATATAGTTCTGTTTTTATGAGTGTCATATCTTTTGCTGATTGAGTGCCAAAATGTCTTCTCAACCATTTCACTTCCAAGACAAATTGTCAGTATCCCCTGTGGCATGTATTAATTTATAGATGAGCAGGATCTTCATGGGATTACCAGCTGTTCTTCACATTTACATCCTTTGCCAAGATAATCTTTCATAATGTTTTCTTGAACCATTCAATTACATGGAAAAGCCTCTGTGATGACCGGTCCTTGGCTCACCTTGCTCTCCTGTGGAAATACTATTAAAGCATAACTCTATGGGTTGGAAAAACATATGTGAAGATACAAGAGTTGTCTCCGAAATATTTGGCTCCTTGTACGAGGAACAGCATCTGCAAAGGGCCATATCTCTCTAGCACATTTACCAGTATTGTTGTCAGGATTATCATATTAACTCTAGACCAATCTATTGTGTGAAGTACTTCTCATTTGACACATGAATCATGGCCTATATTCCAAAAAGCTTTTCTCGTAAGTGTAAAGGAGAGATGAGACAACATGCATGCAGACCAGAGAAAAAGAAGCACCACAGCTGTGCTGGGTTGGTGCACTGCCCTGTGTGGTGTACAAGTGGCCCAGCTCCCATCTAGGTTTGCAGAAACAGAGTTTTAAGAAAGCTTTAAAAGGAAGGTTGTTGCTGTGCTCTGGCTGTTTACAAAGAATTTTCCTAAAGCATGAGGCCCAAACTAAGAGGGATCACAAAGGAACTTTTAAATCTAGGAATTTGGGATTGGGGAATGGAGAGATGGAAAGTGAGCGAGTATGCCAAGGAGTGTACATGATAAGAAAGGAACAGGCTATTAAGGAAGTTGCAAGTGAAAATAAAGACCTTACATTTAATATAGCAAAAGACACAGGCATGGCTTGGGGAATGAAAAAAGAATATGACTGAATTGACGGATGAGGAAAATGATCCCTGCAGTAAAGTTTGGTACATCTGAATGGCAGGACTGCACTCCTTTCTCACAAAGAAGCATTTAGTTCAGTGTCTCTGCTGAATCCAGAGGGATTACTTTTTTGAGTTAAGAGTCCCCTGTGTCAGATAGAGCTCCATGAACTTTTGCATGCTTCCTATTGAACTGCATTTATCTGAAGAATTCCATTTCGGGCAATGCGTGTCAAAAAGAGCATTGACTAGAGAAGAGAAAAAAAATTATCATGGATATAGAAAATATTAATTGCAAAGGAAAACTGGATGAAGTAGGACTGTTAATCTAGAAAAGAGTGGGCTGAAACCTGAGAATAGTTTCCAAACGTATGTTACAACGAGAAAGGAAAAATCTTTTTTCCATAGCTGAGGAGGACAAGAGGAAATGAATTTAATATGCAAGAAACTTTAGACTACACTTTAAACAATGAACTTCCTAATGTTAAAACATAGCAAAACAATTGTTGCACGATGAGATTGTGGGGTCTCCGTCATCAGAGGTCTTCAAGAAGAGAGTATACAAACATCTCTCAGAAGTGACATAGATCTACCTGATCCTACACTGTGGCCAAGGAAATGAAATATAGTTTACAGGCGTTCTTTAAAGCCTATTAACCTTCAAATAACCAGTTTATAACTCGTAATGCAAGGTATTCTTCATTACTTGGTCAGTACAATGAGATTTGTATCATCAAATTTTATTTCTGTAACTTCATTTAAAATACTGTTTCATGAGTCCAAATACTGCGCTGTGCTTTTTCAAGTATCTTTTACTGATTAAAATAAGAGTCAGTTACAAAGCTGAGACCTGAAGTAGATCACTACTCTTTAGGTCTTGGTTTGCAACTACTTCACACACTGACAGTGGGAGATGTAGTACAGAATACCTTTTCTTGCAATAAGGTAAAGGTATAGTCCCTGGAGCTGTGTCAGGATGGGATAAGTAAGGAAAAGATTGTTACCTGGGATCAGTTTTGTCCCAAAAAGTAAAATGAAAACACTCTCCAGCAAGATGAACCACTGTCATAGTAACCGTTGCTGATTAAGAACTATCATCTTTCCTATAAATTAAGCCAAAACCATAAAAAATCATATTTTAATTTGAAAATAACTTTTAAAAAGCCCAAAGACTACCTGGTTCCCAGTATGTTACGTTCTTAAATAACTGTGGCTACACTTAAAACAGAAACTTGATATTTCTTATTTCTTCAAATGGAGCTTTACATTCAAGTTCCATGGGCACCGTAATATTTTCAAGAAATGAAGTTTCCTGGACAGTTGGAAGTGATTAACCTTTATGATACTTTGAGATTTTAGTGGGGTTGAGGAACTACAAAAAGCAAATACCAAAGGACTCAGATTTGGAAAACACTATTCCCATTCATGTCACCAAACTCACTACAGACACTTGAAAAGCAATGATTAAAAATAGCTAGACTAGATGCATGTGTGTCAAGCTGCAAGTGTTCCCAGAGGGTAATCACACAGATGTCCAAGCTCACACAACGGAAATTACAAGGCAGGGTGCCTGCCACTAAAGAGACGTTTTTCCTTCACACAGAAAATGGTAGACAGTCTTCAGAAAAATGTTGAGGCCTTGTTCACACAGATTAAACGTTCCAGTCCCTGAGGGTCCTTATTCTAGCAAAAACTGTGAGATAAATAAAGACAGAGTATCTGAAAAGAAACAATTCTTCCAAATACACCAAAACGGCATTATTGGAAATCTAAATACAAACAAATCGCAGCTGAGGTCAGGATGCTCCCATGCCAAATCTTCCAAAATCAACATTGTGGTTTGGCTGTATGTTATCAATAACTGCTTGCCATGAATTCATCTGACATGACTCACTGACACTCAGCTTCCTTCCTGCACTTCCTTTGGCTCTCAAACATAGCTCTGTATTCAAACTTAATTAGTACTGATGTCACATACCGGCCTCTCGCAGCAGCACCGAGTCGAGCCCAGTGCTCACACAGGCCGAAGCTGACAAGTAGGTATGACCATGCACACTGGTAATCTACCTAGCTTTGAGAGCCTGCCAGGGATACAGAAAGAGCACGAAATTACTGAAATCTGAATTTTAAAATCAATATTAATGCTGGGTAAATGCGTCTGAATGAATCTCTCTGGCCTGTGTGCAAGCACACGAATGCAGCTGAGGAGCCAGGCCATATGGCTCAGGCAGCTCAACATTTACACTGCTAATCTGCACAGTAATAGTCTTTAGCTCTTAAACTTTCTCACTTGAATCATGCGCACATGACACATTTTTTGTGGTTTTAAGAACTTCATATTATGACCCAAATAGAAGTTTTATATAATTTATTTGAGAAACCAGTAGATATCCAGGCAATTCAGACAATACAGGATGCACTGTCTCTGTCAGTCTGCGAATTTCATTATTTTGGCAGGCAGGCAATACTAAGCTGCAGCTGAAAAAAAAGGAGCACAAATAGCAAGTTACGCCTGAGGATGTCAATGCAAAGCAGTTGCTTTCAGGGAAAAGGAAGGCTACACTTTCTGAATACTGACTTCCAACCTACTTTGTTGAATGTATGTTGTTATTCGGAACAACTATTTATTACAGACATGTTTGCCAGAGAAGTACGGCAAACATTAAGTATAATATAAAAACAAACAAAAAAGCTGCTTTACAATTTCTGTTTCCAGAGACAGCTTTGAACTGGCTTTGCTACTGCTAAATGTTTTATACCAAAAGCTTTTTAGGTTCATAATTCTTCACAAACACTAAGTAAAAATAGACGTCTGCCCTTGAGTCTTAAGCCAACATAAAATATTTACAAGGATGGCATGACAACCAGCATGCTTCAGTTTCTGTAAGAAGTTGGAATTCCCCTGATAAGTGTAGGTTCTGTGAAGTGTTATCACACTATTTATATCAAGTGTTATAAATGAAATTCTTATGCTGAGGTACATGTATCCAAAGAAAATACAGCCTACTTAAACAATATTTTTGCTCTTGATTTTCACACAAATTAGCTTTTTCATCTGCCAGCAAGTTCTTTCTGATCATTCTGCAATTATTTCTAATTTGTCTGAAGCAGCACGTTAACTAAACAGAAATAAATTATTTTCCACTGTGAATAAACTGACTCTATATCCATGAAATCATTTGCACTGGAGTTAAAATGTGAAGGACTCCTGTTCTGAGTTTTCTGAGGGATGAAGTGTATCTGAGTGGTGACTCATGACCATGTCACAGATGAAATACAGAGATCAGATCCATACAGATCCTTGTGAAGCAGTGTTGGATGTCTGTGTTATATATTCCTGCATCATAATCACATGAGAGCATGGTGCAGAGATAAGCCAGTGGCTCTGTGTGATGTTAGTCAAATAAAGTCAGGTTTTTAACCTCACTCTCAGTCCTGGATCTGTCAGCAAAGCTGGCAGTGGAGAAATAAGGATGCAGAATGGATGTGATAGCAGTCACGGAACAAGAAAAATTATAAAGAAGACATACAGTAGACCAGAGAGAGATTTTAGCGAAGAGAGGAAACAAGACACAATACATTATCAATATACTCCAGTGAGGGGTCAATTATCTACAAGTTGGGAACCTATGGTCTAGGTCCTTGCGATGCTGCTGAACTTTCCCCCAGGCACTGTGCTCTTGAAGCCTTGAAGAAATTCCTGTGGAAGAACTCCTGCAAAGCTCCATGGGAACAAACGTATCCCCAGACCTGCAGGACTAGAACAAAAGCCTTCATTTGCACAGTGTCTTCTTACACCATGTTGACAGCACTGTTCTCAAATATTCAAGTAGCCACAATTTTGCCTGCTTTCCCATTACGTGCAAAGCAATTTTAAGTTGCAAGTGTATGTCTTAAATTACTGGTCCCAACAGTGAGCCTATAATGTAGCAATGATTTGCAAAACACTTGCAGAGAACTTTCAGAGGAACAGTTAATGATAGGATGTCGTGTAACATCAAATACTCACTCAAAAGGCACGAATCAAACAGAACAAACAAGCCACAATTCTAACCAACATCTTCTTGGGAGGTAAAAAAACAACAACAAAAAAGACGATCTTCAACAAAAAAAGCCATTGTGCCTGAAAATCCCTGATCTATCTTCTGTCTTTCAATATGCAAAGTTCAACAGGAGTTCCTTGAATAAGGTGGGCAAAACAGAGAAAATAGATGCCTTCACCACAGCTATCAGTAGAGCTGCTGCATTCTTCAAAGCTCTTGCAATTTTGTGCCAAAGCCTGCTGGAGCTCATTGTGCTGAAGGACATTCAGGGACTGAACAGCCTCCAGTAAGCCACTGTACCTTGTGTCTTACCTGTGCATCCCCGAAAAGCCCAGTGCCCACTGCCTGGCTATATCCATCCCTGAAACTGAGATTTTGATCTACTGTATGCTTTGCTGAGGAGTCGGTTTTGATCTTCACAATGAGAGATTCAGGGCATTAGTTTTCAAATAAAAAGCAGCATAACAGCACATTGGCAAAATGCCAGGTAAATGCATAGGCTCATTCCCACACTGTGCAACATTATCATCAGGAGAACTCTGGGGGGAGGAAACGCTGAGAAAGGAAACTCAGAACCAGAAGTCATTACGGGCATAACTTATATACATGACAAAGCAAAGTGTTTATTTTAAATATTATTTAAAGTGAGATATGCCTGAACACATAATTTCCCCAGGGATAGCTGGGTCTCTGGCAAGCACTTAAAACATCTATGCTTCTGGGATAAAGTTTTTTGAAGACAAAATGCTACCATATTGATTAGCATGAGAAAGATAATAATTGATTTTCAAACGCACATGGTTTCTGGAAGTTCAAGCTAGTCAAGAAAAGTGGTACCATATGCCAAATGTGATGAACACTACTGAGGATCTGGCCTTGTCTCTTAGGATTCAGTTAGAATTTAACAGGAGCAGAGTTAGTGAGAAAATACGAACTATTTAGTCATTTTGAGTCATTTGCTGCAGGAAAAACAAAACAAAACCAGCAGATAGCAAGCAAACAAAACCCTAAATCCCAAGCCATCCTTACTTTGGTTGCTTTTCCTCTTCTGCTTGCATGGTGCATGAACTGTACAACTCTGAAAAGTTTAAATAATTCAGGAACCGGAAACTGTCTTTCCCACCCTTAACTGCAACTCAGTCTTCTTCTGGATCCTCTCAGAAGGAGGGTCCATATGGGGTCTTCTCCTCACATAGCTCCCCTCATAGCTCACTGGGCATTTCAATGAAGGCAAATCTGCCCAGTATGGGGCACACACTATCCAACAGGGCCACTTCATCATTCCTAGCAATCCACTGCCCTTATTTATACCCGGATGTGTCTATGGCCCATCCCCAGTTATTTTTACCATATTGTTACCTCTAAGGCTTCCAAAATTCCTACACATATTTCATCTCTACTGGCTATCACTCTAAAACTCAATCTTTTTCATACCTGAAAAGTTGTGCAAATTGTTTTCCCCAGCCCATCTTCACATGTGCATCCTGCAGTGGATGCGGGAGCTGAGCATGCTGCTGATGATACGGCAAATCTAATTGTATAATTATAGCCATCTTATAGGGAAAGCCAAACTTTCATATGCCTAGGGGGAGTGGTTTAACAAATTTATATGCAGATGGAAGCATATCAAGAGCAAACATCTAGTCATTCACAGAATAAATATTCCCATAATAAGTGCATAACAAGGAGCGATGGTAGAGCATGCACAGCAGATGGCTGATGTGTGCAACTAAATGTGTGGGTCCCAGCAGCCTCATTTATGCTTGCACTTTCCCTGTTTTAGACTCTAAAGAATGAAAATAACAAAACAAGCAATAAAAACAAAACACTGCCCCCTCTCCCCCCAAAAATCAAAACCAAAAAAACCCCCGCCAAAACCAAAAAGAGAAAGAACAGGCCATTCCAGGAGAGGAATGAGAACTGCCAGACGATACACACTGGAAATCAGGATGTCCTGAGATCTGCTGTGTTGAAATGCCTACCACAAATGTGTACCTGTCAGTCAGACTGGGGGAACTGTTACCTTTAAGACCCTCAGCCATGTGCTCCAGCCGAGTGAGGAATCTTCTTAGCTGCCAGAAGACTTTGCTTTGCAAATGCAACATTTGCAGACAGAGCTGGGTATAAACTGGGAGGCTGCTACTGGCTGTCAACCATGTTATTGGGATGCTGAGTCACTAAAAAGTGCAACTACACTGATTTTAATGGGACATCTATCACAGTACCCTGAACGCCCCAGACAGCAAGGTTCAAGATGTACCTTACTGTATTGTAAGTTTGAAGGAGCAAATAGCATTGCAAATAATGGTATTCTGTATATTCTGGATTAGGTAGGAAAAAGCAAAGCAAGTGTGGATGGGAGTACACAGGGGAGTCCGACACATCGGGGAAGACAATCTTGTGACTGACAGTGCAGGACTGAAGATCAAAAGACCTGGCTGATCCTTTCAGTACTGTGAGAGATCTCATGGAGGATGCTGGGAAATCACTTGTATTCTGACCTTCTGCGTTCCAGCTACAAAATGAAGATAGTGAAGACCATGAAGTGTCCTTCTTAGGTCTGAAAACTTAAATATTGCAATTCACTTCTTTGCATGTGGCTGTCTTTCTCCTGACAAAGCAGAGAACGTGAATATTCCAGAATCAGATGAAATGTATTATTACAGAAATGCTTGTCAGGAAACGCTGGATGTGAACTCAGTCATGTCTACAGAATGCTTTCAGGTCCCTACACTAAAATGCTAATCATCGTTAATTTGTAGTTGAAAAGGTCTCATGTCTGCTTATGTACAATGAAAATAATACAGTCAGTCAAACCTCCATTCAAAAAGCCAGACAGCGTAGACATTTCAATGTTTTGTCCTCTTGTTTCTTTCATGGTGATTTTTCAAAGCTATAGAAAATTTATAGCTTGGTTTGCCGTAAAATTTGTTTTCAGCAAACCGTCTCTTCAAATTACTGAGTATTTTAGGTGTGTCATATGGTATATGATTTTAGTTTCCCACATAATTTTTGTTTACCCCATAACGACCTTGATGTCTTCAGAGCTGGACAGTGTCCTATACCAGTAGTTCATTTAAGAGCTTGAGGGGACCTTTTCAACATAATTTTTAGTATCCTAGACTATTACATGTCTTAAAGCGGAAAAAACCTACCACAGGCTTGTTTGATATAAGCATGTCTACCATGCACATGCACTTCCTATCAACGTGGTTTGCTATCAAGATTGGCCCAGATGACTTTACTGTCAAGGGAATCTGGACCTACTCTAGTCCTTACTGCGGGTTTTTAGTTTAGTCTGAGATCATGCATTAAGTCTTGGAATTCATTTCTATTGTTGAACCTTTTGAACATCTGATATTGTGAAAAAAATTAATCTTGAACTTCAGCCACTATGGCCTGTATCTCAAATGATCCGGGAATTATGGATATTTAATGGATATTATAGATATTTCTCAGAAAAGATCATATCATGTTTATACCTGCTGTGAATAAAGCAGAAGTACTTCCTCTGAGAGCACTCCTCAAGAAGCCCATGCAAACTAGGAATGTACATTCCTGGGACACCACCACTTCAGTCACTGTGAGAAAGGCTGAGTTACTTCTTCTGCAACCACCTTTGTAAGACTCCCCACTAAAGATCAATCTTGTCCAATAGGCAGTGACTGCGTGGGCAGCTTGGCCACAAACTTCCAACAGAGCTACAACAGAAAAAAAATTCACTGTCCCAATGTACTTTGTGCCAGACAATCAACAAAACCCACCATACTCGCATTTGCCACATCCTAAGAGAATGGCATTGCAGGAGGACAGTAAGGGTGTGACACACACGCCAGCCAAGAGGAACAGGGCCACAGGTATGACGCAGACTAGCCGGGACTCTGGGGAGCAGAAAAACATTTTGTTTTCCCAAGAGGCACAAGCTATTCTTGCTGATGGGATTTCAATCAGTTCACAGCAGCTGGAACTCCACAGAAGCATACACAGCTGGACAGTTAGGCACCAAAATCAGTCCCTCTCAGTATAGAAGGCCACTCAGTAGAACATGACAAGTATACTCAAGCTAAATATCTTAAGGAGCCCTCTCAAAGAGATGCATATAAAAAAACAGTGGTTAGCAGAAAAAGTCATTCTTCTGATATGTCTTAATAAAAATATACCCTGAGGAGAGAAATGCCAATAAATCGACTCAGAGCTACCTTCTACCCAAAACTCCTGAAGAGACTGTAACAAAAAGAGGCTCCTCAGCTAAGCAAAGTCAACAACTGTGCAAGCCTCTGTCAGCGAAGAATCAGACAATCCTGACCCTGGGTTGAATTCCTTCTGTGATACAAGCAATCAAAGGCAAGTCCTTGGTAAAATTTCAGATATACCTTCAGAAAACAACACTTAAAGAAAGCAGGCAAGAAATCCTTGAGGCTTTGGTACAGGTACAACTTGGGGATTAAAACTCATTATAACCATTTACTGCCAAAACTTCTATTTTTTTTTGTTTATTTTCCCACAAGGGCTAGGGTGAACAAGAGACCCTTAATCACGTTCCCTGTTTAAAGAGTTCATTAAAAAGTAAGGGTACAACCATACCGTGTTACACTTCAAGTTTATGTTAGTTGTTCAAGCTCTCACTAAACTCACTCTGCAAACAGACTGACTGACTGGCTGAAAAGGCAGTTCAACACAGAACACAGTCTGTAAGAATACAAGCATTTGCATCTCAAAATGCTCCAACTGTACAGTCCAGGATCACCACTGTCTAGAAAGACAGTGATGTCTGACATCAAAGCAGTTGTGTTAGGATTGCACTGCCTAGGCAAGGAGCAAGGAATAATTCACAGAGCCATGGCTATAGATAGACATCTCATTAGGCAGATTACCTGAGCTGAAATTTCAAGAACCTTTAGTAAACTATTTTTATACATGAATCAAGGACAACTCCATAAAAAACGCCAGCGATCAAAAGAGGTCAAGGCTTTGGATTTCACACTGCATCCTGAGCTGGTGTGTCAGCAGAGTGATGCTGCGCACTGCTGGGAGCGGCTCCCTCCCCACGCTGATGCAGAGGGAAGAGTGCCACCTGCTGAGGTCCTGCCAGCCTTCCTGCATCACTCCTCTCATCATCTCTGTCGCTCTGACCACGCTGAACCCTCCTCTGCCCGTGTGGTATTCCAGATTGCTCTGGGGTACCATGTGCCTTCTATCAACAGAGCTTCCTGCGGTGCTGGAGTTAGTGAAGGGAGTGAGGAGGCATTCAGCCTAGGAACGTAAAAGAGAATAGGACTCCCTTTTCACCTGAATCAGTCTGCAAATCTCCTGGGAACCAATCTGGCAGGAACTGTGTTTTGATGAATTTTCTATTTATCTGTATAGGGATCCTTTGTAGTGTAGCCACAACCATGGACTAATTTTAGTCAATTTACACAAACTGAAACATGTTTCTTAGGATACTCAAGGAGTAAGGACAAACAGGCTACAGGAATTAATACCATTAAAGGAACTGTGACTTTTGCAACTATGATTGCAGAGAAGATGAAAGTGAATATGAAGGATAACATCCACTTCAGTGTCTGTGCAACTCGCCATGGGCATTACAGAGAGCCCAGATTCTGCTACGCCTCAACTGCTAAAAGTCTGTGTGGTATTTTTTCCAGACAAACTTGTGAGATACGTAACTAGCTCTGAACATGCTCGAATTAATATTTAGTGTGCAGGTTGAGACACTAGATGAAACAATGAGTCTGGAAATCAGGACCTACAAGAAAAAGCTGGATGAACAAGACTGACCTGCAGAGGGTAGGCAGAAGGCAAAGAACAAAAACATAACTTGTTCTGCATACTGATGATGAACACAAGAAGGTATTTTACACTAAGAAAGTATACTAAAACTTTCTAATGATCAGTGGGGTACTGAAATGTATCATTTGAACAGGCTCTCTAGTCTGTCAGTGGGGGTCTTAAGATGCTGGACAAACTTACATCAGGGTGACACAGGTATAGGTGATTCTGATGTGGTAAAGGGGTATAGCCTAGAAGTCCTCCTGAGGTCTCTCAGACAGTAGGTTGCTTCAGTTCCTCTCTGAGGCTGTGCTACCTTTGTTTCAGTGCAAACTCACAGTCCTAGATGCAAACTCCTATTTGTTAGCTCAAGTTTTAAGATATGCAAGTCCTTCTGGAAATTTTCAGTCCAATTTGTAGCCTGCTGGCTAACCCAAAATGTTCTCAAGCTTTAATTGAGTGGTTCATCTGAAAATTTGTATTAGGACACTTTGCAATAAAGAAGCTTCAGACACTTTTATTTATGAGCACTCTGGTTTTGTATCAAATGATTAGTCATTGTAAATTTTAATGCAATGCATGCAATACCGATTTAAGGAAGGTCATCATTATGACAGCTGGCTGCTTCAAATAACACGTGACCTTTCTCCTACAGTGAATTATCAGCAAGCCCCATCGAACAATTCATCTCAAAATCACTACTTTATCACTCTGTGTTCAGTTCCGGGAATTTACAAAAAAAAGTCATATGAGCGGTAGCAAGATAGAAAACTTCACCAAATAATTTTTCTGAAGTTGTACTTCCCTTGTGTAAGTGCACATCACTTTCACAAACAGCTACATATATCCCAGGACAAGGAGGTGGCAGTTGGGCAAAGCTGCCTCCTCCCAGTAGAAGCACAAGAAAAAGTTGTACCTTGAGAGGGATTATCTCTGTTAGAGAGATGGGATGCACAATTTGCTCCATCCATTTGCATAAAAAATGCTCTCCCTGTGCATTGTGTGGGCCTCTGTCTCTGGTGTGTTACAGATGGAAGTTCCTTCTTCCTCAGCGTGGGAAACAGGCAAGAGCAGCCTACAGGCTCTCCAGAGTACAAAGAGCCAGAGGCTGGTATTATGAGAGACCTTTGCACCACTGCTTAAGTGGGACCAGGGGGCTGACTCTGCCCAAGCTCTGAAATGCCACAGAAGCACTTTGTCAGCACAGGCAGGACACATTTTTAATTATACATCTCTGGTAATATTTGAATCCCTTTGCTTTGCTCTTGCTGTGAACAACAATTGTAAAAGTCAAAGGCTCCATCTCAATCATGCGCCGTCTGATCAACATGTGAAATAGCTGGGAAAATCCTGCCTGAATAAAAATTACAGAAGTACTAAAACAGAAGCCAACATGAAGAAAATGAGTAATAGCTACTCTAGAAGAGGAATTATGATAAAACCATAACATAGAACATATTCACTCTTTTTTTTTTCATGCTGTTGTAACAAATATATCACAGGGCTAGAAAAAAGAAAATGCAAACCCCTGACCAGATGGGCAGACAGATAAGGTATGATTGCACATACTTCCCTGAAGAAAACTGTGCTCAACCAATCCCACAAACAAAAATACAAAGAGATAGCCTCACAGAGTTGAATCCAGCACATTCCTGCCATTCTCATCCATAGGAGCTGGTATACTCTACCATCTCTTCTTTCCTGTGGCTGCTATAAAACACAGTAGAAAATTGTACTGTCACATGATTATATAAACCGTGTGTTGCATCTAAAAGCATGAGCCCAGTGAACGGTATAAAACACACAAAGAGAAGAAAAGAGAGGGAAATTGTTTCCCTTCTGCACTTCACTGAGTACAAAGTTAACTGCATGGAAGTGAGGTTTTCTCTCTTTATATTTGCACAGGCATGGTATAATTTACTGGTATGGTTCCCAATCACCTCTGGTTATGCATGTATAGAGGTTCTTATTTTCACAACTTGAATCTCATATCTACAGACAAAGAGTAAGGACATTTCAGTTTGTCTTAAAAAGCAATGCATTTCTGAGGCTGTGCGCTAACACTGAAATGTAAGTCAGCAAGTTTAGTGTTTATTATTAGCAAGACTGCACTATTATGAAATGAAATTGTGTTCCTGCAAACAGTGTTATCAGAAATACAAGCATTTCTGCAAAAGAATTCAGTCAGAAGATCTGAAAATTAACATAACAAATGGCACTCTAGACTATTTCAATTTAAATATGATAAATACGTCTATAAAAGTCAAGTAGCACACGTAGGATTACTTTGGGATGTATATACTAATTAATCAGTGCCAGTCTGCAGCTCTTATTTTGTCACTACAGCTGGACCTAGATGGCAAATCTCACTGTGTGAGCTTGGGACAGTTATAATGAGAAAGGGATTGGCCTGGCTCAGAAAAGTGCTCATTCAATAAATTTTGCTGGCAGTCTCTGCTCATGGGGTTTTGGCAAAATCACCACCAAGCCCAGCTGCTCTGCTGCTACTGCCATCCCTGGTGGACCTGCTGGCTGCCCTTGCAGAGGTGGGTGACCTCTATTTCCCAACTGCTCCTGTACTTCCTCCCTTGCTCAAAGCTTTTCTTGCAATATAAACAGACATTATCAGTTTGAACTACATAAATAGCCATGTAATGCCGAGCAACAAAAATAACCAGTTCTAGTCTCCTCTCAACACAGATTTGGACTTCATATACCTTTCAAACTACATTAAATGAACCTTACTCCAAAATGAGTCAGAAACTTCAATTTTATTTTATACTCTATATCAAAAAATGCATATAAATTATCTTGTCTACATCCATCCAAGAATAATCAAATATTTTAAAATTATTTTTCAATGGCGCTTTATGAACAAGACCGCTCGTTCCTTTCTTACATAGATAACTCAATGACTTTTAAAATAAAATACACAAAGCATGTCCCTAGTCTCCAGGTAATCCTTATGAAAACTACATTAAAATAATGAACTTGATGCAAAATATTGTGTTAAAAGGATACCATTAATATAATTTTAAATTAAATAAATATTTTCATAGATCAAGTGATTTAACCATAGCAGTTTAAAGTAATTTTAAATGCTGCATAGCTACATTAGGATTATCACCTTCAGCTGATGACAGCATTTTTGTCAGAAAAAAAATGGAATTGAGCAATTAATCAAAAAAAAAAATTATTGGGTCCAGCTGAGATGGAGTTAATTTTCCCCATAATAGCCCTCAATAGGGCTGTGCTCTGTAGGTAGAAAGGTGTTGATAACATGCTAGCATTTTGGCTGCTTCTGAGCAGCCCTCGAACAACGCAAGGCTCGCTCTCCAACCTTACCCCCTGACTCTCAGTGGCCAGTGGGCTGGGGGTAGACAAGATCTTCGGAGGGGACACAGCTGAGACAGCTGACCCAAGCTTGCCAAAGGGATATTCCATACCATATGATGCCTGCTCAGCACTTAAAACCAAGAGAAAAAAGGAGGAAGCAGGGAAGGGCCTTTTTATGACACCTGTCCAAAGCAACCATTGCATATGCTGAATTCCTGCTTCCCAGGCTGAACATTGCCTGCTAATGGAAAGCAGAGAATAAATATTTTGTTTTCTTTTGCTTCTGGATGCACAACCTTTTCTTTTGCTTTATTAAACTGCCTTTATCTTGACCCACAAGTTTTTTTCATCTAATTTCCCCACTGAAGGAGCTGACTGTTGAGAGGAGAGAATAAAGACAAAAGGGAAGAGAAGGGGCTATGCTGGGTTCTTATGTTTGCAGTCAGTCCTTGCTAGGAGCAGCCTTTGGCCATGGTGCTGTCAAGTGCACTGGAAACAAAGTGGATGAGAAAGCCTGGAGTATTATAGATATTGGAATATACAGCTCTCAGGAAGGAAGGGAGGCATCTGCCCTTCACTCTCTATTAGTGATTTTCATTAGAGTTAGTACAGGCTCTTCCTGGGCAATGAATATTCTTTTATTACCAAGAAACTACTTAGTCTTAAAGCAGGGAAGATTCTGTCTTTCAGGAGCACTTGGTCATCTCAGAAATGACTGCAAGTCTACAGTGCTCCTGGGAAAGAAGGGCGTCTCAATGTCCTCATTGTGTGGGCAGAGCAGGGGAAGAACAGGAAGGCAGCCATCCTGTTCAGAGGCAAGAAAATCCATCATACTGGGGTACAGATGGAAGTGGAGTAAGTCACCTTACCTGACTACTTCAGCATGCCTCTGTCCAGTGGGATACTGGTTGGATTAAGTACTGAACACAAGAAGAAAAATTATACAAAGACAAGGTTTCAAGCTACCTGCATCTGTACTGCAGAACTATTTTGCTGACACAATTAATAGCAACATTAAGGATAAAGAGCAAAGCAATTCACATGACTAAAGGACACAGTTTGAAATTTGTTTTTCCAAGAATGGGAACAACTGGAGTTAGCACTCTTTATGAGGAAAGATGGTCTGGCAAGCAAAACCAGAGACTGTATATAGATTCTGCTCTTGACCATGTTGCAACCAATCAGATGGTTTTGAGACTTCGAGAAAGTCTCTGAAAACCTGATTTCTGCAAAAATTTCTGTACCTCTTCTGCATTAGCTATACTACTTTTACAAGTGCATTTAACTGAAGTATAGACAGAAATCTTCAGCTCCAACAAAGACAAATAACTGTGTCTTTAAACACAGCAACTCTTTGAGGAAACGGAGCATTAAATGCTATGTCTTGATCCCTCAGGTCTAAGCTTCTTGCTTTATCTTCTTGCACTTTGTGGGTCATGCAAAGTGGCCCAAAACCAGGAAGGGCATAAGAAACCTCTGCCCACAGATTGCACAAGTCTGCTTGGGGCTTTACTATCAACTTTGTCAACGGGGGGCAAGGTCAAAGTAAAGCATGATCTGCCTAATCTTCACCTTGGGAAACACACCCTACTAGATAATGGATGTAACTGCTGCTATAAATTGTATCGTGAACTGATAAATTTACGACTGTATCCAGCAGTGACAGTGTGTGTGCAACTTATTTCAGAGTCAGATTTAGGCACTTCTAATCTCAGATGTAAAATTTAGACTGTTTACGTATTTTGTAGAGACATGAAGGATTAGCTCAAGGCTTGTAAATAGCTTAAGATCCTTAAAATTCCAACGAGTGCTAGCGAAAGTAAAAACTGTTATGAGTTGCCACATGATAACCTTTTCTGCCCTGGATGTTGGCAGCTATCTGATAAAAGGCTTGTCACGCATGCTCACTAATGGAATAATCTCTGACCCCTGGTGGTCCAGGGCCAGCAATATTGAACAAGTAGTGTATGAGAAACACAATGATCCTGACTTTGTTTCAGCTGTTTTTATTTTTTAATTTCTCCGTCTCAAACAATGTCAGAGGGTCAGACACGCATTACACTTACTACAGAGAGATAATGACTATTACAGCCATAGATTACTACCTTAACAGTTTTACATTTCTAAACAACGTCAGAAGATACCAGACATCTCTGAAATCTCTGACCTAAACTCTGAAACACTATTTATAGCATCAACTAGCATTTCTCAGAAAAAAAAAAATCTTAAAGGAATCATAAACACTTCAGTCACATAGGTTACAAGGCAGTGCATTTTCTGAATCAGCTGGCTTAGCACAGATAAACTATAGTTCACAAACAGTTTAAACTACCAGAAGTCGACACTGATGTGAAAGAAGCCGTTTGCCCTGCCTCACCTCCAGCCACTCTGACCCTCTCTTGCACCAGCCTACATAATCATGTCTGAGCAGTGAATCAGACTGAGAATCCAGGCTAAATCCCCAAACTGTAAAATAATTAATTTTAGCCCTATTGATTTAATATGCTCAAGCCATTTGTCAAACCAAAGCATAAGACATCAAAACTGCGCTCAACTCTACCCAAAAAGAAAACAAAGAAGCAGACTTACAACAGATAAAGGAAAAAGCCCTTGTTACCAAAATATGAAGTTTTGTTTCCTTGCTCATTCACAGAGCGCACAGTGCAGAGGATACTGTGTTACCTGCCAGAGCTAGAAGGTGTTTACTGATGGGTTTTTCGCACCACCTGGTATTAGACTCCTAAGTTAGACTATCAAAGTTTCCTCTGCTCAGAGCATAGAGAGGCAGGTGCTGCCCATCAAATGCCAGATTGTAATTTATATGCCCTGGGAGGTATTTAGTTTATCCAGCTCTAAGCACTGATGCCTTGGGAAGTCACTTCTTCAAATACTTGACCAACACCAGCACTTTGCGGGTACAAAGCACTTCAACAAGAGACCTACATTCAGGCAACTACTTCAAGGCAAGGTGTATCTTTCTGTAGATGGGCTCTTTCCTCTCCATTAATGGAAGCTCTGTAATGTAGACATGGATTTACAAATACCAGCAATTGTCAGGTGAAACTTTGGTGTTTGTCTCTCAGGCACCTGACTTCCCTGCCACCTTAGGTACACATTTCCTTTAGTACCTCAAAAAGAAAGTTTCAGTGAAGCAGCCTTGTGGGTGGAAGGAAGGACAGGAGCATCAGCCCTAAACCCATAATTTGCTTTTTTATTCTACCAAAATATTGTAAGAAGTGCAAGCCACACAAACAGGCATACAAACAGCACACCTACTGTGACAAGTTTGCCAAAGAACTCATCATTGTATCTTTTAGGCTGTTGGTCTAGTTGGTATCCATGAAAGTGTGCAGCTAACATAACTACCTTGTATTGAGAATTGAACGACTGTGTCCCGCCTAATCTCTGCATATTATTCCTGATTTGAAGCATTCCTGCTCTTTCTAGAACTGGTCTTCTCTGTTATGTTTGCTAACCTCAATAACTTATGGAGTATTTGTTTCTTTAAAAATCTTGGGTATATAAGCTCCTGGGGAGTGGAGACACAAAAGTTCTTTTGGACCTCCTAACTCACAAAAAATTGGAAGAGAAGAAAAATTGAATCATCAAAATACAAGAGG
The DNA here is from genome assembly GCA_013397725.1 of Rhagologus leucostigma. Lineage (NCBI taxonomy): Eukaryota > Metazoa > Chordata > Aves > Passeriformes > Rhagologus > Rhagologus leucostigma. Next base: position 339,501 of record VZTD01002293.1, read on the forward strand.
TCTGATTTATCTCTGTGTTACTCCCACGTTATGCATTATACCATCTGGATCATGGGAGTTAAACAGATGCACCCTGGGTGTGACATGGAGGAATTAGACCTTTTGTCATTCAGAACCGCCCCTTCTACTATAACAAAAGCAACTTCAGTAAGCCCTTTTTAAAAATTATGGAGATGTCTGTATCTTAAGGAATAAGCAGTGAAAATCTGTGTATTGGAGAGATATGACAGACTCATGCAGACTGCATGCCTGGAGCTAGACATGGCATTATTTGAATTTGCCCGAAAAAGAGCACCAAAAGCAGCACTTTGAAGGAAGTAAAATGATCAGCTCTCCTGAACGGCATTTGCAAACACCCAGTTTCAACATTCATTCCTAATTTAAAGCACTTTTCAATTAAAAACCAGGTCACTAATTTCTCAAGAAATTCTTGCCTTCAGTAGGTTTCTAGACTTGCCGGTGCCCTAAGCAACATCTGTACTTTCTGCATTACCCTGCTCTTACTCCAGTATTACAAAACTGATTGATACAATGCACGGACTGTACTGATGACAATCCGTAGAACTGCTTTTTATCGTACTAGTATTTCCTGATTTTCAACAAAAAGAGAAAAGAAGACTTCAGAGAAGAAAAAAAACCCCAAAACTTACTTTCTCTGCCTTTCCTCCCACACACCGCTAGCCAAACAACAGTATTAACTGCAACATCACTTCGAAAATATTTACACAGTACTAGTGGGAAGGAAGCTAAGCTGTGATACTTGTACATGCCTGAACATCTGGCCAAGGTAAAAAACAAAGTTGGCAAGTTTCTTTTTAATTAATTCTGTTATCTATTCCAACTAGAACAAGCAATAAATCAGAGCAAATGCTCGTGCTTTTGCAGAAATGGAAAACAGCAAACTTATTTTCCAAGGAAAGGAAATAGCTAGTGGGAAGACAATAATGTTGTCAATTAGCAAGCAAATGGAGCCAACCTTCAAATTTCCTTTTCAGTGCACAGGAGTAGGTTCATTTAATGAAATAGAGAATTTTTATGGTGGCATGCATATCATTCTTCCGTAGATGAATATGGCAGTATTCAAGATACCTTTAATATACTAAGGTTTCGCTTTAATCACAATTGCATAGATAACTTAAAAATAAGCACCTCATTCGGAGAAAGAGAACTGCTGAGCTATTGGCTTAATGTGTAATTACTGCTAACACCTATTGGCTTAGGGATAGGAGGAAAAGAGAGTGGCATATGTGGTGCCAGTGTCTGAAAATGCCTCTGAGATCATTTGTGGAAGAGATGCTAGTATAACTGATATGCACGGCAGAAAATTGCCAGAAAGTATGCTTAAGAACACATGGATAGTAACACAGGATAATGGGCTAGAATAACTGGGATTTTGGAGGCCAAGTTCTTTGAATGATCATGCAGATACAGGCAATTTGACTGATACACTTCCATTTCAAAAAGTTTCTGATGAAGTCGTCTATCAAACTCAAACTATACTATGAAGGAGGAACTACAAAAAAGATGTCAAGAAATAAAAATGGATTGTCATTGCTAACTAAAAGTGAAAAAAGAAGGTTAAGAATAATTGATTTTTTTCTTTACAGTGGATGGACATTACCTGACAGTCTCTCAGTACCCTCATGAACTGGAAAATGAAGGAATAAAAAGGGAAAGAATTTTCTGATGATATGCAACTACAGAGGTTAATATAAAACCAAAAACTGACTGCATATTGCTGCAAGAGGACCTCATGATGTTGAATGATTGTAAAATAAGCAGAAAAATGTAATTCAGTAATAAATACAGTCACTCGCTGGGGGAAAAAAACAACCAAACCAGCCTCAGGTATTCACTACTTCCTACAAGATGCCTGAGATTCAGTTTTGCCAGTACAAGAATTACAGCCAAAATAATAACTCAGTAACAAATTTACAATAAGAAAAAGGTGTTCGTAGCAACTACTCCACAACTGAACTTCGGAACCCATTGCTACAAGACATTGAATATAAAAAGAACAAATGAATACAAATGAGTACAAAAGACACAACTAGAGGCAAAAAAGACCCTTAGCGGCTATTAATTACAAAAATGCAATATAGTGTCTGGCTTCAATGTGCCTGCATGATAAATACCTCAAAGAAAGTTTAGATGGCTTACTATCTGCTTACCATGTCCTTACACTTCTTTCCTGAATACCCAACACAAGCCACTGACACAGTGCTGCAAGTACCTTTGATTCAATACAGTGCAGCCACTTTCTATGTTGCATGATGATCACAAGTGCTGCCGGCAAACAAGTAATTTAAAACAGAGAGAAGAAACTATCTGCATTTCAGAACCAAGACACTGATCCTAAAGTAGCTCACATTTAGCTATTGGGAAAGTAAACCGAAGCCTTTTGAGAAAACCTTCCAATAGATGTAAGCAGACTTTGATTGCAGGCTACAGCACCACCTCGTAAAAAAAAAACCCAAGTAAATATTGCTGTTATTGGTTAGAAATAGGATTTAACTAAAACTTCAGAGCTGAACACTCAGGTTTGCAGAACACTCAGGCTTGTGGTGTGGAATTCACCATGAACTGCGCACAGCCAACAGCCAAGCTAAAAAATCCTAAGGGAATACATCTAAAATAAGCCATGAAGAAAAAGCTGTGGTAGTGGCACTGATGCCTGGAATCCATCACATTAGCTCCAGATGAATTACTCTTTAGAAGTGTTTGTTTCTTTCCACTGACTATGAAGGCAACCCAAGTGACTAGTTCAGATGTAGAAGTTTTCATTAGTGGTCTAAAATCAGATTAGATGAATCCCATAGCCCTGGAGCCTCATTAACTGAAGTCCGACAATTTTTACCTGTACCTTTGCAAACCAAACTCTCCATGAAGTGCAATATTTGCAAGAATCAAACATTTGATATGTGTGGAATAAATTATTTCGAAGAAATGCATAGACAATTTTTATGATACATAGTAAATTTTGAGGTTACTGAACCTGTGAGTCAGATAATGTTGTAGCTACTTACATCAGTCTTAGGTCGTGCTCCAGTTGACACTTGGTAAGGCAAACAATCTAGATCCTGGTAGTCTCCTCTTCTATTTTTCCAAGATCCTTTTTCTTGATGATGTCTATAAAAGCCTGTCTCTACTTGAACAGGGCACTGTAAGAGAATTTTGAAAACCCTATAAATAAAGTCAAGTCACAAATATTTTTAATGTGAACTCTAAGACAAAAACTTTGGAATTTTATCTTTTCAAAGCCTTTTTTTTCCTCGGATGTAAGGTGAACATTTCGTTTCAATCTTTTTTTCTTAAAAGCACCTGCTGCATCATTTTTACATTTTGGTAAGTTAGACATCCAGCCATTGTGGGAAGTCGCTTCCTTAATATATAGCATACACAACTGGAGAACTAATCAATAGTAGTACACCTTCCTAAACTTAAAGGAACTGAATCACTTTGTAGAAAGAGAAATAGTTTTATTCAAATGATTTAAAACTATCATTTAACTTTATTTCATGTTTACTTTTGTCTATTAAGCAGAGACTTAGCAAACGCCCATTTTTAAGCTTCAGACTCTGAACTTTTCAAATCAATTTTTCCTTATTCCCTGAAACCTGGGGAGTTCTCACTCCCACACCATTTTTTAAAAGGTGGATGTCCTAACTCAGGACAGGAAGAGACCAACTGCACAACATTCCGCCACGTATCCTGATTTGCACAAGGAATAACTGGGTGAGTGAGCAAGAAGCAATACATGCTGCAATCCAGCAGAATTCATACTACAATCAGGGAAACAGGATCATGGGTGTGCTGCAGAGCAGTCCCAAGCTGTTGGGTAATATCATTCTAATCATCCCATTTTCAGGCTCTTCCCCTCCACAAGGCGACAAATTTGCCGCTGATCTTTAACAGCAACTTCCCAGTTCTCAGTTAGTATATTTTGCAGGGATGTAAAATGAGGAGGCTTTGAAAAGGTGACAAAAGAATTAGTATGCAGCCCCCAAAAAGTTTGAAGACAATATACTAATGCAAAAGAATTAAGTGAATGCGTATGTTAAAGAAAAAGCTTTTCCAATGGAAGTCATATCTCTAATATAAGATGGGGTAATTATAATCGAACAGGATTTCCCTGTCATTCATGAATAATAAAGAATTAAAACTTAAAAAAATGTGATTCTCGTTCTTAAGATCTCCTGCTTTTTCTGTACTGAAACTGAGTACAAGATATTAAGTGGCAATGAAGCAGATACTTTAAACAACAGGGAAACACATTGCAGCAAGAGTGATTTATCTCTGATGTTTCATTTACAGAGTGCCTCCTTCACTGGGCTAAGAAAGATTTTTTTTTCATAGGAAAGGTAGAGATTTTAGAGGAGTGGAACTATTAAATGTGTTTTTCCAAAACCTAGCAGTTTTGCTGTTAGTACATTCAGACAGTACAGCTTTTTGCACTTAAATCATGCATTTATAACATTGGTGAGAGAATGCTTTGGAAAATAATTTGATTACAGACAATTATTTATAATACCTTTTCTGGATCAGCTACTGAGGAATCCAGTCAGCGCTACTTCCTCATAATATTTGCCAAGAAAAAAATGAGTAGTGTCATTCGTGGTTTACACTGATGTAGAAACAGATCATCCCTTAGCATTCATGTAAAAGTTACTATGTTTTAGAAAACACCTTGGATTTGCTCACCAAAATGCTGTGAGACTCCCTACTCTCACTGAATAGGTCCCATAATATTTATTCACCCAGTTGATTTTCATTAGCAAATATTTTGGCTTCTTCTGTAAAATTCTGTTCAAATGAGTACTGTTAATAACAGATACCTTCACAACAGGAAAATGCAAAGAGTAAAAAAAAATCAAATAATTACTTCCACGAACAGGTGAAAAATCCTTCAGTAGAAAACTAACTGGCTCAACCTAGTGATTAAAATACAAAATACATTTCTGAGATATAGCATTTACCATCAGAAATAACTCTGTCATCTGTTAAAAACTGTCCACACCCTCAAGAGACCAACTTTCAGAGCAGCAACTCCAACAAACCATGTTGCCACTCATACAGTAGTTAACTGCTTTGGATATCCCAGGTCTCCAAAGTCAGCCTTACATCTTTGAACAGTTCACCCCAAACCACTGTCAATCACAATTTCTTGTGTCAGTACCCAGCTGAAGATAAAACCATATGAAGAACACACAAGTGGTTCATTTTATAGAAGCAAAATTTACACAGTTACTAGTAAACATATGTTTGAGATAGGCCTTTTTTCTATTCAAGTTTCATTGTAAGTGACGAGAATAAAATATTTGATATGTGTGGAACAAATTACAAGCTATAGTTAGAAATATGGTACAAATAGCATGAACTGATAGAATATAAACTACTCATACAACTTGTGTGAAAGCCAGACTGTTATTTTTTCCACTACAATTGTCATTTTGAGATCTGCAGTATCTGTTTCTTCACAGTAAATTTAAGGAGAGATTTATGAGGATCTATCTCTTCTTTGACTATAAAGTAAGACTAAGGCCACCCATTCTGAGGCAAATTACTCATTAATATTTAAATTAGAGCAGATGATTCCCTGTCTCTACAAATTCTTTTGCAGGAGACAGCAAATAGTATCCCATCACTAGTTCCACAACAGATTTTCCAAGACTCTTTTCTTGCTCTGATCTTGTTGGTCTCATCAGAAAGACTTTGTGTTAAGTGACCTGTCCAGCTTCTGTATTGAAATTGGCTCTTGGAAGTTTAAAGGTCATTTCCAGTTTGTCAAATAAGGCTACAATAAAATGTGGCTGATTCACATATTTGCCTGTCCACAGACAACTAAAATGAAGAGATCTCTCCGATTCTTTGGAGTGGGAAGAAGATGTGGCCTGATTAAGAGGACTGCAACTGCTCAAATATAACATTAAGCAAAACTAATTTTGTTAGTTTTGTTAGGAGCACTGTTGTTAGGAGCATCCTCACACCCTAGCACAGGCTTTTGGTGGGAGGTTACGTCCCAGGAAAAAGGCTGTGATGAAAGTCCTGGCCTGTCCGTACTCAGAAGATGTCTTGCCACTAGGCTTCAGGAAGAGAAGTGCAAGTATCTAGGATGCTGGTGATGGCATTCTGCATGCAACCATTTTTGATGATGCTGTTCTTATGTATCAAAGTTAATTTGAAAATATTGCCTATTTAGATTTTTCTTCTGTTTAGATGCAACACGTCCTTCACTGAATGCTTCAGCAAAGGATTTGAAGTCGTATCCTATGATCTTCAAGGCATCATGGAAAAAGAATGATGCCTAACCAAACCACAGCTTTTACCTTAGTAGAAAAGGCACAGCCATAAAATAATGGGTGTTTGGATCACTGGTTACCAGACTGTCTCACAACGGGAGGTGTTTAAATTCTGATGGCTGGGATTTCACTTTCAGACAGAAAAGCAGACTACACTGCCACTGTGTTTTCACAAAAGACATGGAGCATTCTCCTGCAAGAAGACAGAACACTGTCCCTTAATAGTAAAATTAATTACAAACTTAATTCCATTGGACAGAGCTGGTTCTGCTTGCTGATACATCCAGTAAGAAAGAAATGAGAAACAGCCATAGCCACTCTATTACTAACACTCTCTCTATAGAATATGGAAACACAACCTACGAAGTGCAAGATTCTGAACGTCCCACCTAGAGAGACATGAACATTTACATTGTGATGATCCACGCAGACGCGTAACTTAAGAATTTACTTTTACAAAATGAAGCAGCAGCGACAGCAATAGCATTCACAAAAAATCACCTTCCACAAATTTCAAGCCAAGACTAACATTCAGAGCTGCAAATCCACAAAAATTAAGAATTAAGTCTAATTCTGCCTGAAGCAGAGAACAAACACTTCTATTTCTCATGCTGGTCACCCTCCATTACTTGCTTATATAAAAACCTTGCTTATTCAAAAATTACTAAAATAATATCATTGCTCCTTTAATCCCATTTACCCTCAAAAATAGAAGCTTGAGAATCTGTTTGTCATCAACTGATGACATATGTCATCACAAAATATTCTTAACTACAGGACTGCAGCTCTAAATCAACTATTCAAATAAAAGAAAGAAAAAAACATTAATTCAACTCAATGAAGATAGTGTCTCTCTTGCTGTTATATTTTTAAATAAATAAAACAAGTATTAATAGGCTAGCACTTAAATTAACAATATTTTAGTCTGAAAAACATGCACTCAAATTTCCCCCCCGCCCCAAAAAAAAGTGTTTAATGATTTTAAGCCATATTGACAGAAAATTTACAAGTTTCAGCCTATCACATTTCTGGTTATTTGACCATTAGTTGTTTAATGAAATTAGAGATTTCATTTCATTGAATGAAGACTTTAACTTAACCCTTATGCCTGAGCTCCTCAGCCTACTCAGACACATAACCATACCTGAAAACTATGGCTTGAGGAGCGTTGTAGCTAAATGTTAGAGAACATATCACATGACACACACATTCTTACCAGTTGCTTGTGCCTTTTAGAAGAAGGAGTACTGGAGGGAGAAGAGCCAGCACTCAGAGCTTCTTCAATATCTATGTTCAACTGTTCCAGTTTCTTCAAAAGCCATGACATAGAGTCTGGCCATTCAGATTCTTTTTCTGGTTGGGTCTAAAAGAAATCAAACATATGTGAAGTCTTAAAGTATTCAAGCTGTTTGTAACTTGAAGATGCTTATTTTCTCTTCCAGCCCCCAAGAAAAAAGCTGACCAGTTCTTTCCCTGTCCTTGAGCAACATTTTTCCATTTAGAAAGCTTCAATTATCACTCCAATCCTGATGACACATGTTCATAGCTGTTCTTGATACTCAAATGACTTCTGTATATCTGAATGGCTTTCTAACACTTCATTGTGGGTGACCCACTGCTATTTCAAGCTAAGCAGAACCAAGACTAAAACTAAAGTCACTTTAATGACTCCTTCTTAGGCCACTTTTATTTTAGCATCTCTACACTGACTGCTTGTTGTCAACCGGAACTAGGATATTGAAGGTCATCATGTGCACTGTATTATATTACTTACCATAATTCCAGGCTTGTCAAATTTTGCAGCTTTCCTCTGCCCATATGGTGGGAATACTTTATTGGTCACTTTGTCACTAGGAAGCACCTTTCCTTTTAATCTGAAGAGCTTTACTGTATAACAAAACTTCTAATCCACTGCAGTGTAATCGACAAAGATACTTTTCTTATTCCTTAGTTTCCTCAAAATCCTTTCCAGTACTCTCCTTAAGCATTTTTCCATGGCAGTCTCTGTGCATACTGCTTTATTATGCCTTGTTTCCCTTATTCACATCACCTCTAATCATTCACTATGAAAACCAGTCACATTGACCTCCCTGTCATCACAGGCAGCTACTGCTCCCCAGAAGTGTCTGTCCTGAAGCTACTTCAGTTCTTTCATCTTCCTTCCTTTCACAAACAATACATATCTCTGCACAGAAGATAATTCCACAGTGAGCACAAGCAGACAAACACTAATAATGCGTTTTCATCCTGCCATAATCCTAAGAGCACGTACCAACACTCCTCAAAACCTAGGGGAGATAGATGCACATTGTTATTACTCTTACCTGATAAATCTTTATGGTGCTTTGTTTCCTTAGGAGTGTTTTGCAAGTGGGACAGAAAGTAATTGTAACTGGCTCACTATTGCAGAAAAAACCACTTTTCAAATAGAATTCAGGAGATTCATTCCACTATTACACTGCCATATACTATTACTAATGGAATTCTCCACAGTTACTACGGTCCCAAATAATCAGACACTGAGTCCCGTATTAGCAACAGACACATGTTCCCTTCAGAGGGGCTAGTATTATCTCCATAGGTATTGTTTCAAAGCAAAGAAAAATAAATATCCCAATTTTCACTTTTCCAAATCTTTATCTGGAATTTCACAATTTTTTACAACCTCTGAGTATTTCGCCTGAAATGCTGTTATAAGTGCTAAGCTGTACTTCAACTCTATAGCTATTAAAATTATTTGAAGACATTTTTTGATTGCTTCCCATTGTCTTCCCAACCATTTCCAAGTAAACCATAGGATGTTCCACAGAAAATGAGTATCAAAAGACACTCCTCATATTAAGTCCATTCTGAGTGAGACGACCTCACACAGGAAACGTGCATATTGATACATGTCCACAACACTCATTTGTAAACAAAGCAAATATTTTCCTGTGGTTATGCTTCCTCACATAATATTGGATCTTTCCAATACTAAAGAATGCTCAAAAAAGGACTCAACAAGGACAAAACATGGAAACCCACCCAAATTCCACAAACAATAATGTATAAATTCTGTGAAAATCTAATATGAATGTTCTATTTCTCAACACAGTTAAAATGCAATTTATGAAAAAGGAGCTGTAAGCATATGTTTTCTTACTTTCCAATAGTAAACAATTCTGAAGCAACACACAGGGAAATGAGTAAAGTGTGTTTGATTTCTGTGAGCTATGCAAAAATTGTACTTGCCAGGTGACAAGCACTGAAGGTTACATTAGAAGTTTGGATTTCTGAGTTTAATAAGAAGCAGGAGCAACTTCCACAAGTGCAAACAGACCACTTTCTGTTCCATGACAGAAAAGAGTATTTTGAGGGGTGCTGGAGAGGTGCCCCTAATTTAGCATTTTCCATAGAAAACACAAAGATACAAATTCATGAAGACTTCAAATTATTTCTAAGACACTCCAAATGTATGCAACAGCACACATGGTATCGCATTACAATGAAAAATACAGCTCCATGCATAGGGAAGCACATTTTGCCTTTATCTTGACAAATATTTACCTACTGGAACAATACCTCCAGCATTCACTAATGTTCTTCCAAACAATTGTATGAGCAAAACCCCCTTATTTTTATTAATTTCTTGTTTTAATGCAACAGAACTCAAACCACAGTCATTTCTAAGAAACACAAGTCTTAAGAAGTTTCACCAAACTATAAATCTCCTAGCATTCTCCATTCAGTTCTTTTTTTTTTAGTTCAGTAAGACTCTATATTGTGTCTATTAAGGGGATGAGGAAAAAGATGGGGTTTCATTATCCTTGAAGATAAAGCTAAATGGGCCTAGTTAACAAATGCCATTCACTAATTGGAAATTTGGCACAAAAGCACCATTTGGAACTAATGCTGATTGGCTACGTATTTCAAAGGTTGCCTGAAATTCCTGCTAAACAGAAAAAACATGATGCTACTTACATTCAAAAATATACAGCCTGCACAGTAGGACTTCTAACCAGTGAATAAATTTTGCCTAATCCATTCATGAGGAACACAGCTCCACAGTGTTCAGCCCCAGTAACTAGGTTGGACACTATCAAAGTGCTCTGAAGATCTGAGTACCAGTGTTTCCTGCCCATAGCAACTGCAGAGGCAATAGGGTCAGGGCGCCTTTGGGAGCTTTTGTATCTTGCCCCTCAGAAGGAAAAAATCTCACTTTAAATTATCTAGAGAATCATGGCCTGCTTTATTCACTGCTTTTTTCCCTAAAAGGTTACAGGGAGAACACTCCTTTCCATATATTATCAAGGTCTCCTTTCTTTGTTGGAGCCATAGCCGTTCAGCAATGCATAGGAATGCTGTTACCTTTTGAAGAACCTTGAAAGCATAGAGACAGAAGTGCTTTACAGAAACACTTTTTACATGCTACCTTAGAACACAGAATCACAGAGACATCTAGTTTGGAAAAGACCTTTAAGGTCTTTTCATCAAGTCCAAGCACTAACCGACCACTGCCAAGTCTATCACTAAACCATGTCCCTCAGTGCCGCAGTTACACATCTTTTAAACACCTCAAAGGATGGTGACTCCACCACTTCCCTGGGCAGCCTGTTCCAATGCTTGAAAACCCTTTTAGTAAAAAAAAAATTTCCTAATATCCAGTCTAAACCTCCCATGGTGCAATTTGAGACCATTTCCTCATGTCCTATCCTAGACAGATGAGCAGTTGTAAAAAGCGAGACCAGAGAATCCCTTGTCAAACAAATGTTTCAAGGTGGAGCAACACTGTCTATGAAGATCATGGCATACCTTAGGCCAAGAACAACGTACCAGCCTTGAAAGTGAACTCCTTTGCCATATAGATTCCTCAAGTCCCATGTACTCATGCTAGATTAAAAAAAACCCTAATCATAAAACAAGCATCATCCTCTGTGGAAAACAGAAAATCAAGTGGTAAGAATTTCCTTAAATCAGTTACAAATGCAGCTATTGTGCTTAAGATAGCTACTGTATAGAAGAACTAACCCAACTTTTTAAGATTTACTAAGACGTATTTAGCAATCAGCCAAACATAAAACTTAGTTGTATGTTGCTACTTCCTACAGCAACCATAGCCTGTTTTAGGACAGCTTAATGACTTTGTTGCATATACACATTCATATGTATCCTGACTCTGCATTCATTTGCATAGCTGAAATTTCATTACTACCAATAACAAATTAGAGGTAAAACAGGGTGCAATATTGTGCTCAATCATCTAAACACTTGCTCTTTTCTAACACTGAGAAGAAAATGCGTTCCAGACATTCAAAGGTTAGTGCCTTTTGGAACACAGGCTTCTGCACATTGTTTTTCAGCTTTCAAGTGTTCTTCACTAATCTTATTCGGCAAAAACATCTGTGATAAAAGGAATATTTGTTTCAATGTTTGGTCATGAGGCTTATTGCAAGAGGCATAATAGCTGCCAGCAAATCTAAATTTAAACTGAAAGAATGTGGCAGAAACGAACAAGTCCATATAGAACACTCAGGGGTCAGGGTTAACCCCGCTGCCAGACCTCATCCTCTACTGGAAGTAGAAAGGCTTTCCAAGTGAAGGGTTATGAGAAAATTACACAACTCTAAATTTATCTGATAATTTGTGGCTTTCACTTCAGAACTTCAATAGGTCCAATTGTTCTGGAAATTAATGTATTGTACAACTTTGGGTAGTAAATGAGTAATCTCCAAGTAAAAAATACCAATGCTATTTAACCCTCCTCCCTACTATATCTGATCAGATAAAAATTCACTCTGATGTACAGCTTAGATCTGTAAATAATGATTTTGTAGAACAATTTCAGGGACCAAATACCATATTCTGCTCTTGCTGCACTGATGGGGCTCCTCTGTTCTTAAAAGAATCTCTGTGTAAAAGAAGGTCTCTCAGCTGCTGATGGCTTTGCCTAGAGGGACTGGGGGAGGAAGCCAGATTGATTCCCTATGCAAAATCCTTTAGAATACAAAGGACTCTTTCATTCCAAAAATAAATTTACGTGTGCCTTCTATACTGAAGATAAAATATTTCAAAGGGCAGTTTCCTTCATATCCCACTACAGTGTTGCTTAAATATTTACAGAGCTGTTGGATGGACAACTAACTTGTGGCCCCTTCATCCTGGAAAGCAGGTGAGTAAACTCAGCAGTTAGCAACATTTTCACTTCTAAGAACTGTATGGCTATATATCTGAAATTATCAAGGAAGTCTCTTCAACCTCTCAAGTCAGCAGGCAGGGCCATGCACATAGGTTTCTGGGAAAATGAAAGCTCTTCAGGGACACCACACAAAATTCAGAGCAATCTGGATCCTTCTGATCCCCAAAACATTCACCTACGACAGCCTGTAAGGACCTCAGCAGTTTTCCAGAAGAAAAGCTACAGAAATACTATCACGAAGATATGTGTTAATCTGTTTTAAAGGAAACACCATTTCCAAGATGAATCCTTTTTCCCTAATCTTATTACATTTACACTTCTTAAATACATCTGTGTATGGAGCTTTGATTTCCTTCCTGTCTAGCCACTTCCTTTTTTGGTGCTTTCCTGACTGAGGGCTGCTGCCTCAAGCTACTGATTTCTTCAGACAAGTTTTCAGAAGTGACACAAGCCATACCTGTATGAATGATGAAACTTTCTGTGTCCGATGCTCTAGAGCAAACTAAACTGAATTTTAAACACACTTAAGGTTGTTTCTGGCTTTTCTGCATTTTCTCTTACAGTGGCCCCACACATCCACCTTAATTTTCTTTCACTAAGCTCAGTGATGCATTTCTATGATTTTATGTGTCCATATTTAAGCACACCACTATATCTTTGAACAATGAATACAGTAAAATATAAAAAATACTGTGGAAACTAACTTCAGGATATAGTACAATAGGGATATATGCTTGGGTTTTTTAAATGATTAATAGGTGCACAACCTACTAGGGAGAAAAAGGAACTCAAAAAAGCGGTACCATGAGAAAATAATGTAACATAACCTTTACTTCATTATATGTATTTGACTACTTGACTTTTCAGTCAAAGCAGCTCAGAAATGAACTAAATTCTTTTTTATAACTGCTTTTAATCTTTCAGACAGTAAACTGGCAAATTTGACCTTTAATTTGTATTCAACACATTGATCTTGCACAGTGATAATGTCCATCGTATGAAAGAAAAGAAAATTCTGAAGTCCTGTCTCTCTTTTAAGGGTTCTTGCATCAGTTTTTAAGGAGTATTGCTCTAAGCTAGGCAGGACAGGACAGAACCCATTTTATCAGTGGAATCTTCCAAATACTATGTTTATGGAAAATTTCCCAGATGAAGAAACCCAAGCTAATTCCTAGGACTGAAGGCCACAAGCTGCATCGGCATGGTGTTTCACCCAAGACAAGAGAGGAACTGGAAGAGGAGAAGAAAGGAATTTAGTTGAAGAAAAGGTTTGGGGCAAAATGTTTTGGAAAACAGTTGCACACCACTGCAGAATTTTTAAAGTGCAGTAGCCTGGACAGTCTAATATGAAAATTCTGTTGCAGCTTTATTTTGTTTCTAGTAAAAGCAACTAGTTTTGTATTGGACTTCTCACTAAAAAAACCCCCAAAAACGACAACTTAAAATGGCACCTACTTGGTTTTAATATTAAACTGTAATCTGAGTTTGCTCCAATGATTAAATTTTCCAGATTCTCAATGCCTACAGCATCTCTACCTTCTAACAAATTATGATGTCAAGCAACCCCAAATTTCACAAACAGGCTGTTTGTCAAGCCTGTACTGATGACACATGCTACAGAACTGGCACCCAAACGGCCAGACAGGCTGTCTTAATTGACATCTGCTCCCATTTCAGCACATGAATTATCCTCTTGGGTTATACCATCTTCAGCTGCTTCACAACAGATGCCAGCTCATCATTTATCTATTCTACCATTTCCTCCACCTTGTGAGGTGAAGGAAGTGAACTGCACTTCTAGTCTCCCAAACGCCTGCTCCAAGTAGTAGTCAAATTCCTCACACTGTCCATATTCATTTGGTTTGGCACCATCTGCAACAGTGGCTGTACTCGCACACCACAATTAGTGACAATGTATGTCAAAATAGTTTACACACATAGGTATTAAGACACAAGTCATTTCTTCACGAAACATTACTAATTACTAATTGCAAAATCCATGTTTACCATAACTCCTTTGGAAAATGTAATCAACTTGTGTCGGTTCACAGCAGGTATCTCCCTGCAGTGCTTCCTGACTAATAAATGTTAGGTTTCAGACTGGATTCTACGAGACTGAGGGATCTCACACCACTAAATCCATAAGAAGTTACAGACTGGAATAAGTGACTTACAGATCCCTCTCCCCAGAGTGGTTAGTTGCACCTTTTGAGACTGGGTAGGACTTAATTAGTTTTCCTAAAAAAGAGTTCTCTCTTTAAAAACATTGTGGTTAGAGCTGTCCAGGATGTGTAAAAGCTGGGCTCAGCTTCACCTTTGGCCTGACACAGTTTATATGCATTAGGGAGAAGGGGATGTACTTCTGAGTGACAGAGAAGAACCAGAAGATACGACACCCTAGAAAACAACAGGGAAATACCTGTAAATCAATCCAAAGGAATTAGGGAAGGCTTCTCTCAAAAGGTGGTGCAGCCCATAGCCCAGCTGAAATGCCTCTATGCCTGTGCAGACGGCACAGGAAACAAGCAAGCGGAGTTGGAAAACACGGTGCAATTAGAAAACTCTGACCTGTCAGGGCAAGATGCTGGGACAGAACTATAGTCAAAGCGTATGAGCTTTTAAAAAGAGATGCGCAGGGGAGGAGGGGCAGAGGTTTTGTGCTCTAAGTTAAGGAAGGCATAGATTGCGTCTGAAAAACAGCCACAAAAGGTTGAGAGCCTGTTTTTTTACCTGTGGGTAAAAAAATCAAAGACAGGACCAACAAAGGACAATTGTGGTGGGAGTCTGATCAGGGCGAGACCAAGCCTCCTGCTTCAGATACAGGAAGCATTACATTCCAAGCTCTCATCCTAGGGGAGGACTTTCACCACCCAGGCACTTCCTGGGAAAGCAACACAGCTAGCTGTAAGAAATCCAGGAGAATCCTGGGGTGCATCAAGGACAACTTCCTGGTCCAAGTACCGGACAAACAACCAGATGAGAAGCACTACTGGACCTGGTGCTCACCACTGTGGATGAGCTCATTAAAGGGGTTAAGACTGGAGGCAGTCCAGGCTGCTGTGACCGTGCTCTGGTTGTGAGCTGACAGAATCAACTAGGTTGGAAAAGACTCTGAGTTCACCATGACCAACCTACGACCGAACACCACCATGTCAACCAGACCATAGCACTGAGTGCCCCATCCAGTCTTTTGTCAAATCTTTCCTGTTCATGATCTCGAGGAACACGGGCCTGGTGAGGAGCAAAGCTGCGGCCATTAACTTGGGAAAAAGGACACCAGTAGTCAAAAGTAACACGAACTAGAAAACGGTAATAGCAGATAAAAGAGGTAACAGAGTGTTTTAACAGAAAATGATTTTTTGACCCATGAAACATTCCAGAGATCCCATCCATAAACCTTATGAAAGGTAAAGCAATTTTGGGAAGGTTTTTCACTTTGGGAAAAAGCCTTCAAAAGTGCTAGGGGAAAGCCACCAATGGGCTTATCTACAGCATAAAGCACTGGAGTCTCCGGAGAGGAAGCATTAGTGCCTTATTTTGCTGCTGGACCCACATTGAAGTGAGCTGTGTGGCGTGTCCCCATTTGGAGCAGGGGCAGCACTACTCCCCGTGGAGCAGCAGGACCCAATGTGGGTGCCCTCCTCTCCCGCCCCGTCAGGCTCCAGCTGTGAAACAGCACACACAGGTGACTTATTTCACTGTTAACTGAGGTTTTGTTTCGTGTTTGTTGGTAAAGCAATAATCTTGTTTAACACAGCAGTTGAATTAAGCAAGGCTTTGTCTGCTGCCTTCGCACACCGGCAGCCACGGTGATCAGTCACAACTGTCAGAGCTCACTCGGACACAAGTTGGTGCTCAGTGTGTGGGCACTCAAAGGCACCGAGAGCTGGGAATCAATCCCTGTGCTGGCACCACGGCTGCCTGGCAATCCAACACACAAGCTGAGTCACTTGTTCTGAAAATAGCAGTGTCAGTGTTTCCTTGAAAAACTCTGGAGCAGATTCTAAAGATTAAGATGGTAAAAGATAAAGACAGAGATCTCATAATATCTGGCAAATTTCTAATTGTAAAGAAAGAGACACCAAGTGCCAGCACACTTTTTATTTAAAAAAAACTTGTGTAGGTTACTATAACCTTAACACTTTTTTATCTTAAAATACCCACATTCCTGTTTTCAGGTTTGGGAATTTTAAAAATTTGTATCTACAGTGAAAGAATTTCCAAAACTGGTACTAGAGATTGTCTCCAAGTACTTTGGAACTTCAGCTATTTTCAAAGTAAGCTGCTTCTTTGGTACATACACTACACACAAAAACATAACTCATAAAAGCACTATTAATAATACAAAACTAGTAAAATCACAGCAATACTACAATCATATTTATGACAAACTACCAAACAAAAACCTCAAACCCACTGAGGAGGATTAAAAGGATGCTCTTTCTAAAATTCACAAGCATTCACGGAGTTTTGTCAAATCTGACACTGTTCCCTGCCCAAGTTCTAACAATGCACTAATGAGAAGATGTATTAACGTTAGCAAGCCACTTGGATACAGAAATCTGAAATTAATGGAACAAATAAAGAGCAAAAGGCACCTTCTGGAATTCAAGGTTACTTTAGGACAAAGATGAGAACGCTTGGCAGAAGGGATGCCATTTTTAGTGGCTAAGGATAGGTGGTGATGGGACAGTGGATGGAACACGAATTTCTGAGAGGACAAGAAAATAGATGATAATTGAAATAATGTAAACCTTCTAAATTATATTCTGAACCAATTTTCATCAAGCTAACAATGAAGAGAGGGCATTAATCCCAGGCCCAGAGAAGTAAT
The DNA here is from genome assembly GCA_013397725.1 of Rhagologus leucostigma. NCBI lineage: Eukaryota > Metazoa > Chordata > Aves > Passeriformes > Rhagologus > Rhagologus leucostigma. The sequence continues at coordinate 356,809 of VZTD01002293.1, forward strand.
TAGGCATGATTCCCAGATCTCCGCTGGAAGTTTGACACTCAACTATCCAGGTTTAACCACTGGGCCTCGGTATTATTCAAAAACAATTTAGATACCATCTATGCACTTGCTGTAACTATTTAATGATGTTTGAATGCATTTTAAAAATACATGACCATTCCTGAAACTGTTGAAATTTCTAGAGCAACAAAAGTAACAAAATTTATGTACCTTATATTGCTAACACTATTTCAAAAACTTCCATAATGCAAAAATCACATTTTTCTTAAAGATATGCAACTACAGTTGCTAAAACATCCCAGTACTACCTCAGATTACTTAAATTCATGACAACTTACACTTATTTGATAAATAACAAAAAAAATTTATGACAAGCTATAGCTTGTGTGTAAGGTGTACAACAGATTCATCCAAGTTTCCCCATATTACTGTGAGGGTGGTGAGACACTGGAACAGGTTGCCCAAAGAAGGTGTGGATGCTCCATCCCTGGAAGTGTTCAAGGCCAGATCAGATGGAGCTCTGAGCAATCTGGTCTAGTGTAAGGTGTCTCTGCCCATAGCAGCAGTGTTGGAACCAAATGCTCTTTAAAGTCTCTTCCAATCCAAACCATCATATAATCTTATTATATCCATGTAGTTCCACAAAAACTCTTGTGGTAGTCTCAAAATAACACGGACCTGCGAGTTTTAATATATAAAACACCTTGGTGTCTTCACACCAAATGACAGCTGACACATGCTTTAACTGTTTTATGACATGCACACTAAAAACATCACGTAAGATCTGCAAAGAAATCGAATTTTGCAACAGCAGCTCTTGCAGCAGCAGGGAACCTCCCTGGGACACAAGACAGTAGCACCATGCCGTGAAAGGCCGCACAAAGGCTTCTTCCTCCAAAAGTCATACACAGGAGAAAAAACAAACAAAGGGTTTCTCCAATCAGAAATGAATTTGTGAGCATTATGACCTGCAGGCCACCAGATTTCCTCAGATCCCTCCTAATAATCTGAGTAGCACACTTTACAAAACACAAAACCCCAAAACCAAACAAACAGATGAACAAAAACAAAACCAAAAAAACTCAAAACAAAAGTGTTGCTTTTCCCGATCCTTCTCTGGAGTGGAAGCATTGTTTCACCAAAAAACCCCAAACCGAAAACCCACAAGAAACTCCCCCCAGAACAACCCCACTAATCATTTCCACACGCTCGTCCTCAAGGCCACAGCACTCCGGGCCCCGGGGCAGGGCGGGGGCCAGCACGTCCCGCCGAGCGGGGCCGAGGAGGGCGCGGCAGGGC
>VZTD01002293.1:358276-457211 GCA_013397725.1 Rhagologus leucostigma
CCAAGGGCGCGCCCTAGTGGGCAGGGAGGGGAGCGCGCCCCCGCCGGGCAGGGGCGGCGGGAACGGGCGGGGCAGCGCTCCGGGACCCGGGCGAGCCTCGCTCGCCGGCACCGCTCGGGGATGCGGCCATGCCTCGCCCTCTGCCCCGCACTGGGACGCGCCGCCCGCACGGGCTCTGTGAGGAGAAAAGCCGCTGCCAGCGGGGAGCGGCTCCTGCAGGGGGCGAGGCTGAGCCCCGGAGCCGCGGCCCGCCTGCCCGTGAGAGCGATCGGTCCGTCCCCGTTACCTTCAGGGGCGCAGCGGCCCCAGGGACGGGGACGAGGAAACGCCGGGGTGCCCGGGCCCTGAGGGGCCTCCGAGCTGGCCCCGCCTCAGGGTTGCCCCGAGAGCCTCCCCCCGTGGTGTGGAAACTCTCCCAGCCGGGTCTGGCTTTGCCCCTCCAGGGAGTGACTTTTTCATAGCGCCCTGCCTCAGGTTCGCCCTATGTCAGAACACTTCAGCTAGAAAGACCTGCCTCATGCCTTGGCGGGGCGTGCGGAGGCTGCGGCTGCTGCCTTGCCTGCACAGCTAAGCAGAGTACACAAGGCTTAAAAGTAATCTAAAGACAGATCTTTCATTTCTGGGCTCCTCAGTGCAAGCGAGACCCAGAGCTCCTGGAGCGGATCCAGGGGAGGGCTTCCTAAAGGACTGGAGCATCTCTCTTCAGCGGAGGGTTGCAAAGTGTATCAAGGGACTGGAGCATCTCTCTTGCAAGGAAAGACTGAGGGAACTGGCTCTGTTCAGCCTCGAGAAGAGACAACTGAGAGGGGACCTCATCAATGTCTATGAGTATATGAAAGGAGGGTGCCAGAGGATGGACCAGGCTCTGTTCCGTGCTGCCAAGCAATAGGACAAGAGGCAAGGGGCAGAAACTGATGCACAGGAAGTTTCACCTGAATATGAGGGAGGACTTCTTTGCTGTGCGGGTCACCAAGCACTGGAACAGATTGGCCAGAGGGGTTGTGGTTCGTCCTTCAGCGGGGATATTTTCAGAAATATTTCTCCAATTGCATACACTGAACGAAAGTTCCTGCTTTTATGTTCAAGGCTACAGTTGCTACCATAAAAGCATTGCACTTCAAATTGGCTAACTGCACTTCTAAATAGCTACACACTTTTCTGAAAATTAGATCTGTAATTTTCTGCATGGGAAATCTGCCCCTCTGTCATAGTGGACAGATGTCAGAGTAAATTGTACTCAGTTGGGACTGATTCTGTTCGACTTCAGGAATATAATTGTGTCAAATCTGAGATATGAATAGATTACCTTGATTTCAATAGTTCCATAAATAATAGGAACTGCATAGATAATCTGAGAAAGTTATCAATGCAAAATTTGCCCAAATTCTCAAGGCTAGGCAGCCCTGGCCGTTAGAAGCACATAATACTGAAATTATTTGTGTTTGAACCATTTGGTTGTATCACAGTTTGCCTTGGGTCAGTTGAGGACTTTTGTTAGCTATGAGACAGCCTGAGCTCAGATCTGATATTTGAACGCAAAAGGAGACTTCCATACAAGAGAGAAAATTCTTCAAACTTCTAGACTTCAGAACAGCTCAAGAGAAGAATGTCTAAAATTAAGCATTTCTGAAAACACTGAAGATTTGCTTATTTCGTTTGACATATAAAAATGAGTCTGAGGTGGCAGATTTGGACAATCTCGTTTTTTATCTTGGTGATGCAAAAGGGGCTTTTTTTTCTTCAAAGTTCGTTACATTTTGGGGGCATAAAATGGAAGGATGGGGGTAGGGAGGAAGAATAGAAATCCTGGATGCTGCAAGTCAAAGTCAGGCTGTAATTGCAGTTCCTTTAATTACAGAGAGTGAAGCCTGGCAAAGCGTCAGATCCAGATGTGGAGGATCAGCCTACTAATGTTGACATCATGACACTCAGGAGAAGCTGGTAGAACAGAGAATCAAGGCTTTGAAGCATGAATTTGGATCATGTTACAGCAAACAGCTCTTGGTGCTGGGAAAGCCTAATTTTGATTGTAGTTCTTTGTCATCTGGGTCAATACAAATGAGAATAAATGTAACTCCCAATTTCTATTCTTCCTTAATAAATAAAACTGAAACATTTTGGACCACATCGATCAAAGTATTTTTAAATACCTTTTAAAAATCAGTTGTCTTGTTTTTTTTTCTGGACAGTCTAGTTTTCTAGTTTCATTTACTTTTTGTAATAGACCTTTCCTAACTGTTCATTATAGGAATTTATAGTTTTAAGTAACTGCTAAATGTACATTTTTTCCAAATTTTTCCATTATATTTTAATGGTACTTATAGATAAAGCAGTTATACTTTAAAATAATTCTTTTGTATTTTCTCTTTTTTTTTTTTCCTTGGTGTTTTAAGAGAACAAAATCATCGTGTTCTGGCTTTGTGTTGCTCAGCTGCTGTGACATTTCTCCCATAACTTTTGAAAAGTTCAGATACCTTCAAGCCAGTTTAAAAGACAGGAAGAAATATCAGAGACAACCAACTTTAATCAAAATTTTGACTGTTCAAGAGACAAAAGTGATGGCCCACTATAAAACTAAGGATGAGATAACAGCCAGTATAATTTCTGAGTAGCTGCTGATGAACTTAGGTGTGCTAATTGGCCAGGCAGTGGAAAGGCACCACTAGGTAAAGCACGTATTGATTGCCCCTCCATAGAGTCATGGAGGGGGTGCTGGGGATATTCCGGGGGAAGGGAAGTAGAGAAGACATAGGCAGTGTTGGGAATATAGCAGGAAGTAGAAACTGGAGGTAGTGAAAGAACAGGGGAGGACTGGAGTATGATGGAAAGCAGTGAGAGGTATGGAATAGTTTGGGGAGGAGGAGGTGCTGAAAGGGGTGAGGCAGGAAGCATTAATTCTGCAGAATGTCAGGGTGGTAATCTTAAATCTTAAAAGCATTTTGGAATAATTAGTTACTTTTCTGAGATAATCATCATGGGGTGATTAGGTGAAGTCTGTAGAAACAGTAGGACTATAAATTTCCACTCCCATCTTGAGACGCTTAATTTTATAAATGACTTTTTTTCCCCTCATGAAGGGCAGTTGGTCTCTGATCAAGAAACTGAAGAAAAATACATTACAAAGGTTGTTCAGAGCTTACTTGCTGATTTTATAGGATTTGTGTCACTCATCCCACATGCTTATTTATTTTTTCATAAGCAACAAAGGGGTTTCTCAACAGCTTCCGTTTAGGTGTCAGCCCTGCCAGGTTGCTCCTTGCAGAGCACTCAGGGAGTGCAGTGAACTTCATTAGATGTCTGTCTCTAGTGGCCAAGGATCAAGACAGGGATTTAGTTACTCCCTTTCTGAATGTTAGGCGGGGGGAAGACTAGTGGATTAAAAACAGTCACATAAAAGAAAATTACTTTTTGTGGCAGAATTGCAGCAGATGAGTATGTTTTTGAAAATCTTTTCTGGAAAAAACCCCATCACTGGGAATGAGGAAGGAAAAAAATATCTCTAACTAAAAATACAGTGTAACGCAAACAATAAATTATGTATTATTTTAAGTTTTAAGTTGGCCAGAGTTAAAGGAGGTGGGAGTAAGTTTGAGTATGCAGTAGAAATCAGAAATACCATTATGCTTGGTGACCAGATAAAACTAGCTCCAGGTATTGTTTATAGTACATGTACATAGTTTAATCTTAATGTTTTGTCTTGTTTTGAATGGGCTATGGGTTGTAGCATTTCCGTTACAAGAAGCTTGTAAAAGTGACATAAGGACACTGATCATAGCAACAAATAAATCTCCATGTATAAATTTTTGGAAGTGAGAAAGATGAGTAAAGAGGCACATTTTTCTTTTCATTGTTCAAGTTTCTTAAATGCCTGCACTTAATCAGATGGGATCTCCCTCTGGAGCCCTTCAAAGACATGAGTGTCTTTTCCTCAACTGTGTAAGAAATTTATGTGCCTCATTTGACAGCCCGCTTTCTCTACAGCGTGGAAACTGGATACATTCCCTAACACCCAGATAATATTCTGCTGATATCTTAGCTCCGTGTTAAGGCAAGATGTGCTGTGCACCATCCCCATTTCCACTCCTCCTGGTCTTCCTACTGCATTCCCAGTTTCTTTGGAAGAAAATTGTAAGAGCTGCAGGCCTGCTCCACCAGGCCCCATGGATGATCAGGAACCATAGATACTTAAATATCTGAGTGTCAGACAATTAATAGCCTAAACTATAGAGATTAGATTTCACTCCTCCCTGCCTAGTAAAACTGGCAAAAGCTTTCAACCTAGAGAAGCAAAGAGCCTTACACATAAAATTTTGAACAAGCCGTTGGCTGTACCAGGGACACGTTTTGCAAGTCACCTCTCTGTGTTTCTGTTTGAATTTTTTTGCCATCTTTTGTTTGGTAAACTGAAATATCTATTCGTATATATATATATATATATGATGTATCTTTCTGCTACCTGCCTATGCTAAAAGCCCCAGCATCAGGTGTGCTACTATAGTAATCTGCTGTAGTTTATGCTTCCTCTTTTTTCTCTAAATGGCGAGAATAGCCATGACAAATGTAGCAACTAAGAAGCTGAAGGAATTGGGCAGAATTTAAATGCTGAATTAAGATCATCGCTTATTGCATTTTTCTGTGCATTCATAGAATCCTTAATCCCTTATTAATTTATGTAGTGTGTAGTCTTATATTTTTAATTATTAATGCTAGTTATGTACCTATAGTGTTCAGAATTTGAACTACATTTCTTCTTTCAGAGATTAGAAACAGACATAAATACCATGTGAGTGATCAAAACAACTTTCAAAACTTTAACTATTCATGGTATTTGTAATTATTAATGGTATTTGTAAACAGTTGAAGCCCTGTCTTGCTAGAATAATAAAAAAAAAAGGAATTGTGAAGTAGAAACTGACTGCATTTGGTGACTGCATATATGCATAATACCAACTGCATAATATTTTGCTTTCCCTGGGCATCTTACTTTATGAAAACTCTTTTGTGGCTTTTTTCATCACAAACAGAAACAAAATAGTGATTATATATTTTAGCATGTCCTTTTTAACTTGGGAAGAAGATACTGAGTTAAAAAACCTAAAACACTTTCTGTTAAATAAATCAGTTTGATCTCAGTTTTTGAAGAAAAGTTGGTTTGATAAAGCAACTTAGGCATTGTTCCTGAAGGAAAACAATAGCTTCTGTGTTCCCAGACCTTGTAAACATGTTGCTTATGCCATATAAGTGTTTTTGTATAACATATAGGTTGGAAAATGAGGCCTAGAGCTCAAAAAAATCTGTCTTGCTGTAAGAGTATTATGGTCACTAAATAGCAAAAACTGCTGTTACCAGAACCTTAAGGTTCAGGCATGTTCTCTGTCCCTTGCTTCAGACATCTTCTGGAATAAGAAGGGTTGAGGGAGATCAGTGACCTGTAGCAACTACTTTTATAATATACAAGAGTTTTGCAAAATCGTCAAAATACAAATGCACTGAAGACGTTCTGAGGCAGGTGAAGCTGAAAGCATGAGCTTGTCCCAGGATTTCGCTTATCAAGCAGAGATTTAGCCTGACCGTTATTGACTCCCAGTTCTAACATAGCTTGTATTTTGCAGTACTTTAGTTTTATTTGTATTTGCCTGGCTCTTTGTGAAGTACCTTAACTGAAAGCATTCAAAAATTCTGTTTATCCTTGTTAGGGTATTTGGTAAGCTTTATTTATAAAAGCAATGGTTATTGAAAAGAGCAGGAAAACATTGTTGTTTGGAATTACTAGGAGAATTATAAGAAAGACCGAAAAAAACCCCTGCTGTGGGATGATTACCAGCATTGATAATTCTATTTGCTCATATTTCAGTTCCCTGTGATATGGCATTTTTTAGAAAAACCCCATCAACCACAAAAATCCACATAAAAAAGATCTATTGGTGTAACTCTGCAAATAACTGAAAACAAACAATTCCTAGGCTAATTCAAGGATTTCAGCTAGTTTCTCTGGTTACATACTTCAAACAAGCGTATTTTGAAATGCAGGAGACTTAACAGTAGCAATAATAAGCAAAGTCTTGCTAGCAAAGTGAAGTATAATGTAGAATTGCAAGATTTGCAGGTTTAGGAAGATCTCTAGATATCCCTGAGAAGAAAGTTTTATGTGCACTTGGGGTATATCTAAACATGCCAGGATAAAGATTGGAAGGATCATACTTTGTATTTTAGCACTTTGTCTTAATGCAACACTTGAGGAACTTAAAAAGTGACAAGTTATTCCAATTGCTCTCCAATCCTGCTCACCTCTGTATAGTTCCAACGTGATATTGACACCCGTAAAAAAATCCAACAAAACCAAACCAAAACCCAAAACAGTAACAAAAGGAATTAAAGCTCTTAGAGGGAAAATGTGCATAAACTGATCAATGTACAGTTCAGCCCTGCTGGAAAAACCCTGCTTAGACAGTGTAGAAACCAGCCTAGTTGCAACCTACCCAACATACGTTTGAATTTAAAATTTAAAATGCCGAAGTGATAGCAATTTTGTATCTTACATGATAAGTGATACTGTTTTCATATAATTGATATTTGTCAATGCATCAAACTTGATTTACTTTTCAAAGACAGCTTAATTCTGACAACTTTCCTCTGGGGAAAATACCTTTACCTGCGAGTTAGGCTATCCAAGCTCCTTAGTAGCCCACCTAGCAAGCTGCTGGAGGCTCCTGACATATCACACCCAGGGTAAGGAATTATTCACTGTCATGGAGAATTTTAAATCTTTGGGGAGTTTTTTTCTGAACTAGAGTAACCCCAAATTGAAAAAGAATTACTTCCTTTGCAAAATGGAATGCTTTATTTGCTATACTATTCCTAGGAGGTTGGGGTTTTTTGATATATACTGTCAATTTTAAATTGGATGTATAAACCAAATTTTCCTTCTCAAATTTGTACAGTTTTCAACCTCATACTTGCTACGCTTACAGATTCATTTTAATTTGCATTAGAATTAAACGCTGTGTGTTCCAAGTTGCTTGTGTGAGCACTCCTTAGCATTTGCAACCATTTGAACACAAGTTACAGATAAGAAAAAAAGCACCCATCAAGAAGGTCTAGTATGTTTTATTTTAGCTTAGATATCTTCATTCTGTTTAATAAAACTTAAACTCATCTTCTTAAGAACTTTATACAAAACTGGAAACATTGCACACAGGAGAAGAGAGTTTTTAAACTGTGAATATATACATTCCAATTTATAGCAGTTCTTACTAGAGTTTGCTGTTATTTTTTGCTTGTATTCGTGATACATTCTTTTACTTGGAGAAGCGGCAGTTTTAAAGTTTGCTGTCTGTCATTCACATGCAAAATGCAGGCTTTTTCATGTCTGAAAAGTTTGGTTTCAAAAGCATTTTCTGAACTTGTATAATTTGCTTTTGCCTTTATTTCAGAAAGACATGAGTTTGTCTCTGCTTGCTTGGAATATTGGGGGTTTCCCACTAAGGCTTTTTAATCCCATTTCTCTCTTTTAAATTTTTTTTTTTAACCTCAGTGCATTATGTGTCCCCCAAGACAAGGCTTGGACAATTCAAGATAGCGCATGATCTGTACTACACAAAACATAGCCCCCTTGCATTAGAAATGCTTCATAGTATTTCAACTTTTATTTTAAAAAACCCCTAGGGTCTTTGGAATGTTTGTCTTCCAGGGGTAATCTTTTTTAGTTTAATCATCTTTTATCTCACAAACATGATCATTTTCCATATATCACCAGTTATTTTTAATGCCTTGGTAAACTCTAAAACACAGCAGGTAAAAGTACCGCTTGAGGTGAACTCTTGGAGTCTAGATCCTTAGTTGCAGAAATACTTGGTACTCCACTTTCTCTCAGTTTAGGCACCTATCTTAGCATGTTAATAAAAGGCAGTCTGTTTATTCTTTTTGCTAGTTACTGGCTTTGTGTACTTTTCTCTTGATCTTGATATGTGATGTACATCATAAAGAATAAAATACATACAAGTTGCAGTGTTATATTTTGTTGTTTCTTGGCAGGTTTAACAGCTTTTCTTACATTTTAATAAGTAAATCAGACCCCAGACTAACTGCCAAGGCTTTTGCCACAGTGAAAAGTCATCATTATGTAAATAGTGAAATGTCACCATTTTACTGGTTGAATAGAAACAACAAATGGTAACTGCAAAACTCACAGTAGTTTATCTATCATATCACTAATCACTTTATCACAAAGATTAGGTTAAAACCAAACAAAGTTCCTCTGCACATACATTAGAAATGAGCTGTTAAATCTTTGACACTAAAACATTATCTATTCTAGACCTGATCTTTGAAACTTTGGATTGATATTCTAAATGGCAAAGAATTTCAGAATCCATAGAAAGCGCACGTAAAAAAAGCCCAGTAGTACAATACAAAAGACTGTTGAGATTTTACTGAAGTTAATTTCTGGAAGAAAAAATATTTCAAATGCAGACATTGACTTCAGTGTCCTGTCTGATTTATTTCAGGAGAACTCCAAGCTAATTCAGAGGAGATTGCCCTTTGCTGCACTGCAAAAGTCAGCTCTGAGATAATTCAAAACTGGGCAAGAGTTTTATAAGAGCATCAGTTTGAACAAAAGCTTGGAGAGAAAGAACAATCTCTTTCCATTTTTATTACAATTTGAAATACTCCCTACTTGGAGAGATTGCTAAGGAAAGGCTTGAGGCTGATGACACTTTCCTACAGAAAGCAAGCACACAAGAATGTCATAAAATGAAATCTCAGATCCATCATCCTAAACTCTCTATGAAGTTCATGACATTTAAAATATTTTTTTTTTATGTTTCTCTGAATTGGTTTCAGTCATGGATCTCAGTGTTCACACAGATTTCTGGTTGTATGGTAGTTTGTGATGTGGCAGTACCAAAATGGTGATAGATCCCTGAGCATGTCAGGTCATGTCAGTTGGGGTCACATGACACTACCAAAGAAATATGTCTTTTACAATATCAAGCTAACATTACTTTATTAAAATTTCACACAAAGAAGGACAGAAGGCTCCTAACTGTATCACTAGAGTCTGATTTTCATTAACTGGGCGTGTGTTACCTAGGAGGAAGTTTCAAAAGCACCTAGATGCCTTATAGGAGTGCCACAGTCTTTCAGCGGGACTTCTGTGTGTGAAGAAATTTGTAACTCATTTTTCTTACTCCATCTTGAGAACTTTTACATATTACAAAATAAAATCTGCGAGCTTGTTGATTCAGTAATGTTCTGTTTCCTTCTGTTTTGTTTAAGATTTTTCTCTGCTGTACTGCAGTTCTATTGGCTGACTTGAAAAACGTAAAAAATCCTTGCTTGTCAGCCAAACGAGCTTTAGAATGCAACCCAACCCGGTCACCTCATCTTTTGTGCAAGTTTCTGATCGCACAAGTTCTGCTTACTGCCCATCCCACAGTTTATTCAGTGTCTCCATCTGTTCCTTGAAGAAATATCTTAATTTCAATGATAAGCAGATTAACAGATTTCTGCATGTTTCTTCTGGTTCTCTGCACCTAAAACTCAGTCTGTAGTTCTCACAGGTCCCTGTTCCCATGCTCTGACAGAGGAATGTTGTTCATCACAGCCTTGACTTAGAAAGGGCATATTTTCTGTTGACTTTTTCTCTCCTTCTGTAGAGATAGATGAAATACTTGAATGGGCTCACATTGCACAGGTTCCAGATATTTTCAGATACTTTTAAAGAAAAATCTTGATATGCCTTTTCTATTTTATGGGCTCAGTGCAACCATAAACACATAATCTTTTTTTATGTTTTCTGGCAAGAGCAATAGTAATATTGGTCTTTCCTGAGGTGGCCTTATGATTCTAAAATATTCAAATACACAACAAATAAAGTAGTCAGTATTTGAAAAAAAACCTGTAACTCAAGTTAGCATGTAATGAATATTCTCCCTCTTTAGTATAATGCATCTATTGTGTTAACTATTTAGTCTTCTGAAGATTTCGGATAATATTTTACAGATAAATAAAAACAATAACAATAAATATAAATAATAAACAATGCACTAATGCTCTTTAACACGCTAAAGCAGGAGTTCCCAAAATGCTGTTTGCGTGGTCTTTTAATGTGTGCGCATGGGGCCATGGTGAGGCTGTGCAACAAAGTTTGTTGGCAGTACAGTATCTTCTGAACAGGACAGCTATAAAGTTCTGCACATTAACCTGAACAGCCCAGGGGTTTCACACCGTGCAAGGAAACTCAATAATCTCGCCTTCTGTAATATATATATATTATATATATAAAATACGTATATAACCTGGTTCAACACCAAGTACTTTGTAAATTTTCTAAAGGAGTTTGAAAGTCAAGATCAGCTGTCCTTTTGACTAATTATCCAATTTTCTTCATTAGTTTATCCTGGAATTTTAATTTTCTCGGAATCTCACTAGGTCAGTAATGCATACCATATACTATACGTTTTTAGAGTGATAGCATTCTGCAAACTGCAGAAGAGTCAACTGCAATGCAGCCCTCTGAGTTCTTTGAGTGTTAGTCACCCCATCACATGGAGATTTGTTTATCAGCTTTGCTTTTGATAAAGGACAGGTTACGTCCCCTCAAATTACAACTTTTCCCCGGGAGGATTTTGGCAGAGCCCAAACTGAAAGGGACTGCTCAAAATAGTTTACAGGATATATTCTACGAAAACCAGAGTGCATGGTTTTTGAAATCTCAAGCCAGTAGCCACTGATGCCTGCTGAAGATGATCTTGTGATTTAAAATAGGTGTATCTGCTAATGGCAAGAAGTGTATCCTTTCTAGGGCCATATACATTTTTATTTTTTAATTCTATATTCATCAGCAGTGAGTGATGCATGTTTATTAAAACATGCAACCATCATGCAAGTATGCTGAAGACATAAAGAGCAGTAATTTTTATAGTATCTACATGTTTTCCTACCTGATTTCAGTATACCAGTTCTTTTCAGTATGATCTTTAAGCAAATCCTTAAATTACTATTCTTGTTATAACTTTACTGTTATTTTCCAAAGTTCCTATAATTTCTCAGTATAAACAGTCATGTAGCTAATGTCCACAACAAGCAGGACACAACAAATGCCATATTGTAATGGGAATAATGAGGTGAAAGAAAAAAATACTCAATACAAAATCCTATATTCACCATTAGTCCTTCGAATTTGTGAAGCTAATAAAAAATTCTTTCTTTTAACTTAATAATTAAAGACCCTAAGCCAGCATTTATCTGACTCTTAATAATAAAGAGCTGATTGTGATTATTTATTGACTGATAATCATGCATCATTGATAAAGTAATCAGCAGTTCTCCAAACCCTATTCCAAGCAGGCAGAAAACAAGCATAAACGCTAAAAACTTTACAAAGTTTGACTTACCATCTCCTTTCCTATCAGCTCTAGAGAATGTGTCATTGAAATACAGAAAGTGCAAATCTTACAAACACACAAAGGAAATTTAGAATGTATAAAGCTCAGTGCATCACTCCTTTCTTAGACAAGTAATTTCCCATTTTCCTCCCCTTGACTTCATAGCCTGTTCTCCCTGGGTATTGTTATTTCAGTGCTCAGCTCTCCTACCTCGGTAGACTTCCCATGTCTGCAGAAGATGACTAAAAGGAGATAATAACTGTATTATTCCTCACGAAGAAGTCATCACAAGTTTGCAACCATTCTGCTCCTCTAGCTTTGGAGTCTCAGTTTCATAGGGTAAAATGAAGTACAAACTTCCCAAGTATGGGAGGAATGAGAGTAGGAATTTGTACTTCACTCTAATATGTTCCTTTCTAGCTTTTGCTCTTGTACAACTGAATTAGAGAAGAAGGAACTATTGTGGGGCAATTTTCAGATAGCTTAAATTCCACCTAAGTCCCACTGCCTCATTAATGAAAACAGAAAAATACCTCTCAGAAAAGTGCTTCAGAGTGGCTAAGCAAAGCGCTGAGCAGGAATACAAGAGGAACAAGGACCTGGCAGAGTGTAAGCCATCCAAGTATAAGGCTAAGAAGCTTACTTTGGCAGGTCTCGTACCTCATCACAGATGTAGACTTGACTGCTGCTCTGTTTTGATCATTTAAATTGAATGAACTCAGTATAATCTGAATAAGGAAAATTCACAGGATCACAGAGTCATCAAGGTTGGAAGATACCTTCAAGATCATCTAGTCCAACCAGCAACCTAGCACCACCATAATCACTCCTAAACCATATCCCCAAGTGCCACATCCAGATGTCTCTTGAACACTTCCAGAGATGGTGACTCCACTACCTCCCTGGGCATCTTATTCCACTGCCTAACCATTCGTTAGGTGATTTTTAAATTATTATTATTTTATCATAATATTTATTTAATATTAAATAATATTATTTATTATAATAATTATATTATTATATATTAGATANACCCCCACCTGGCTGCATCCTCCTTTCAGGCAGTTGTAGAGAGTAATGAAGTCTCCCCTGAGCCTCCTTTTCTCCAGGCTAAACAACCCCAACTCCATGAATTGCACCTCATCAGACTTGTGCTCCAGACCCTTCCCCAGCTCTGTCACCCCTCTCTGGACACACTCCAGCACCTCAATGTTCTTCTTGTAATGAGGGGCCCAGAACTGAACACAGGATTCAAGGTGTGGCCTCACCAGTGCCCGGTACAGGGGGACGGTCACTGCCCTGATTGTGCTTGTCACACTATTGCTGATGCAGGCCAGGATGCCACTGGCCTTCTTGGCCACCTGAGCAGGCTGCCAGGTCAAATTCATTGTCAAAGACTTAAAACTTTCTGATTCGTTTCTCATGGGGTGTGATTACTTGATTAAAATGTTAACGAGTCACACAGAAGTATACATGTATTTTAAGGAATGAAAATTTACTTTAAAGACTATGGCTTTTGAGTAAATTTTATGGGATTTATCTCCTCTATTTGTGACTGCAGCAATTACAAGTGAAGACTGACCGATGTCATCTACCTAGCCTTCTGTACGGCCTTTGACACAGTCCCACATGACATCCTTATCTCCAAACTGGAGGCAGATGGATTTGAAGGGTGGATATTTGGTTAATAAGGAATTGGCTGGATGGACACAGCCAGAGAATTGTGGTCAATGTCTCTATGTCCAGGTAGAGGCCACTGACAGTGCTGTCTCTCTGGGCTCTGTCGTGGGACCTGTGCTCTTCAATATCTTCATCAGTGACATTGACAGTGGGATCGAGTGCACCCTCAGTGAGTTTTCAGATGACACGAAGCTGAGCAGTGCAGTTGACACAAGAGGAGGACAGGATGCCATCAAGAGGGGCCTGGACAAACCTGAGAAGTGGGCCCACAAGAACCTCATGAGGTCAAATAAGTCCAAGTGCAAGGGGCTGCATCATGTCAGGGCAATCCCAGACATGAGCACAGACTGGGAGAGGAACTCATTGAGAGCAGCTCTGCAGAGAACTCAGGGATTCTCCTGGAAGAAAAGCGGGACATGAGCCGGTAATGTGCCCTCATAGCCCAGAAAGCCAACTGCATCCTAGGCTGCATCAAGCAGACAAAATGAGGGAGAGATGCTATGGAAACTTCCATATTACATTTCAGCAAATTATTCCAGGCTAAACCTTAAGATTTAAGCTGATACAATGATTATCAAACTTTTCATTCGGCAATGATTGTGTAATGAGGATAAATTTACCTAACTGTAGTACAAGGATGGAACAAGGAAATGAGTGAAAGTAAGTGAATAATCAGGGAAAGAGAAACTGATCATCCAGTTTTTTTGCTAGTAAATGACTGTTTTCCGAAATAATTTCCAGAGTTCATTTGCCTTAACTTTAAATGTCAGAAACAATGGAGCTTTCACAAACCTGCTTTAGAACACTACAGTTTTATTTGAAGATTTACTGATGGTGAAAGGTGATGGCAGAGCTCCCCTGCTAACACAATACAGAGCTGCACGCAGAAGCTGTTTGTGACATTGTACTGGCCACTCCCATGCCTGTTCAGCCTCCTCCAAAAGTCTTTGAACTTACAGTCTGAAGGCCAAATCCTGACAAAGATACTCATTGTGAATGCTACCTTAATTACCAAATTATCTGTTTCGGTCATCTTGTCTCTCCTGGGGACTGGCATCTCACTCTTTGTTTGACCCAGCTGAACACGGTAATGTTCCATGCAAATATTAGTCCATCATTATGGTGCTTTAAACAAACAAGCAGGTTTGGTTTAGATCTTCCTAAATGTGTTGAAAGAGGCATGATGCAAATATGTGCGCAGACAGGGAGGCTGCAGAGGGGCTACTGGAGTACCTCGCACGTCCTAATGGTTACTCTAAGCAGTTCCTTTCCAGCACATGGCCTTCCTGACTTATCCCCTTGTCTCTCAAGGGAGAGAGAAACAATAGAGGAAGCTGTAACAACTCACTTAGGTGCCCTAAGTAATGTCAACAGCAGCAGAAACAGTTTTGGCTGTTCCAGTTGCTAATATGGGCTGCAGAAAAAGACTATTTGAAATTGCCCAAGAAAGTTTGCTGCCGTGTTGGTAGGACTATGCTTGTCTCTTTGCAGCAGCCAACAATATTAGCAGGATTTCTATACAATCCCTGAGGTGGGGGAAGATCCACGACAATTCACACTGTCAAGGGTATGATTTCATAATACCTTTTTGTTGCCTAGTATCTATCAAATATCTTCAATTTTTTACTCGCCTGAAATGCTACTCCTGAAAGTAACACATATTGTTTTCAGGCTATGTAAGGATAGCATAAGCTTACTGATGGAAAGTTGAATAGTGGTTTCTGGTTAAATATGGTCATCAGCCATGTCCTGCTCAGTATGGCTTGAAGAAATGACAGTCTAGAAAAATCTTATGTTTCAGGAGCAATTCTGAATAATTTATTGCTCCTCCACGCAGAGATGGCTGCATGCACAAACACCATATCAAGTTTGATATGAAGACTTGAAGTTTAAACAAGCAAGGAAAAATGGCTGAAGGTGCCACTTCAGATCTGCAAAAGAATCTCTGGACAGAATTAACCAAATAATCATAGAATTATTTAGGTTGTAAAGAACCTTTAAGAACATTTCGTCCAACCATTAGCCTAAGTATTTGGGCAGAACTGTGTTTGGGCATTAAATGTACTGCTGATTACAGACTCCTGACAAAGAAAAACAGATTGCCAAATTTAGATTTTATGAGAAAGCACAGGAAGTATATGTGGAACTGCTCTAAGAATAGAAACTCAGGGACTATGCTGAATTCATAAATTGAACAGAAGTATCATTTATCTTGTACCACTCAGAAGAGGCAGAAGCTGTATGCCTTCGGAAAAAAAAGAAAGATTTTCTTAAAGGGCATCATTATATGAATTGTTTTCAGCAGTTTCTTCCACTTGACATAAGAGTTGGCAGCATATACAAGTTGAATTTTTTCCATCTTCCCTCTACTTGTTTACTATTCAGTTTACTTGAAGATTTGTGTCTGCTTATTAATTAGAATGAAACAAGAAGTTCAACAGTTGTCACCTAAATGCATGTAACAGCTGTTTAAGAGGAGGCTGGGACACTGACTCTGCTTGTGGTGGCTGCCTGCAAGGGCCAGTGCTTCCATCTTGGAGAAGGTGGCAGCCTTTCCTCCTTTCTGGACCTAAAATAGGAGGTTTGCAGTCAGTAACAAGTACATCTGGCTAGGAATACCCCTGTGGTTCACAATTTCACTGTGAACTCCAGTAGCAAGGATTTAGCCAGGATCTGGTGCAGAGTGCTGTGTGAGATAGTCTGTATCTGTATGGCCAAAGTAATCTGTTTATTAGATGGTTTTTAAGTTTAAGGTTTAGCAGTAACAGTTGCTCTTGGCAGGATTTTTACCCCATGCTGTCTTTATTTATTTAATTTCTTTGCACTAGAAAGACATTTCTCCCCAACACCATTTCTAAACAATAAAAATAAGTAACTTGACAATGACATACATTTGCTTCAACCAGAGTCATGGGGAGAGTTTTTAGTCTGAATAGTAATGCATGACTGCTGCTAAAACTTGAGAGACAAGATAATCTTAATTTTTTTTAATTTTTTTTTTTTAAATTCTTGTAGGCTTTCCTAGAATGACGCATACTTATTTACATAGAAAAAAATCAAAACCAGGACTGCATCATTGCATCCAGTTTTTGAAATGTTTTGACACATTTACTGAGATTTAGTAGGTAATTTCATGTGCTTGTCTGGCAATTTATAATCCATTATTTTGCACTACAAGCTGCATCCTTGAGTTTACTTTATTACATAGACATAAAGTAAACTAAATGACAACATCTCCTGGCCTCTCCCTTTTATCTATGGGAATGACCTTCAGTAAAGAGAATCCAAAGGATATTGTGCATCCATTTTGAGATATATTATTTTCATTAATATGAATGTTTCTGAGTAAATGAGGAAGTAAGATTTGGCTTAGGTTAGAATAACAAAGCAATTATTTAATAAACCATGTGTCACGAGAACCAGGGTCAGTATTGCATCAAAAGCTGCACTTGGTTTTTGGGCATATTTGAGCCTTGGTCTTCTAATATTGTCTGCTGAGAAAAATTTCTAAAAATCTGGCTTATTTCTTTGTGTGCTGATGGGTTTCTGCAGTGAAGTTGGGATATGTATGAAATTCAGCACAAAACTCCCACTCAGTTAAGGGCAGAATTAGTCACCCCAAACTGGAGATAGATTAGTACCAAAGGAGAGAAGCAATTAAGTATTGTACACCATAGTTTTGATGTAAATACGGACAGTATAGTCCTAATTCTACTTCCTTTCATTTAATCAGAAATCAATGAAGCAACTCTGTGTTATAAGCACTAGAAGTAAAAGGAGAACTGGAGGCAAAATAAAATAAAACACACTGGGTAAAAGACTAGGACTACAGCCTGGTTTTCAAGGCATGGAGCAGATTCACATGGAAAATAACTTTCAAAACCTGGACGCAGGAGAAGAGAGAGGAAGGAAAGGTATGCCTGACCTGCAGGTTAAGATCGATTTGTGCTGCAAGGTCAGGGACACTGGAATTCTAAGGGTTTATTTTTGCCCACTATTTGGAGTCACTTCTTATTTTTGTACTAGAACTGAACTTCTCCAATGATAAACATGTTTAGCTCCAGTCATTTGGTATGTCACCAGCTGGGAGCAGGGAGGAAACTGTGCTTATCCCCCAGATTAGTGACAATTCAATTGGGAGGCTTCTGTTCCTCCAGTTCCCATAAACAAAGTTAATTTACTCTACGTTTTTTTTTCTGGAAAGGTTATATATAGTTGGATGATTTTTATTACACAGGGTTTTTAATTTTGTCCTTCATCTTCTGTTTTCATTTTGGCCACTGGTCTATAGAGCATCATGATGTATAACAGTACACATTCAAAAAAACCCCAGAAAAACCCAACCAACCCAAAAAATTATTATATACCAGTTTTTAACTTGTCCTCCACATTTTTTTAATGAAATAATAGTACAGAAAACAGTTATTAAGTGGAAACAGTGCTGTGGGTTAGGTGGCTCAGTGCTACAGTGCCACCACACTAAAAGCCCATTTTTCAGCATGAAGAAATATATTCTGCTGCAAGACTAAATGTGAATTCTATCCCTTTGGAACAGTCCTCAGACTGTATGCTGTACATGGCGCGATATATGACCTTACAGGAATACAGGAAATGGAGCCAATGTTCCCATTATTAAAAAAAAAGTAAAACAGAAAACCAAAGTTTAAAGTTCAGGCTAATATAAGTGTGGTCAATCTGACGTAAGATTTGTCTAGTGAAAAAACCTAGTATACTTTTACTGTAGATTTAGGGTCTTAATTTTTTAATTCACATTAATTATCACTCTATAACAATTTACACAACTCCCTTTTTTCCTGTAGCCAACCTTAAATGACACCACTTATTTAAAACACACTTGAAACTAAAGAGTAGCTTGTATTACCTCCAGTTCCATGTGTTTTTCTTCCTTGTCATGGTCCTTCAATGCCTTTTCAGAATGATTATTGCAGTCTTCTAAATGACAGATGTGCTGATATGTAGTAAGTTCATGTTTAGCTTGCTTTCTTTGAGAAACATTCCTTCTCTGAAGACCTTTGAAACATGCCTCATAGAGTGGCAGTTCTGTAAATGTATCATCATCACCTCTGTTATCTGCTTCTTCCTCTTCAGGAGAAAAATCATCTGCTTCTCCTGCCTCGCAAATATGGAGCTTAGTGTCAGCTTCATGTGATAAAAATTCGTAATCAGAAAATGTGATAGCACTTGATTTGTGTTTTATGACTCTGATCTCATGATTTGCTGCTGGTTTCTTGTCTGATATTTTTCCTGTAAGGACTGACCACTCTGTGTGCATGGGAAGGTTTAAAGGATCTTCCTTTGGTGTGTGCCTTGTAGAACAGGATAATTCTTCACAAAGGTGCTTTGTCTCAGGCTGGCTGGTGGCACTGGCAGGCCCTGCAGCCATGCCAAATTGCAAGGATGTCTCATTGTGGTCCAATAAGAGTGACACAGACAGCAAGCTCCTCTCAGGTTCCAGTAACACATCCTGAACTTCATAAGGGCTTGCCTGATTTTCTATTTTTCTTTCGTATTCTTCATACTTTGCTTCCTTTGGAGTCCCCAGGCACTTGGGGGGTGTAAGATAAGGTGAGCCCTGTTCTTCTTCATGGATGTCAGTTTCCATTCCAATGGGTTTCGTCCATCAGAGATCAAAATTACTTCATTCTTGCTTTTCTTAAGAAACATAAATCTGCATATGTAGCCACAACATATATTCTTAGTTTTCCGAAACCATGATCACACAGTCATTATTAATGCCTGCATTCTCATGCAGAACATCTGAATCCTCTGAGCTCCTGGGAAAAAAAAAAAAATTAATGGCAACATGCTTGCAATGGAGTGCATCAGCAAAAGTAATCCTGAAACGTGAAATGTCCATATCAAATTTACTTCAGATTTACTTATGCCTCTTCAAAAATGTTTCATGTATGCAGATTAAATAAACTTAAAACATGAGAATCTTGACTTGTTTTGCTTAGAGACTGGGAAAGAAATGGCAAGTGCAGAAATGTTTTTTAATTAATGACTAAGTTGATTATTGACACAATGGTTCAGAATAATTTAAAGTGATGTTAAATATATGCTTGTTATCTAAACATGCCTCTGTTCACTGTATTTTCATTGTCTGTTAAATCACTGACAACTTTTACACTTCTCTGATAAAGCTACTAAAATGTCATAGGGAAGACTAAGGAACAAAACATAAGGAAATGTTATAGGGAAAATTGACAGAAAAGAAGATGTCAGTACAGGTATGATTTTCTGTATCTCAAATTCAGTGAATTGCCAGTGAAGTGCAGCACCTGTCCATTTCCAATAGATTTGAAAAGCAAAAGGAGGAGGCTAAAATTAACAGAGAGTTTCAGTACTACACTGGAGTTGGCCTTGTCTGCTTTAAAAGTTTAATGTCCGTGCTCACATCTAGGCAGTGAACCTCCAACGCACTGGGAGAAGGGAGCAGCTGGAGAACTGATCCTGCATCACTGAGTAGCTTACATTCACCCCTACATCTCGTTTACTTCTTGTGACTGATTGAATATTGATAATATTTATTTTAATGATTGTTTCAGTACTCCATCTGTGAGAGAGCAAAGCAGAACAGAAGCTTTTCAAAATTAAAAGAGAAATTTAAGCCTTTGATGTATGTGGCAAACCTGTCAGTGATGAGGAAGACATGTCAGAAGGCAGCACTGTGACTGTCAAAGTGGGAAGCAAGCAAAGTAGGATGCTGGCATGTGATGTGCCTGTCACTGCATGTGCCATAAACTGAGCAATGCACACCAGCTAGGCATATTTTAGTGCTGGGTAGTGTATATTTTACTGTTACAGGCGTACATTTGGTAATAGAAAGAATACTGTTACACATCCAGAAAATTTGGATTTATTGTATTACCTTTGTCATTTGGACTGCAGCTGTAATAGATGTGGGCATGCAGGTACACACTGTTTATACAGACCTCCTCTCAGCTATTGATAGCTATTTAAATGTCAGACATTATTGTAAACTCCCTAACCTCCTGCTGGAGTCAGTGGAGAGAGAAAAATGCTTCCAGAAGGTAAATGCTCTCACTTATCTTATTTACCTATTTTGACGTGGGATGAGTCTCCCTCCTGTCTTGACTGCCTGATACAAAACTATAGAGGTTGTTTAGACGGAAAGCTTACACCAGTCATTCTGCCTTTAGAGGGACAAATAAAGCCAAGAAGAATCTCAGTCCTTATCTGTGGTACGCAATAATAATAGATTACATTGTCTAGGCGTGAATGAGGAACTTACTTCTAAGCCCTCATTTTCTCAGGTGCTTCAGGTTAGTCACCTACATAGAACTGACTTCACTTCCGGCAGTGCTGAACACCCTTGGTTCTTGCATAACAGTGGGAGAACTAATTGAGCACAATGTCTTTGAAAAAGAAAACACATTCCCAGTTTTAGATGGAATGACTGGAATAACTAACATTTCACACAATAACTTGTACATTGTGGGCACAGGGAAAAAGCCTCCTGCCATTTAAATGATTATTATCTGTGCTTCACTATAAGCCATCACCTTTGCTTCTGAGTCCCTGACACCCAGCACCCTGGAAGAAGGCACGCTGCCAGCACCCATGCTCCCACCACACAAAACCAGCTAAAAACCAAAAAGATCTGCCTGTTCTAGTAGACTGCCCAAACGGCAGCAAAAGAGCTTTGGCCTGGCTGCCCACATCAGGTGAGAGGGTGGGTTGTGTCCACCAGCCATTGCTGCTGGTGGCTGTCCCGTTCTTCATCTGATGGTAGTTCCAGAAGAAGTAGCAGTGCTCAGGTCTCCAGGTCTCCTCCAGAGATTCTCTTTTTCCCAGTCTTCACCCCTTCTTATTGTCCCTTTTTCTTCCCATCCTTGGCCCATTCCCTGGACCCTCTTTAGTTTTGGTAATGCTGCCAAGCAGGATCTGCTGTGATGACATCTGCGGAAATACACCTTTGTGTTCATAGTAACATCTTTGCTGTAATAAGCCCAACATTTAGCAAAAAAATTCTCCAGAAGCAGTTACAGAAATTCACAGGATCATGGAATGGGTTGGGTTGGGGAGGACCACAGGGGGTCATCTGGTCCAACCTCCTTGCACAAGCAGGGCCATCCTGGAGCACATGGCACAGGATTGCGTCCAGACACTTCCTGAATATCTTCGGTGAGGGAGATTCCACAGCCTCTCTGGGCAATCTGTTCTAGTCACTTGCACAGTAAAGAAGTTCTTCCTCATATTTAGGTGGAACTTCCTGTACATCAGTTTCTGCCCTGTACATCAAATTCTGCAGTAGGCATCCACGGGATAAGTGAATTATGTATTTTTTATTTCTAATACTTTAGGATGATGCTTTAGACTCCCAAACATGAATTATCATCCAAAATACAGTATTTTTCATTATCTCTCTGTATAACTCTATATTACTAACATTTAAAATCAATACCCAACTTCTCTTAAAACTTTGCTATTTCTCTTAAAGGAGTTTCGGTTTTTACAGGATATGATGTAAAGCTGTAATTTTCACAGTTTAATTGCAAAAATCATGAAAGAGTTTTTCTGCTTACTAGATTTGCTTATTCTATTGTACTCTTTATTTTTCTTGGGATGAGGCTGGAACAAATCAAGTATGCAAAAGCAGGCTGGTTTTGTGCAAGTATGGCAAGAAATCTCTGAGGAGGAAGTGGTGAGAAGAGAGAATGTCAGTTTACCCTTGTTCATCGTGTGCAACATATCTCTTTATGCAATCTAATAGTGACTAGAAAAAAGCCCACCCTTTTATGTATAATATTAAATTCCGTATTTATAGAGAGTTACACATAGAAATTTCTAGCTCTTAAAAATGGAGCATTCTTGGCAAAGCAGAGAATTTAGAAATCCTGCCCAAAGCAAAATTTGTAACTCACAGTGCTCTGAACATTCAAGAGCTAAATCTGTACATGTCGCAAAAGGCCTCTAACACAGTCCTGCAAAATAATGTAATTCTCACCACAGTGATGGATGTATGCACACACAAGTCCTGAAAACTAATAATCTTTCTTGAAAAGGTCTTCAAGGCTTTGTAAATAGGGAGATTACTTTCATATGCATATGTAATTCTAAATATATACTGTAGCATTAGCTCTACTGGTAGGTAAGGATGTGGAATAATGAAAGTATATGTATGTTTTTCAAATAAAAAGGGAATGCAGGGCTACCACAGGTGACTGTCCAACCAGAACTGACTCCAAGCAGCAGTAGTAAGAGCAAAAAAATTAAAAAGCAACACTCATGGCAACAGGTTTTTTTTTGTTAAATGTGAAATGCATATCTGAGTGTAGAAATTTCAGCTGTTTATACATGTGAGTTTAAAACTTACAAATAGAATGTTATTTATAAAGGAAACTCCTTACAAATCAGCAGTAAATTAATACACATTTATGATATAGCTAGTGACCTGCCATGGAAGGGACGTTCTCATATGGTCTGGCACACGCAAGTGTGTATGTGCAGCCTCACAGATCAACTTCTGTGTATCATGCTTTACTGGCTTGATTCCCCTTTGCCTGAAATGAAATTATTATGATTTATTTCACAGGGTTACTCTAACAGCAAGTCACCTAAACCAGCTTTTCAAACACGGCTTAAATTAGTGCATTTCAATGCCCATTATCTATTTTGGCTTTATAGAGCATGTGAATATGTGTAACTTTTTCAGTTTAAATTTGATTTAAATCTGAACTGACATAGTAAACCAGCAAATCAAGTCCTGATCTTGGCTGGAAAAAACACACGACTCATCTAAAATAAAAAGTTTCTACCTCTCAGCCACTAGTGCATTTTTTTCCCTTTCACAATGACTTTGCTTAGTATTTTCTATTGACTGATACAATCTTCCCCTGAAAAATTAAGCAAACAAGGCAAGAGAATGTGAGACACACAGACTGAGAGAAAATGATGAGATTAGAATTTTTTCCTGACAATAATTTTACCTGTTTTGCAAGGTAACCCCATATTTTTCAATTCAGTTAGTTTCCATAAGCGTAACAACAGGAACTGCGTGAGTAGCCAAAAGATCCTGGGAGCATTGGGGCAGAACAGAAAAAGAAGTGAGCAGATCCTTAACAAAAGACATTTCAGCTTCCTTGCTGCACAAGAACTCTGTCAACAGAAGTATGTGTGAGAATCCCTGGGGCAAAAACAGCCTTCTGCAAGCTTTGGCCAAATTATTCACAGAAAAAGATAGAAAAAAAGGAGAGGGAAGGAAAAAAATAAAAAGAGAGAGCATGCTTCAGAGGAACACCAGGCACTTCTAAAAATACCGCATGACCTCATTCTTCGCATTATGCCAGACCTTAACATCGTGCTTTGCTTTATCACCTGGAGCACCTGGAGTCAGGTTCCCACTGCTCGACTTTGGATGCTGTCAGATTTTGAAAATGTAGGCAGTGAAATGCCTTTTGATGTAGCATAAAGCCAGTGTAAAGGAGTACCAAAATTAGCTTTCCATGTCACTTGCAAATTCTAATTATCTTTTGCCTGTGTTTCATCAAGACCTACATTTGCTGCCAAAGCTTTACAAGCCTTCCCTTTTATATATATTAATAGAATCATAGCTTGCAGACAGACTTCTGCATACACTGCAAAATGTAGCTGTAGTGCAAGTTACTGGACGCATGAGTTTCTGAGTGTGATTATAAATCAGTTATTTGCAAATCTAGCCTGGAAAGAAAAAGGATGTATTGTCACTGGAAATACGGGGTGAGAAGCCTCTGAGTTATAGCTTAATTTTGGAAGTGTTTTTCTATATCGCTTTTGATTAGAGCAAACAGCAAAAATGGAAAAGCTGCAATGCCCTTCTACTCGTGTGATGGATGTATTCACGTACTCAGGCTCGTAGCTGTATATTACCTTTTTCACCTTGAGATATCCAGGCACAGATACTTGGCACAGATGCTGCCACATCTACGCCCATCCTGACTCATTTCAGTGAGTGAAGGAGGCGGCACTGAGATGCTGGTTTCTCTTACACCTCATGCTCCTGATTGCCTTCACTGAAGTTAAGCAGTATTTTATTCAGCAAGGAATTTGGCATAGTTGTGAATGAGTCAGTCAGCAAATGAAGCCACATCTTGAGGCAACCATTTTTCAGGAATTACTTTATATGACAGTTTAGTGAGGCTTGTCTCAGTTCAGAAGTGTTCATTATCCCGGGACAGCTGCACTACCAGGTCTGTCTACTACCAGCTTTGCCATCACTGCCCCCGCCTCCACTGTGTCAGAAGCTCATTCTCATTGCCAAGGAAAGTAAAATATCTTCTCAAAAGCAATAGACAACAATGATAAAGAGACACTTTGTTAATTTAATAGTGCTTGCATTCATTTTTGTCTTAGATGTAACTGTTTGTGGCAGATGTGCTGTTTTCCAAGCACCCTCTTAACAAACACAGCAATGTCAGCAATTTATTTACAGCTGGACCTACTTGCAGTATATAGGAGGAAAGACTGCTATGAGAGGAATCACTGACACATTTTGTGCTATTAGCTGAGCCTGAGGCTGAGTTTAATCCAGCTGAGGCACTAACATCTTGCCAGTGTACTGACTCAGTTGTATTGCTGTCTAAACCAGTATTTCCAAAGGCACTCATTGTCACCTTACACAATGTGGTGGTTGCAAATAAGGTGAGAAAATAGCCTCTGCAGTACAATTATTGCCCTTCCTGAGACCCTAGATCCATGGGTGATGTTTAGTTCTAGTTAGTTTACATGAAGTGGGCCTTGATTTTGCAAATCTTTCTGCTCTGTCCAGCCCATGAATGGCATGGCTACAATCCTGAGCAAAACCAAACTGCAAGAATGTGTGGTCAGCGGTACAGTATCTTCAAACAATGAGATCTGTCTTTCCTTCTGCCAATAGGCATCTTTTACCATTGCATTCAATGTGTTACTCTTGTAATCCCTGTTCTGCCTCACGTACCTTGTCTTACACGTATGAAATGTACCGTCAATCTCCTGATGAGATATTAGCCAGAGGTTGTTTGACTACATGCTTTTAGAAGGCAATTTTGAGTGATTTAACATTACACTCTGAATTATTTGAGAAATGAAACAAAATGTAAAGACATTGCCCTAGAATACTTTGGCTTTGTTTTTATATGGGGGTGCAATCAGTGTGAAACAGGAAGAACAGCCAGCCATACATGGACACTGTTCATAAACACAAGCTCCAAAATGAACCAACACCTGATAAATATTCTGAAAATAACACTGGATAAACCACATAGGAAAAAAGTCTGTGTCCCTTCGGCTGATGATCTTTACATTGGTAAGATCCCAGGTCTTTATCTAAGTTGCCAATCCACACCAAAGTCGGGAAACAGCTTTTCTGCAAGTAAAGACTCACAGGTATGAGCTGCTTCTCCTTCCAGTTTAAACACTACCCCTGTTCCTTCAGCCTGTAAAGTGAATTCCATTATGTATGTTCACGGGATGCTCAATGGACTGTTTGGAAATTAATCTTCATTTTGCACAAGTGGAAAGAAGCTGGAAGGACCAATTTTTTTTCATATTGAGGGATGTCTAGGATAACATATAGATAGTTCTATTCATATCTTTTTTTTTTCTTTTTAAGCTCCTGAAAGAGAAATGACATAAGACAACCACTTCTTACTCAACAAGTTAGGTAAATAACAAGCAGCTTGGGTTTTTGTTTTTTGTGTTTAGCTCTCCTCTATTCAAAATTGTTTATCAGCAAAAAATTCTCCTTCACAACAGCCTGAAAATGTCTTCCAAAATTGCACATATCCCTCTGAGAAATCTCTGCTGAACCTGTGACACCCCCTAACAGCCAAAAGCAGTTATTTTGGCATTTCGCAGGGTCAGAGGCTGATGTGGTCTGGTTTTGTATGGTTCATAACTCCTTAAAATGAAAGAAATTAAGTTCATTAAATTTATTTCCCTTTCTGAAAAAGAAAAGCATATCACTGTCTTGGGTGCCTTCATGAGAAAATATCAGTTCAGATTAATTTCACTTTCAATGGTTATTATCCACAATCTGCATATAAGGAGTTGGATGCTTGCATCTACCATGACCACACAGCCAGCAGAAGAGTTGTAAGCTGGAATCCAAATTTTTTTATCGCTAAAGCTTTGTCTTAATCACATCGCATTTTCCATCCGTAAAAAATGTTTTATTTACTAAGTGTCATGATTGCATTTACACAAAGAACATAAGAGACCAAGGCTTCATCAGGCATCGTGACTGAAGATCAGCACTTGTTTTAATAGGATGAACTCTTCTTGCTAATATTGTTTATAGAAGAGAATTACATTTTATCAGATATGTGTGCCCTTTTTCCCCTGAACTGGATTCTCTTAAACAGGGATAAACAAATAATCTTAAGTAACCCCCTACACCCCTCCAAGCTCCTGATCTTCCCATAATCTGTTAAATTCCCCCAACAGCTCCAACACCCTTCAGTAACTCTTAAGTGCAGTGCTTCTGCTTCAAGCTTCCTTTACACAAAAAAGTTAAATTTCAAGTCCTGGTCCTGATCTTCAAAATAATCTTGATGCCTTGACTCTTGTTCCAGCACCCTCTGTCCTTGCCACTTGTGGCCATGGCCAACACAGGGGTGAAAGCCTGGTGCAGGGGGAGAGATGCCCCAGCAGCCACCAGGAGATACTACACTCATTCTGGGAGAAACCACATAAAAATACATCTCTCTTGCTGCTTTCTGAGTAAAGTATAGAGAGAAAAATAACTCACAGGACACGGGTGTTTGGGTAAGAACCGCTTCAGTTGGTCTGAAACCAGCCAGTCTGGAGAGCGGGAAGCAGTTGGACCCCTGTAGCTTCCGAACCCTGTCCAAGTTCATTAATCCTGCTTACAAGACCTGATTTTTTCTGATACCTAAGCCAGCTGGCTGAATACCTGAAGGAAAAACAGGAAAATTCAACTGCCTAAACATAGGCTTCTAATGCCATTTGAGACATGTTGAACTAGCCCACTTGGCCTTCAGCTGCCAGCTCAGAGAGGTGCGAATCTCCTCCAACTCCTCTGACATACCTACTATGTGGATGTCGTAGGACAGCAGGGCATCTCAGGGACACTGCTTGGCACCTGCAGGTACGCACTTGTTTAGGCAGGTGAATTATACTTTCAGGTTCCTTAGTAGGCTATTCAAAGAATTTAACTTCAGGCACCTAATTTTGATGACTAACTTAGGATTCTTGGTTAAGAGCCTTAATGCCTCCTTTCCCTGTGTAAAAAGCCTGCATTCCTAATGCATGCACCTCTGTTCAGCTGGCATAAGTACTGTATTGCTTCCAAAAAGAAGTGTGTGTTAGTCTCCTGGTTAAGCAAAAAAGCTGCTGTAGGAAGCCAAATTGATAAAAATTGCCAGCAGCTCCCTGCTGCTTAAGGACCTATTTCTGTGCTCCAGTACGTTGTTAGGGAAACTTTCAAGGCTAGATCAGAACATACTCAGAAAACAAACAAGAACAAGCACTTTAGTGCCGGGTTTGTGGCACTTCAGCTCCCCAGGTTTGCACTCCTATCAGTCTTATAAAGTTTCTGCAGTGTTTTGGCAACATGCTACGTTTCTCAGTTGAAATGCGCTGCTTAATGCAAGACTGGTAAACAGCTTGAATAGGCAGGGCTTTGATTTATGAACTGCATCAATATGGTAATGAGCATGTTGGCTGGGCAATTAGTTTTAAATTGTATAAGCTCACACCAGCTCTTGTTATTATGAGTACAAAGGTTTGTCAGAGTACCTCTGAGCTCAGTATTTCAGAATCCTCTGGTGTCTGTATGCCTATTAGACCAGAACTGAAGCAAATTAAAGCCTCTGCTACACCTTCTGAATCTAATACCACTAAACCATGTGTATGAAAACAGCAGCAGCGAATAGATTAAATAGACGCATCCATTTAAAATGCTACTTTGCATGCTTTTTTTTTTCCCAGTCCAAGATGGGCTTTGATCTCTAGCAATGTCTTTATCACCCTCTCTAATCAGTGTCTGTAATGAATGCTAAAGAAATGGTGACCCTGCAATAAATGTCAATTACTACAAAGGCCGTGCTGCAGGGCAGCCCCTCCTCTGGAGACCTGCTGGGTCCACGAGATATAAATGGCAGCAAGGGAGAACTGTGTCAGCTGCAATGAAGATCAGTTATTTCAGAGGGAGCAAAAGTTATTTAAGAGGAACCTCCTGTGATCCCTATCTCTACGTGCAGAAAGGCCAGAATGAATCTTGCTCAAACAGTTTTGGTCAAGCAACACTTTTTTGGTACAAGAACTCTTCCCTCAGAACCAACATATTTTTGATGGATAACCCATGCATGTTTGTTTTATCAAAAAATTGAAACAAAATAAAACAAAAAGATATTTATGTTGGGAGATATTTACTCCTTTTGATTAATTTTCAGAGCTTTCAGAAGAAAAGGTGTTCGAGCATAAAGTGCTCAGATAAGTATTCAGTATTTTCAGCCTTTCTATCTCTTGCTTCCCCATGTGAGTTTTAAAATAGTATTATTAAGTATTCAGTTAATTTGACAGAATCTCGTAGTTCTTTCAAATTCTTCTATTTGGGGGGTAAGTTTTGTTTTATATTTTTTTTCCCAGATATACCAGGCAAAGGCAAAACACCCAGCATTACTTAATGGCATCTGCTTTAGATATGCTCAAAGTTTTATTTAGGTACAAATTAAGTGTTTCTTAACCAAGGTGCATATTTGAGGCCTGAATAACTATTTCGAACAAATTCTGTTTGCCTTTCTGCTCTTAGGTTATTTCTTCTCTTGTTATTTGAGATCTTCCAATAATTAGTTACAGTCATCTGTTTTCCAGTCTCAGTTCTTTAATTCCAAGTTTCTACTTAGTGTGCTTTCTTGTGCTTGCTAAATTAAAGAGATTTATGGTATCAGATGTTCCTTCCCCGTAGAAGGGGTCACTTTTTATCAAATAACAGCTCTCCTTTTTGGATAAACTCAAGCAAACATTTCAAGTGGTTTAACAAATGTAGTCTAAAAATATCTAAACTAGCTCTAAGCTTACTAGCCCAAGTCTCACAAATAATGAAGCAGTGGAGCTGAGGCATGCTGCTGTGATACACCTTTTTTGGGATATCCAAAGAGTAACTCAGGTCTTTACATGATACTTGCAATAACTGTATGCCAAGTTCAGAGGTCATTTTTGAAGCTATTACCTGGAGCCTTCATAGGTTTGGTTTCTTATGCTATTTTGTGAGACCTCCATGGATTTTCGCCACATGTGACATCTTTCCTCTATGCAGAATGAAACTGCCTGGAGTGTTTCCACATGACTTTGTGGAACGAAGACGCAAATAAGCACCCCGTCATGAAAAACTATGCAATCCACTAGCAAATTCTCCTAGAAATTTTAAAGGGTCTACTATGCCTGAAGTGTAGTCCACAAAGAAGAGCTGGATTTTTGTGTTTCAAAAAAAGTAATTTGGAGTAGGAAAAAATACCTGAAACACTTTATATACAGTCTAACAGCTATATAAAGCAAAAGTGCAGGATAATTATTTCTTAACTTTTTCTAGTTTTCCTTTCCTGCATAAGCCATTTCTTTACAACCTTTAAAAATAGAAACAAAAGATAAGTAGAAATCTTAATCGAAGGGGATGTCAATTGCCTGGCAGGATGAAGGTCACACAAACATGAAATTCAATTAATCTGATTTCCGTGGAAACATGGTATTGATGCAAATTCTGTTACAGAGTCCCTTAAACAAGCAGAGTGATTATGTCCAGGTTCCACAGAGTATGCAAATATTAAATCAAATGATCAACACCCTCCCCTGGCCACGCAAGGGCCTCTGCAACTTTATTCAAATAAATGAATCTCTGACAGAGATGGTGTCTTTCACCCTAATTTTTACAAGTACAAAGTTTTGTGTTAATGTAAGAGAGATTTTCTTTCCTTCAGAATGCTGTAAGTCATTAATTCAGATATCAGAGAGTAGCAAAATTGGTCATTTTTTCCCCCTTGGGACAAGAAAAAAAGACTAGTTGCTTTGACTGAGTGAAAGTGCCACAAATTCAGTTTCAATCTTCTTTCATTAAAAATGCAAGTTTGTTCATCTGTGCATATTGTGCTTACTTTTACAGAGGCCCTGTTGTGACTGAGGATGCCTGTGCCTTCTTAGTGGGAGTTAAAGATCAGTTTTTCATGAAGCTCAGTAGCTGTAAATCATAGCAGTCTAAAGTGTTAGTGTATATTTGTGATGTTGGATATAAAGTCTTATTTTAACAATGAGGAATAACCACCGCATTGGTAATATTTAGTTAAAAAGTATAGAAAGAAGTAAATATTTGACAGTTTTATTACCTCTCTGCTCAAATAAATGGTAGAACAAATGCTCTTAGTTTAAGCACTCAGTGTCTTCCTACCCTAGTGCTCCATATAGTTTAAGGCTAACATTTTTGATGTTTTTATCACTAAATATATAAGGAGGCTTGATCTTCAAAAAGCTACAGGCCTTTGCTTTTGTAAAATGTCATCCACTCCTAAAGTGTGTCTCTCCAAAGGGAAAATTTGTCTAGCAGTAAACACTCTGATTTCAAAACTTCAGGCTCCCTCTGGCTGTTTTTTAATACGTATCTTAGTCCCTACCGTTCTTAAAAGAAGCTTAAAAATGGTAGAATACTATAACTAATGCAACTTTGGCTCCCCAAGCCAAAGTGATGACAGGGCAAAGCAGCTGTATGAAATACAGACTTCCCTGCACACCTCAGGCATAAATTGCAAACCACCCACAGCAGGCAGAGTGGCCATGACAAGGAACCAGCAATGTCACCACCTCTGGCCACCCACACCAGGGCGCTTACTGCTGACAGGTTTCTTGCTGCCACCTCTCTCCCTCTTTGAACTGCAGTAAATGAACAGTTCTTATGCTTTTTGCTGGTGGCGGAACATGGAATCGGTCTTGTTCATCTTTCATCACCAGAAGTTATGTGAACACGTGGCAGTGCCTGCAGTCACAAAGGCACCATCCATTATTAACCACAGGGCTGCGGTGCTTTGGTGAAGCCCCACTTTGCAAGATGATGCCCAAAAGCAGTGAAAAGCAGAGTTACCTTCAGTCTTTTCTGGGGAAAAACAGCCCTGTGTAGAAGCAATGTAAGGACGCACAGTAAGGGGAAAATTAGCTGTGCCACTTCCCAAAAAATATATCCTCCAGGCTTCAACAAGCCCTGGAAAAACCATACTCTGAGCTCAATAAATAGGCTGCATGATAACAAATAAATGGAAAACTGAAGATTTGTAATAATTTAAAATTTCAGTTGCTCCGGCAGATGAAAATTAACTACCTTGCTCAGAGTCAGATTGTGTACAAATATACGGAAAATGATAACACCACTCTAAAATGGCATATATTCACAGCTTAACATACTTATTAACCTTTTTACGTTGCATTTTAGCATATTGATGTTCTTAAAACATAACATCTAATACGCTAGTGGAATGTTTGCACATATGCAAATACTCAGGCAAGGACTCTGCTTGTTAGACAGCCTGGGATGTACTCCCCATGTGTTTGCTATAATGCACTACTGTCATCCCTTTAAATCATCGGGAAGGCTGTCATGATTTTAGATTCCTAGGAGTTTCCGTTGCAGTGGAAGATTGACAAGTATCAGACGGAGAGCTGCTTGACAGACCTTCACCTTGCTCTCGCTGAAAATGTATATTACCATATGGATTTTAGTGACTTGTCCCTACCATTCTGTAACCTGGGGTTTCCTGCTGCACCCTGCACACGAGACAGGCAACCAAGGACGTGGCAGTATAGGAAAGGCAATGGTGAAATAAGATGTTAATCTTTGACTGCATGCTAAGTAATTAGTGTCGCTTCTGTGTGAGTTGTTTGCATCTAATTGTGTAATTTTGCAAAAGGTTAAGTTTCTCTTTAATTTTGATGCAGTACCTTCCTGGCAACATCAAATTTTCAGTAAATTCTTGTCATAGATGACCTTCAGCTAAGTAAAGAAATGTTAACGTGCATAAACAATTCCAAAGATATTTGAAAGTACCCTGAATAAACATCATACCTGTAAGGGTACAGGCTTTTATGAGCTTCTACCTGAAATACTGTTGAGTTTGCTCTCCTCAGAGCAAGAAGCAGACTGCCATAGAGTTTACCTGCTATATGTTTACTGCTACAAAGCCCCCTCACCACACTCCATTTCCCTATACAATGTAGATATATGGGAAAGCAGCAGTGTCCACCATTCATTTGCATTGTTCAGGCTGAAGACAGTGTCAGTATTCTGGGTGTCCAAAAGAACTCTTTCAGTTGTGAACCTCAGCCTATGCAAGCAAGGTAAAATACTGGGACTACTAACTTCCAGGATTTGTTTTGGGAGAGTTTTTATGTAGCGGTGTCAAGTCAAATAGTGTATATGAAAGCAGATCTTCAGAGACAGTTTAAATGCTACTGTAGAAATGCCTACCATACTGCCAAAGTTCTATTTTAAGCGGTATTAAAAAGACGAGAAAGGTTTCCTCAAGCATGTGTACTCTGTTCATACATGGCCATGACAATTAGTGTAAATGCTCTTTATCAAACACCATTTTATCTCAAATTAACATTTGTGTGGCAAGATTTCAGTTTACTCCAATAGGTACTTAATGAACTGGTAATTAAAGAAATAAAGTTATACTAATTCCAAGATTTTTGAATTCTCTTTTTCCACTTGTTTCAAGAAAACTCAATAGCTTTATTTTGCGCAACATTTTCCGTATGGGGGTGTGCCTCACTAACGCATATTTGAGGAGCTTATGACAAACAGGAGTACACAAGTGAAGATAAGTAGTCACATGTTTGTGTGCCTGTTGTTATGAATTCATAACAACAATGTTGAGTGCCTCTCACTTTGTAACAGCTGGTATGAGACTTAGGAATTTCAAAACACAAGGTGCTTCTACATTTCAGCCAGAAACACTGGCTAAATTAAATGCCTTGAATTTTTTCCTTCTCCCAAAAGATACGTGACAAATCCACTGCCCGTAGAAGTGCAGAGGAGCTTAGAAGTGTCTCTGGCCTGCGGAGCTGGCTGGGACAGCAGAGATAAACTGACCGCTAGTGATGCAGAGAGACACCCCTTCAGGTTCCCTTTGTCCTATTTATGTCAAACACTTTGGTGCTCCTGATGCTTCCCTTCTCTTGGTGGGTACTCTGCAGTGAATGATACTTTGCAAGCAGAGACAGGACTCTCCATGCAGCCTTGGCTGGGCAGGCAGGAGGGAGCTGCCCCATGGCCCATGACCGCCCACTGGCTCCAGAAACAGCTCTCAGGGCAGCCCAGAGCCAGGCAGGAGGGAGCCCAGGCACACCTGCCTTCGGCAAGCCAAGCTGCTTGACTCTGAAGGTGCCTGGAGCGTGCATTTGTAAACTTGCTAAGCATGAGCAGCATGTGTTATTAGGCCTTCTGCGTGTCTGTCTTGACTTGCAAAGCGAGCAAAAAGTCTAAAGGAAAGGACCCAAGGACAGAATTGTCTAGGACAGAGAAGGAGGGGTTTGGAGATGGCTCACCTGGGTTGAGATGAAGGCTTGCTTTCACAGAGAGCTAGAAATGCCTTAGATTTAGGGCAAAGGTTGATATTTTTGAGCTGTATATTACTTTGAGTGATCTGGCACTGGTCAGATAATGGGTGAGCTCATGCTCTCCAGTTACATGTGGAGCCATAACTCAGCCCATCTTAGAAAGACTCCGAGCCTCAGTGTCACCAAAAAACTGAAAAAATAGATAAGTGGGAGCAAGGAGCAGGGCCTGAGACTCTCCCTTTCCGGGGAGGTTTTTCTCACAACAGGCCAAAGACCCCAGAACCTTCTTGCTCACTAGGTTTAGCCCTGTGGATCTCATCTCCCTTTCAGTGTAGTGTTTGTTGCTGGCAGGAGGATTGTGCCATGCAGAGGATGTTGAAGCCTGGTGGCTAATGGACTTTCCTGAAAAGCATGAGCAGAATTAAAGACAGTGGGTCTAGAAAGCAAATGTTCCAGCTCCTGGGCAATGAGACGCCTCTACTGCTGCTGCCATTAGAGCATCATCTCTTCTGAGTTAATGAATGTCCTTAAACAGATCTGCTCCCAGGAAAGAAGGTCCTGCTTTATTCACAGCCTGGGCTGCTCTAAGCACAGGTCACTAGGCGGGTCTTGCCAAGGGATGAGGGCAGATGGGCCAAAGAGCTGAGAGCCACTGGCCCCAAGTCTTTGCAGTCACCAGGCCCGAGTGTGCGTGCCAGGCAAGCGAGCAGGTCTGTTTTCAGCTGTAAACCAGAACGGAAGCCGATGAACAGGCGGCATTGATAAACCTGGGGATCAAAAGCAAGGGCATGTAGAAGCTGAGTTAATTGGTGCTTAAAGCACTTAAAGCAGAAATTCAGAAATGAGGATCTGATGCAAAGATGACTCAGAAGCAACACACTGGGTTTAGCTGGCATGCATAGGGATCTTCCATATTAAAGAGAGCTAAGCATTTCTCAGTGCCAGAGGGCTTTTATAACAGAAGAGTTGCTTTAGCCCCAAAACGGTATTCTCTAACAATGCTCTGTCTCTCAGTAAGGGAACACCAAAGCTGACTCAGAGAACTCTGAGTTGAGACTCTGCCCAGAGGAATAATATGAATCATCTAAACCACTCTTACAGCTCCGTCTGTCAATTTACTAAAAGCGTCATATCTGCAGTTGGATCTGTGGCTTAAAAAATGTGGCCTAAGGCAGGATTTTTTTTGCTGCTATGTCAATACATTAAAAGATCCAGAATGTGTCTAATAGTAGGCTGATGGGGTTTAAAAAATATCACTAGAATTCTCAAAATACTGTTCTTGCTTTCTCTGGATGACATCTTGCAGAAAGACATGCTTCACACAACATGATTTTAGAGTGATGAAATCTCCTCTTCTTCACTGCCTCTTTCTGTGACTCCTCCTTTGGCTCAAAGGACTTGTGCCAATACAAAAAAATGTTATTTATATTGTGGTAGAGCCAGGGTGCCACATAAAGAACCTGTTCTTTATTGTGTGAAGTGCAGTAAATTCACAGGAATGAGTCCTTGCCCGAGGAACCCACAGCCTATAACTCTGAACATGGCACGGCACGAAGAACTATGGAAACACAAACGACCATACAGAAAGCAGATCGTGATGGGCATATATAAACACAAATATTGGCCAGTGAGCCCCTAAAGGCTCATGAGGCTGGTTGAAGGCTTTAGAAATACTGACACATCACAAAATGCTAATTTTACAGTCGCATCCAGGATAATTTTTAAAAAGCATTAAAAAGCATTTTAAAAAACCCATAAAAGCATTACTGAGTTGCGCCTCAGTACTAAAGACATGAGGATGTTCTAGGGGGTTTGGCCATTCTAAATCCAAGTGGAATCAAGAAGTAAAGTATAATTTAAAAATACAGATGAAAATATTTTCAGTGATTTTATGGGAATACCATTTAGCTAGTTACTGCCATATGCTTTTTTATGCAATTTTGACTTAGGTGAGATTTGGATGGTTTTACTCATTCAAACTACTTCAGCCACCCAAAGTAACTATTTGTAGTTTTGATAGGTCAATGCAGCCCCACAGCTTGCTGTTGTGTATTTAATATCATTCTTTCTTCTAAGTGGATTTTCAATCTATTTTGTAGAGTAAAAAATAATTTATTCTCAGCCAGAAATTAATTAAACCCCATTCATTCAAATGAAGACAATTCTGTCTACTCAAGGACATTTTCTATGTTAGTGCCTCTTTTCCAAGAATCCATAAAATACTCAACAAAATAAGAATCACAGTTATGAAGGAAAAACCACGGAGGAAACAAAAGAAGAAAACATTTTGCACCTTAAAACTTCTGGAATTAAACATTACATCAAATTTAAAGACAAAAACCTGTACATTTTACACTTCATCTTACTTAATGTGTTACTAGAAACAGGATTGAATATTACCCTGAGAGCATCTTGTGAAGTAATTCTCGGTCTGTCACCATATTTACCCTTAAAAAAAAAAATTCTGGAAAACTGCTCTCCAGAGAGATGCAGCTTTTTTTGGCAAAAGATGTCCTCACCAAGCTTCTTTTGCTACCTTAACATAAAACAATTTCCTGAGTGAAATAAACTATATAGTCAAAGAGAACTGTTTTCTATAATAACTGAATCTAGAATTTCTTCCATGAGAAATCTCTTGGTCAGAGATATTATTTTTCTCCATTAGTTACTCAGCTCTTATTTACTGTAGTTATTAAAGACAATTTTTCAGATGAAACCACACCAAAGAGAACAAAAACAACACCAACAAAGGATTAAACACAGTTGGTGGTTTGCTCCAAATGACTGGCTGAATCAGAGCAAAACAGATTGCTGAGGTGTGCCTTCTGCTGAGCCTCACACAGTCTTGGTTTGGCATGTTTATGGCTCTGCTGTCTAGTTGTATTTTGTTAAAGTTGATTAATATAACTAGATTTTATAGATATATCATCTAATAAAACAATCCATAGCAATACTTCGACCTTTTTGTAAAAAGTGTCATTGCTGCATTATTCATCTTATTGACTAGTGCACACGGAATTAATCAATTTCAGCTGCAAAATAAAATTACATGTAGTAGGGATTTTAGCATAGCTAAAATATTCGGCTGAGAAAAGATATGAGGAGATGAGACAGAATAAAAATTAAAGCTATTCAAAAGCTATTTAGTAAAAAAATATTCTTTTCATGGAACTGTCAGAAAAATGATTGCCAACCAAACCAAACCAAACCAAACCAAACCAAACCAAACCAAACCAAACCAAACCAAACCAAACCCAAATTATAATAGGTCAAATACTCTAGTTACTCTTTTTCAAATTAATTTTGGGAAGCATTTTGCCAGCATTGATAAAATGCCTTTTCTGAAATAACAGAAACTAATTTTAGAAAAAAGTATTTTTTAATACGAATTCTTCCAGGAATTCCTGTTTCGAAGAAATTAACAAAGTTGTTCCCATCCTGAGCCACAGCAAAATACACTTTGAAATGTTAAATTGCAAGGTCTGATCTATGATTTCTGCTATGCACCAGTCCAAACCCCAGAGAAAATAGACTCTGCTCTAGAAAATTAACATAAATGGTCAAAATTGATAAAAAAGAATTAATAGCGTAATTTTAAAAATTATTATTTCTGTCACAGATACTGGATGAAAAAACCTGTGGCTGGTAGATGACAATTTCAGTTTAACTTACTGTCTTGGGATAGAAGTTTCAAGGAAAGTCTCAGGGAAGACAAACTGTTGAGTTTGGGTGGCTGCAATTATGGCTACTGGGATAAATCTTTCCTGCCGCTGCAAATATAATCTATGAAAGGACTCCAGGAGTCTAACCCAAGACTTATTCCGTAATCCGAGCTTGGGAACAGGGCCTGTTAGGCACAGTCTGTGTGACCAGTTTTCACTGTTTTCCTCAAAATGACCTGCGTGTTAGAAGAATCTGTCTCTCTGCAGGGATAGCAGAAGGAGGTTAGGATGGCAACTATTGCCAGGTTATCTTTGCCGCCCAGTTGAATCTCACCAGGACTGTCCAGCTCAAAACCACATGTTGCAGCATGAGAGACCAGAACTGATCTCCTGGGAGCATTTGATTTAGCTTGTCACATCTGCATTGCTACGGGGGACCAGCACAGTTGTCTGAGAAGCTATGGCAAGCAATCAAAGTCTCAGTACTTCAGCAAGGACCTTTGAAGGATGTAGCAGTCCTAGGCATGCCCCATCCCCAATTAATCTACAGATGCTGTAGTCTTGGGATTAGTCTATCAAACTTGTTAATGGGATGTTTGCCATAAAAAAAAATGAATGGGCAGGATGTACACAGCGATACTGGCAGAAAGAACTGCTGCCTTACTCGTTATTTTCTCACGCTTCTGGCGGAGTGAATAAATCAACTCTGAATATTGTTTAGGAAGCTTGCAACACCGGTGTAGACTGCCTAAAATAACTTGCTTATTGATGACCTATAAATCCAAATTAAATCTCACATTAATGTTTTCTCTGAGTAGCTTTTTCATTAGTAGATGATTAAGTGATTGGAAATGGCTGAAAATGAAGCTACTCAGCTTGCAGAAGGGCAGAACAATGTCCCTGTTGCTTCCACAAGTCCTGGTATTTTTCACAGTTGGAGGCACCAGCTGAAACTGGGCTATTTCCTCCACAAACTGATTCAAAACTTAAACACAAACCATTGCCCTGTTTGTTTTTTTTTTAAAGGAAGCTTAAGTTCATACTTCCCATGCTGTGCTCAGCTCCCAGATTGTGTCTTTTTTTTTCCCCCCTACTGCCTAAATATTAATAGGGTGAAATTCCCATTTATGTCAGTACCACATTACTATTTGTGATGTCACAGAAACCTTACTTTTCACCTGCCAGAAGCTCATCAGAATTGCACGGTATTTTCTGTGTTCTTGTGCAGCACCAGACCACAGACGGAGTGATGCCATTTTGCCAGACCTACCATACTATGTACATAAACTTCAAAGCATTTAATGAAAAAAATAGCTACATATTTCTTACTGTTAGCCTTTAAGTATTGCCTCTATTTTTAATCTCCAGAAGCTCAGCTTTGAAGAAGCCCCCCAAAATAGCACAGTAGATTGAAACACCAAAAAACACAGAAAAAGAGCCGCTTAAAACAGGCAAGAACCATCAGCAGAGCCACCTGGTCACACTGCAGTGGTAATAAATTGGTTCCTGCGTCTACTACCAGTTTCCACTACCTTGTCTGACAGATTATTATATACAGAGAAGCCTTCTGCTGAGAGACATACACTTCAATTTCAGCCCTTGACCTCATCTTTTACCTTTTTGCTAGAGATTCAGACCTAGTTCTGTGTTCTACCCTTAGGTACTTGTACACTGTAATTAAATCCTATCTCACCTGCTCCTTTTTCACGGCCCAACATGTTAAGGTCTTGGAGCCATTTCTTCAGAAGACATATTCTCCTGTCTCCTAAATTAGCCTTGTTCCCTGGACCCCTTCCAAGTTTTCCTTAGGGAATGCACCAAATTACAAACCTCTTGAAAGATTTAGAGGTCCAGCGGGGCTTCACGTGGTGCAATAACTGGGGGAGATTGGCTTTATAGAATATGGCTGGGCAGGTTAAAGTCAGTGGAAGTTCAACATGTGGAGAGATTAGAGAATCAAGGCTTGGTAAACTGAATGCAGTATGTGACCTGAAAATGTTAGTAGGGATTCAGACAGCAGTGTCTGTTCAAATCCAAAATCTAGGGCTGATTTTCATTCTTTGGTGTGCATTTAAATACCTGTGTAAACAGCTGTGGTTGTGGGGAAGCCCAGGGAAGAATTGCTCCAAGTGGTGTGCAGCTGGAGAGAGATACCTGAGTGTGTATAAGATGCTGCAGGGACAGAGGACAGTAAGAGTCCCAGCCCCAGAGTCTTGGGTGAGTCAGCAAGGTGGGAGAAGCTATGGAAGCTCCTGGATTCCCATCCTGTCTGTAATCAGGGTCAGGATGCTACCTAAAGTCACCAGACCCTGTCCTCCAAAACTGCTGGCAGGTGAGAGAGATGCACTGGAGCTGGAGGGTCAGCACCCCTACCTCCTTACCCAAAACCTCCTGCTCCCCACCCTCCACACTGGGGAAGTGCAGGGGGTCTGCTCCCCAGTCAGCTGCCGCCCATCCATCCATCCATCCATCCATCCATCCATCCATCCATCCATCCATCCATCCATCCATTCCACTTGACCAGCCCTGAGTCGCAGGTCTGTGCCACCAGAGCTATCATAAAACACTTACAGAGGATGCCTAAATGCAACAAATCCATCACATAAATAAACCATAAGTGTAATTTGCTCTGAAAGTGAAAGAAATGCTCTGTTTAGCTATTCCTGGTTGTTTGGTGATTGCAGCGAGCGCCGTGACAGTCACAATGATGCAGTGTGTTCTTCTGAACAGTCTCTTAATAATAGCTGTGTCATGACTCATAAATGACATTTCTCATATACAACACCTGATAATGTCAGCTTCACTACGCTAATACACTCATTGCTCCAATATCTAAGTCTTTCAGCTGGAGAATGCTGCCTGCCTAAAAAGCAAAACAATTTTTGTGCTGTTTATCAGAAGACTTTGTGCTTTGTTTTCCATGGAAAATGAGATTGTCCTTTCTA
Organism: Rhagologus leucostigma; assembly: GCA_013397725.1. Classification (NCBI taxonomy): domain Eukaryota; kingdom Metazoa; phylum Chordata; class Aves; order Passeriformes; genus Rhagologus; species Rhagologus leucostigma. The sequence continues at coordinate 398,516 of VZTD01002293.1, forward strand.
TGTTGTAGGATAGTCCTTATCCCAATAGGCATACAAAATATTCAATAAAAATAAAGGTAGTAAAATAGATCACAGTATTTGCCCATTTAACCCATGTAAATTGGTTTAATAAAAAAAAGTTATTTTTAGAAAGAAATACCAAAAATATTTCAGGGAGCAGGTCAGGAATTTCTGAAACATTATTCAAAGGCCCTTCCTGTTAGAAGTGGACTCCTAGGGCTAGACAGCAGATTCCAAAAACTAGGGAGCTCCACGAACATTACATATCAAGAGCAGGACCGTTCCTTAACATCATCCTGTGCATATTCCACTAAGAATCCTTACAAAATATTTCTGCTAGGGATCCCTATCAAATATATGTCAAATCTAGTATTTTGTGTCCCAGTCCGTCCCCCTTTATGAAAATCCCTGTCCACAGAGCAGCTAGTCTTGTTTAGTCTTTATCTTTCAAATATGTATCCGAACTCCTAGAATATCTCCTTCCTTCTACCTTTTATTCTACTTTCTGTGGTTTTAATTCCATCTCCTTCCTTTATATTATAGGTGGGATGAAGAAATACAGTCTAATTCAATACCAGGAGAGTATTTCTTTCTTGAACCCCTGCTGAAATGCTGTTCATTTACTTGTGGTCTCTCATACTTGGCAACCAGCCAACAACATGATTTTTAAAATGTTAAGAGAAAAAGTTCAGATAATGAAACAAAGTCCAATTAGAGGGACTAATGTCATAGGGTCTTTGCAGAGGATTAAAATGTGCACAACACCAGAAGTGGCCTTATTTCAACGTTTTAGACAAAGTGGAATAGAACTGCTGAAACCTTCTGCACGAGTGGCAGCCTTCGCCTTTGCAGCCTTTGTGGTTGTTTGTCTTGCAGTACAGCCGCTGATGACAGACTCTATAAATCTGTGGTGAGAAATGGACCTAGTCTGAAGGAGCTTGCAATTTAAACATGCAAAACAAGAGGCTGGAAGAAAAACAGAGCCAAAAAAGTCAGACAGCAGGTATGTGATAAAGTCGGCAGCTGCACAGGTCCAGATCCTGTTCCTGTTTGGTTTCAATCAAGTACTCAAAGTCTTAGGTTTTTCTCACAACAGTACAAACAGAGAAGTGGCAAATTAAGGCAGCCACAGTCATCATCACTGTATCTAAAAGGTGCTAATATCCAACTGAAGATTTTTTTTCATAATTTAAATGAGTTTTAAACAGGCCAGGAATAGGCACTGCAAGGCTCCTAGCAAGCTTTTGGCAAATCCATTAGTACAGTTTAGGAAGACCAGACTTGGTTACAGCCCAAGCTGCTGCTGAATCTGCCTCACTGCTGCCTTCTTTAGTCCTTTGGTGCTCTCTCCAACTTCAACGAAGGATTAAAAAGGAGAGCACAATGACTGCATGCTGCACTGATGAAAAGCTTTCTCCTCTGATTTTCTAAAACTGCATTTTCATTTTTGTTTGTCAAAAGATTTAACGTTTAATTAATCTGTTTTAACAGACAAGAAAATGTGTTGTAGCAAAACGTTCCTCCCATGTATGTATGGTCTGTTCAAATAACCCTTTTCCCATCTTCTCTGCAATCAGAAGATTTGAATTCTAATGCAAAATATTCATGCTAGAACCTGATCGTATCCCAGAGCTACAATTCTGAGTGGCATCAGTCCATGGTATCTGACAGTATTTGCCAAAAACATGTCAGGACTCCCCTATAGTTCAAATCACCCCATAAATTCTACACTTACACAACATCGGTGACCTCATACCCAAGGCATGCCTTAATGATCAAGCAAGTGGAAACGTTCAGTAAATACATTGAATGTTTGACATTGTTATCAGTGGGTGTTCCCTGGGTCTCTTGTGAAACAATCCCAAGATTAATGCAAGGCCAAGAAGTGTCAGCCAAGTGAAAACCTTAAGTGTTAGTTAAGAAATTTAAATAGACAACAGCAGTTTTCCTGCGCTAAAATTCAGCAAAATAGTTCTTAGAGAAGTATTGGGAAAAAAACCCTGAATTTTTTTAACAGTGAGTTATTTGTGTTGCTTTGACTGATTTTCTTCTAAGTCGTTACTTCTGACATTTTGAAGCTGGAGGAAGTATGCCAGTCTTATGAGAAGTTCTGAGGAATGAAGCATTAAAAAGTCTCTACAGAAGTTTTGATAAAGTCCATGATAAAAATTAAAAGACAACTATTTCAGCCTTTCAGCCTCTCTAAATCAGGTCTTAGAAATACTCCCTGTGAAAAGAAGGTTGATTCCCTAAACCAGAGCACAGTGCCCCCTCTACAGTGCACAATAAACTTGGCTCCTTCTACTGATTCCCATGTCAGCAGAAGGCAGTGAAATGCTGCAGTAAAATAACAGAGAGGGAAAGGAATAAAATCAAAAAGAAAAGCAGATTTTTCTTATTATTTTTATTTCTCCATACTCCACTTTATAGGCTATGTCGAATTGAAGTACACATGGTTGTTTTTGCACACTGGGCATCCAGTGCCATCTAACCTCAGACCTATGGGGCAGCCTCTGAGGGGATGTGTGGGGTGCAGGCAGGGGCTCCATCCACACCGCTTTGGTGCCCTGAGCAGTACATAAAAGAAACATTTAACAACTTTGTGTCGCAACCACCACGCTCAGCATTGCCTTTCTCTGGTAGTCTTGCAAGGAATGAAAGCCTTACCCTGTAAATATCATACACTCCTGCTTATGAGTCTGATTAGGCTGCTGAAGAGAATGGGACAAATCAAATGCTTTAAGTGGAGGAAGGATATACAGGGCAAGGGTTGAGTCTGGGAACTTTGTGTTAATGTATCTTATATCAATACAGAGACATAAAAGAGTCATTAAAAAGGAGTCACATAGCTAAACTTACCAACAGCAAGAAACGCAAAACTGATTTCCTGACCTGGTGGCTGATACTCAGTCACAAGCATCACCTGGTTGCCTTTGCACTGAAATTATTTCCATCAAATAATTCACATCTGCAAACTAAAGATCATGAATGGAACACTGCAAATGACGGATTTGCAATGGCCTGAGCTGAAAGGAACTTGCTGCCTTGGTCATACAGGTACTTGGATGACCCTACAAGTTGGCTATAACCGTGTTCAAGGTGGTGGTAAAAATGATGGATTACAATCGTATTTGTGTGCTACATTACTAAGTAATGAGCTGCACTGTACAACATGTTTTGCCTCCAGGAACATCTACTTATGTCATTCTTTTTAGTCATCTTTTTGCAGCAGAACATCATAGTTTGATAACCAGCATCTTTAGTTTCAGGAGTGCAGCATTGTGCCAGATCTTTAGTGTCAATAACTGTGTGTAAAATGAAATATTTACAACAAAATGGTCTGTGGATTCTATGGACAAAAATTTCAAAATCCAGCATGAACATCCATTAGCAGAAGTTTTTCACTTTTGCTTCCTACCTCTGAATTGAAACCCTGGACATGTCAGTGAGCACATTCACGAGTAAGCAGGTGTGCGAGGAAAAGCAGAGCAGTATCCTCCCAACAGCACCCCTGTTGTCAGCTCTATCGTGCCTTTTGCATGGTCGTGATAGCCTGACTTCCAACAGTGTCCAAATGCTTAAAGAAGTAGAAAATCATCTTAAGGGATGCACCAAGCATCTAAATGAATTAAGAGTGTCCCACTTGGTTGTCTACTTCGGGAACGAACTTGTAAACTTTGGTGGGAGGGAAAGCTTTTCCTTAGGAAAAGAGCTGAGCCTGCATGAAGAAATGAGTGGGCTGACATTTGCTCCTGCTCTGGATTGCAGAGCACTGAAAAGGTCTTATGGGCAGCCTGATGCAGTTCTCTGGCCTAAGGTAATGTCTTTATTCCTCATCAAAGATGAAGCTTATTTTCATTTTTATCATAGTTTTTTTCAACTTAGGGACTCCATGTGGATAACACCTTATTGGAGTAAGTGATAGCAGCTGTTATGTGATAGAAAATGTCTCAGTAATGATTTTTAACATGGGTAAAAGACTGTATTACAACAAACAGAAAATATGTTTATCCTATTACAGCTAATGCCGAGGATAAAATCCTCTGTGATTCCTCTGTGCACACAAACCAGATGCTGACAGGCCCAGCTGCAGGCCCCATTTTACCAGTTTATCCAAGTCATCCTCAGTGAATAATTGCATCTTGTCTTGTTTCTAATCTAATTCCATCCATTATCCAAGATGGATAATTTCCAGGGATACAGTATAGCGGCGGAAATGTCTGCAAAGAATAAAAACTGTGCAAATCTACTTCTTGATATATGCAGTCCACAACTCTTCTGCCAGCCCTTCTTCCATCTGAGCAGGTCTGCATGTGCAGGAAGAGGAAAATGAGAGGCACGAGCCACAGTCTGAATATCCAGTGTTTATGCATCGCACATGGCAAAAAAAAAGTGTATAGCCTGATGCTGGTGATGGCATGCTAAGACCACTGCCTATAGCATGAACTTACATATTCACCCACACTCTCTGCCTGTCCATACCTCTGTTTCTTGCCTCATGTTAGACGGGAAGCTTATTCCCTCAGCTGTCACTTTTTTGTTGTGTGCCTGTATGGCAGCAAGAACAGGGGAGTCGTGGCTCAGAAAGGACAACCTATGCTAAAAGGTAGCCCAAATTAAAATGCCTTCATGTAATAAGGACATGCATTAGGTCATTGTCTACATGAGGTAAAGCAGCCTAGCAGGATAAAACTGTCCAGTTCTGGTGCGGCAGAGGTCACCTCTCTCCAGCACTCTTCTTTCCCCATTTTGTCCTTACAAAGCCATCTGGGCACTTAAGGAGGTCCTAGCTCCTTCTCAATAAATGCCCTCTATCACAGTGCCTCAAAATTCAACCCCGTGTTTTAACTGGGAAGTGTCTTCAGTTGGCAGAGGACTTGAAAGAGTGAAAGATAAGATAGCTTCTTGTCTCCAGGAAAAGAAGAGCAAAGAAAAAAAGTGAGGAGTCGTCTTTTCCAAAGGTGTAAGTCAGACTTTTAAGCTCACAGCCCCAAGGGAACTGCATGTGCTATCCATAAAATCAGATCGGTTATGAAATTGGTTGTTTGTTTAATTCAACAGCATTCATGTGCCTGGCTCATCATAAATCTTAGTATGTAAATCATCCAACTACATGAATTTCAGCATGAGCAGATTTCACGCCAATTTCCGTGCAGAAGACATTAGAGGATTCCTGATTTAGTCATTAGGACTGTTTTAAGGGGTATTTACAGGGGGAAAAATGTGTCACCTGTTCTCAGTCATCCACCAGTGGCCTCAAATCCTATAAGCTGAGGGTGGGGTTAGGGACCACTTCAGGTGCAAGCCTGGGTGCCAGTACAGACCCTGCTGCCCAATCTCCAGCTGGGGCAGACATGCCCATGCAGCGCTTAAGCCCACATTGTGATTTGGATCCCTCAGGACTCTCATTTGGGCATTAGGACCCGCCGTGCCAATTTCTGAATCAGAGAAGGGCTCCAGTAGCCAGTAGCATCTAGGGCATCGAGCAGATGCACATCTCCGTGCTGCAAGGAGGATCATGTGGACAGAGGGGAACGTAAGACATCACCAACTCTGCTAATAGGTGGTCTGAGCTGCATTTTTAACACAGAGTTTATCGTGATGGTTGATGTATTTTAAGGCTGGATGCTGCTGAGCTCATTCATCTCACAGAAGGTGGCAGCATGATGGAGCATAAAAACACACCACTGACACAAAAGCAGACTGAAGTTAATTTAAAAACAAAGCTTAAACATCTGCTCCAAGAACCAGCTCTCTAGTGCATAGATGTGAGCACTAAAGTTTGAAACATTACAGAGTGTTTAACCAGTACTATACCAGCTGTTAGACGTTTTTGGCAGTGCTGTAGATATTATCTGGCAAGTTCTTCTGAGCAGCTGACAAGAATGAAGAGTGACATGTAAGAAACAGAAAATGCCAGCCATATGGCATGAATATTATGCTAATGTTTCAGGTGTCAAGCAGTAGTCGCTTGTGTTCAATTTGAGTGAGCAAAATTTATATGGATTTTAATGATTACATGATGTTATACACAATTACATTTACATCCCCATATTGTCACAACAGTAATTTTGCCATTCGACAGTAATATACACTGAACTAAATTTCTCCACTTAGGAGCAATGTTGTTATCTTTACGGCTTTAATAACACACCTCCACCTCACAGGTATAATGTTTAGTCCTGCAGTGCCACTGCAGTTGGTGAGTCAGCTGTGATCCAGCCTGCAAGGCACCGCTGGCTGATGCTGTAGCCTGAGGTTGTTTGGTAAATACCAACAGCCCAAGGGAAGTGCAGCTGCCAGGATTTTTGTGGGGGTGTGTCTCCACAAAAACAAATTACGCTGATTTGACCCCCAAACCTCTTCATGCTGCTGGCGTATTTACCATGCATTTTCAGGAGGCAGTTCTCATGGCAGACTGGGTGTCTGAGCTTCTGACACTGAAGGGGAGCCCCACTGGCAGCTCAGCTCCACGACATTTCTTGAAGGAACATGATGACAAGCTGCTTTACAGACCACATGTCATATCAGAACCAGATTTTGTAACTGAGAAGTGGAAGTAGCAAAGCCTGGTGCCATAAAATTGTGTGTCCTACTTGCTTTGCATCTCACCCTTAAAGAAGCTTACATCAGCCTCATATCTCTGACATTAAAGGGAAAGGAAAACCAGCCTGAACTGCTGGATTGCCAATAGCTGTCTCACACGGACAAGGCATAAAAATTGCTGTCTGGTGAAAGTGCATTTGTTCGATGATTCATTTTGGGCTGGGGCAGCTTCTTGGTCAGTGCACAGAGCAGCATGTGACATGTGTGACATCTGTGCTGAGGCACAAGGGCAATGGTTGGACTGACTGTGAGGAAGGCCAGTGCCACTTCTGTATCTATTTCATAGAAGGAATAAAAATTATAAAAATTAAATTAAAAAGAAAAAGAAAAAAAAGGGAAAAAAAAGGATGGACATGAATTAAACAGCAGGAAAGGTCCTACTAGGGATGACATCACAGATTGCTTTCTGTGACATTATTTGCATCCCTGCAAAAGATTTAAGTGGTAAAAAATCTCTTTATAAACATATTTGTGGGGGAAGTTTCCATTCCTTGTGGCATTACGTGGCGACTCTATCACGCAGACATAATCAACATAGGCTGAACTGGGTTATGAAGAAAGGAATTAGACAGACACACAGAGCAAATTGTGGAGCACACCTGGCAAAGATGCAGGTGGGCTAGGAAGGCTGGACTCTCCTTGATTCTGAGAGGAAAAGAGGAATTCCTACATCTTGCAAACACTCCTTGATGTATTTGTGATGCAGGTCTTTGCTGTATGCTTGAGCTACGCTGAAGATTAACTGAGCAGGCAGAAAATGTCTGCCCGGTGCCACCTGCCACTGTTACGGGGTTATTATTAAGCGGATGGAGGATATATTGGCTGGAGTGAGCACTTTCTGTCATGAAAGCTCCAAAAGCTGGCTCAGATGTTGCAAGACAGACTATCTGCCTGGAGCTACAAGTTGTGCCATTCTCTGTTGAGCTCTTCGTTACAAAAGCTTGATGAAGGACAGGTTGCCCTCTGTGTAACTTTGGCAGTGACCTTGCTGGTGCGATAATGTTTCCATTGCCCTTAAATGCAGGCCATACTTTCCAGGTTCTTTGGGAGCAGCATCTTCTGCTGTTTCTAGCAGGCTTTGGAGTCTAGCCAGCATCAGAGTCTCCTGTAAACCCTCACTGTAAGCCCGTTAGAACCCCTCAATTTACTACCTACTTGTCACACTAATGCTATCTCAGCGTGTCTGCCTACTCTTGACTGCTGCACTGGTGCTCGTATGAGCAGTGTGAGGCAGAGCAACTCTCAGTGTTTTTATTTCCCTGTTTTCCTAAAGGGCATAACCAAATTTTTTTGTAAGCACAGCCTGTTTTTTTCCTCTTTGAAAATCTTCAGTCCAAGCCTGCATCTCGTTTTTCTTCTCTATATAGTTTTGCACTCACAGGAGTGTTAGGTCTACAGCATTTTCAAAGCATTGTTCAATGTATTATTCATATAAACCCAGGGCTGATGCTAGTCCACACACCCATCTTTGAGGTTAAGCTCTGTGAGCTGCATTTTTATATGTAGAGAACAGCTCTGGTCATAATGCCAAGTGCAATAACAATTACAAGAGGAGGAAAAATGTTACCCTCCAATTATCCCCGAAGTACTGCAGAGGCAAAGCAAGGGCAGTGTTTGGATAGAGCCAAAAGTGAGACCTAAGCCTCTTTAATGGAGATAGAATGCAGCTGTCCCACAGTACAGCTCTGTGCTTTCAGTTTAGTGCACTGTCAGTCTTGCACCAAAGTTATCTTAGATCTATATATATAAGATTACAATTATTTTAAGTTACCTGTTTATTTTGCTCTGAAGAGAAATGAAGCCATCTGGTCTCGCTTTGGAGGTGATAACCAACAACTCTGCTGGTAGCGACAACTATCAGCTCAGTGGTGAAAAAAACACTCTCTCCTACCAGAGTAACAAGTGGCAGGATGAGAAGAAATGACCTCAAGTTGCACCAGGGGAGATTTAGATTGGATATGAGGGAAAAAAATCTTCACTGACAGGATGGTCAAGCGCTGGAACCGGCTGCTCAGGGAAGTGGTGGAATCACCATCCCTGTAAGGCTCTAAAAAAGATGTGGATGTGGCACTTGGAGATGTGGTTCAGTGGTGAACACAGTGGTGCTGGATTAACAGTTGGACCTGATGATCTTAGAGGTGTTTTCCAACCTTAACTCTATGGCTCTAGGGAAATAATGGAAGTTTAATAATTTTGGAAGTGCCGCAGCAGCAGCAGTGATGGAGCAGCTGCATGGGAGGAACACAGCTGCAGCACCCAGCGGGGGAGGCACAGATGTGTCTCCTGGGCAGAGATGTGGTGAGGCAGGAAGGTCCCAGCCTCTTCACAGCCTCTCCCCTGGAGAGGAGGACACGGGGAGGAGAAGCAGGTGGCAGAGCCTGGTGTGGACATGGGCAGGGAGGAGCCAGGGGACAGGAACACTGCCGCTCCCTGCCCTGGTGCTTGTCCTCAGGTTACAGCGGGTATTGCATTTCACACCTCCGTGTTTCTGTTCATCCTCCCACCTTTTGTTTGTGATCTTTCAGAGCAGGACTGTCTCCTAATACATGTTCATACAGTGACTTGCACTATGAGGCCCTGATCTTGCTTGAGGCCTCTAGTCATGACTGTAATACAAATGATAAATCATCATCGTAAAACAGGACTGCACAAATCCGTAACTCCTGTCATAACTCGGGGATGAAATGTCAGTAGCTCACAGACGTGTGACAAGGTCAGGGAGACCATGAAGGGCCAGAAGAAGTGAATCCTTACAGAAAAGAGGAGATGCTGAATGGCTTCGAAATATTTCTAATATGTGTCAGTGCTATATCCATGTCAGTTCACAGCTGATTTCCTTTATTGATGTCACCTCCTGACAGCGATGTGGCCGAGAAAAGGACTGAGCCACACATCACAGGCAGCCACCGAGGTGCAGCTGCACGAAAACGTGCACACACAGTCAGCTGGTGCTCCCCATCCTCAGGCTGCACTGAGGGCATCAAGCTGGCAACCAGGCTTCAGCAAAACCATTTCTTTGTCCTTTACTGAGGCCTAGAGACACTTACTTGTGTCTCCTCTCTTTTTCCCCTCTGTCTTATGGCGGAAAGCTGTGTGGATATGTCATGCAGGGGATTTTGACGGTTCTGGAGACTCTCCTTCTCACCTGTGAGTTAGCTCAGACATCCACAAGGATCGCTGGCCAGGGAACTGCTTCCCCAGCCGGGATTCCCAGGCAGCCTCTGGGTGCATGGCTAAATTCCCTGACAGACCCCATCTATTGCTAGAATTTGTACAAGTCAACAACATGCTTTGCAAAAGCTGTCATCACACTCTAGGGTTACACATTTTTTCAGTGTCCCCTAACCTGTAGAGGCAAGAAGTTTGGGAGACCCAGAGCGTAACAGGAAAGATTTGTTGCAGGAATGTGAGGAGCTGATGGTGAAAAACCCAGCAGTTCTGTCCATTCAAATCAAATAAGCATAGAAATATCTTTAAACCATTGTATCTGGCAAGAAGCCATGCTGTCTTTTCAGCCAAAGTGTGATGCTTGGAGAAAATGCAGCTTTGGTGAGCTGAATAACAGGTGAAAAAGAAGCATGAGGGGAGAGTCAAGCTGTATTGATGGAAAAATATTTTATCCTTGATGAACTGAATTATTTATGCTATTCCTTCTTGTAGCTTCACAACTTCCAGGCAACAATTCCCAGTCTTCCTCCTTATTCCTGAGATTAGAACTTTCAAAGTATTTTTAAGTGTTTCAAAATAAATGTAGTCTTTAAAGCCTTCCCTGCTGTAGGCTGCTGAAGGCTACGCTGTCTGCCACATTGGTTTAATGACTTACACAACCAGGAAAAATCTATCTTGTTCCCAGTTATGACTGCATTGTAAGGAGCTTCTCTAGTGACTCCTGTTTGCCAGATGACATCGTTTGTAGACAGATAATTACAATACAATGGATTTTTTTTTCAGAATTCATCATTGTTAAATTTTACATTTGTTATTGAGTACTCTAAATGAAAGCAGGTTCATTATCCAATGGTATTGCCAAAATCACGCGTGCTATTGCAAGAAAGAAATCAATCCCAGGTTCAGGTCCTGGTGTATCGGCAACACCAGAATTACTGCTCTCACTCCATCTTTGTGGAGTAAATTTCCATAATTAGGATGAGAATTGGGCCAAATAGCTTTGGCACAGATTGCACAGCAAATCAGATGAACACAGAGAATTAAAACAATGAAGCAGGAAGGAGAAAAGCAGGAAGGGCTGAGAAGTGACATCAAATAAAGAGATGTGAAACAGATGTGCTTGAACCTGAGCAAGGATACGCTTTGGGATAAATAAAACAGACAACAGCACATCAGGCAGTTTTCCTTGGAGAGCTACCCAGAAGTAAAGTGCTTTAAAGAAGACTTTGAATTCGGAGAATATGCCGTAGTCAGTATGATAACACGTGCATTAGGCACTGAGAGAGACCAGCACAGAAAATGATCCGGAGGAAGAAAAGGAGAAAAAGTGTTCAAGAAATTGGAAGGCTAGACTCTTTGAAATGTGCAGGAACCAGATTTAGGAAAGCTGGACACTACCTAAAGGCAAAAAGCACATCAGTCTTCCTAAAATAAAGTAATTACAGTAATTTGGACTGCACTTCAGTGTGATGTAAATGGGCCAGTGACATGCTTAGCATTAGATGCAGTGCCGCTAAAACATTGCTTGGACATTCTTGTCCTTCATTTTACTGCTGTGACAGTGCAACAGCCATGAGGCACCACGACAAGGATGCTCTCTCTAGGCTGCCAATGCTTTTATCTTGCTCTATGCAGGTCAGATCCTGGCAATGTTAGGCCACCATTCCATCGTCATTGTACTATTCAGGCACACTCTGAGCCACCTCATTTAAATCCATACAAAACACAGCTCTTTGCAACCTGGTTCCAGGAGATCAAATTGCCATCCTCTCTTATCCTCCTCATGGACACAAACTTGTGGTCCTCCCCTCTCCAAGCTCATCTTTTCTGTCAAAACTTACAACTATGAGACTGAATATTCCTCACTTTTCCCAGTTAACAGCAGCAGATTCAACTTCCAGACTAACACCTGCCTCTCTTGCTTTTCTTTCCATCATATTTAAAGTTAACACAGCAAACTTTAAACAAAGCTTTTATTATAGTTAAAATATTTAAATATAGTTAAATTTTAACTTTTAACATAGCATACATAGTAACAGTCTTCAAAATCACATCTTCAAAATCTCTCCTTGAAAGCTATTTCTGTAGTACCCTGCAACTCATGCTCATCTGACTGCAGTTAAGTGAATCTGCACTTTTGTTTCTCTTTCTTCTTTCTACTTTTTATTTCTACTTCTACCTGTTTTGGTTTTTTTTTGTTGTTGTCATCTTAAGTCCCCAGCCTTCAAGTGAGCTTGGAGCAAAGTGGGGCTGTGAAGCCATCTGTCTGTCTGTTCAGTCACTGTACTGCAGAGTCCTCCTACCATAGAAATACGGGCATTTCACTATGGGCAGGGCTAGGAGCTATTTGCTCTCATTACCATCATCTCCAGGAAGGCTAGGAGACATCTGCTGAATCTGTGTAATAGCCCTGACTTCCATCTGCCCTTTGTCTTTCCAGCTGTAGAGACCCACCCTGATGTCTCAACAACAAAGTAAAAATAATGACACTGTTTTGTTTTCCCACCTCTAGGCAGCTGCAGAACCTTCACTGACCAACTGTAAGCCAAGTCTCTTGTCCCTGGAGTCCTAATGCTTGAGAAACCCACTAAGCAGTCTTGGTTTGCAGTCTGTTTCCCTTGTGTTCTGTGCCTTCATCTGCGATCAGCAGTGGAGGGAGATGATACGATGTGGGGGAGATGATACAGACTGAACTCACGGCAAAGGAATGCAAAGGAGACAATGTCAGTGGCAGAGGAACAAACTAGATACTAGGTAATTTCATTTCCCAGCTGTATAAATCGATGTTTTAAATGAAGACTAACCTGAGTTGCCCTCCCTGTTCTGGATCCCAGTGTTTCTCTTTCTTTACTGCAATGGCCTACAAGGCTTGGGCTCCCCAGAAGGCTTTTCTTGGCTATCTTGGCTTTACAAGTTGTTGACAGTAACAGCCCTGGAGCTGTTGGATGAATAATGTAGCTAGCAAAGCCTGGCCTCCTTAACTAACTTGGCCACAGACACGTCACGTGCAGAAAAGAAGAGATGTGGGATTTACTAACGGGTGCAGCTCTACCAGGAGAACCAGGTACATGGTTGCTAACATTTTTGCATGCTGTCTAAGGCCTGACAAATTTCTGGAGACTTTCCCGTAGTCATTCTGTCCCCATAGTGTCTCTTGGAGAAAAGACATGGAGATGGACAGAGCACAGAGAATAATATTCCCCCAGGTCACAGAAAGATTTCTTGAGGCTGCCTCCAGCAGACAACCTCATGGAAAAAAGACGAGAGGGACTAGGAGTTAATCACTCCCACTTACACCAAGGCTGCATCCTCACTGGCAGGTGTGGCCTTATAATTTTCTTGGCAGTTTGGAGGTTTATCATCAGATAGGATCGCTGGCCAGGTCATGAGTGCAGCTCTGGAAGCACAGCACCAGGAGTTCCTCATCCCTGCTCTTGCTGCGTTTGGAGCAGAGTCCCCCTCAGCTGTCACACACACAAGGACATGACCTTAAAATAACAACTTTTCAGACACTTTTGAGGAACACAGATTGCTGACAGAGAATTTGAGGCAATCTAAATCTTAGGTGAGGACAAAAATTCAGCGAAGCTGGCTTCAAAAAAGATTTAGTTTGACCATGTCTTTAACCTGGGGATAGATTAAAAGAAAAGAAGTTTCAGTGACTAATTTCTACAGGGTCTGAAATATAACAGGTTATTAAATACACAACCCAACAGCTGCAGAATCTGACAGAGACATTGTTCTCCCTCAGCATTTGGTAATAGAGTATTTCAGATGATTAAATAGCTAATAAAGTCAGAGTCTTTGCTAAGTAGATGGATACCAGCAATATTGCAAAGGTAATTATAGATTTCTATCAAAAAATTCTTGACTCAAAATATTTATTCTCGGACTGAAGCTAATACTCAGGTCTCAGTTAAAGTAAAAATATTTTAGCCACTATTTAAAAGGTTTCCAATTTGCTCTGCTGTAGTGGTTTTCAATTACAACCAATTTCAAGGTGTAAGTTTTCAGATTGAGTATTCCTTTTTTCAAGGTAAATCCTCAACAGCTGTCACATAAAACTAGTTTTTCCATTACTCATGTTCTTATGCTTTTTTGGCATCACAGGGATGCTTATTTCCTTTGCTTCTTCTCAGGCATTAGCCAGTTGTGATATCTGTACCTCTGTAAAGTTACAAAGTGGTAAGAAAGGGTCAGAGGAGCAGAAAACAGTGTTAGAGATGCTTGCAAAAAAACCACAGGACAGTCCCTCATGCACAAAATTATTAATTTGCTTTTTTGTTGCAGCCTGTCTTTTTTTTTTCCATTGATCTTTTAGATCCTTTACTCATTCTCTGTGAGGGCCACTAGAAAACCAGGGTATGTTTTAATATCTTGCATACTCCAGCTAATTCACAGGCTGCAGGAAACAAATTCTTTACATCTGTAACTTATCCCATTATCACGGAGGAGCAGCAGAGCTTGTACTCACACTCAAGCTAGTTTATCTCTACCTCTGATTATTTTTGCCTGGTTTGTAAAAATGTAATGGATACTCATTTCCATTTAGTTCAGCCAACCCACACCGTACAGCATTGCCCATGTCTGCTTCTTTGCATCTCTTAGTGTCACCTCATAGGCAGGCTTTACTAACCCCACACCCTGCCTCAACACACTCCTTTTTCCTCGTTGAAACCCTATCTTGAGGAGTCATTGCTGTTGTAAAAACTGTGAGAAATAAGAGGGCAATGGCTCAAGTGTAGTACAATAGAAGATATTTTAAATATATACAAAGAAAAGATGCTGTTGCATTCTTCTCCTACCATTTGGGTAGTGCTGCATTTCTTAGAGAAAGCATTTCTGAGAAGCAGAGAATTTCTGGGCACGCGTGTGTGGCACACGGGCTGGAGGAAGAGCACTGGAGACCAGTAGGCTCCCACTGCAAGTGTGGCTGCCTCTTCCACCTGTGGCTCCAGCATTACCATCCCTGGGGTAAAGGACAACCCCTGCTCACCTATAAAGTGCAGCAAGGACATGACAGCCACTACAGCAGCATGGGCAGCTTAACCTGCTCGGATGTTGCTGAGAGATGCCCTCACAGATTTCTTGTCCACACATAGTAAAACACACATAAAGGTGCTGGATCTGAGTTCCCACCCTCTAGGAAGACCTGCCAGGATCAAAGAGGATTGCTGGTGGGCTCTGTCATGCTGATGAGTTACAAAAACATCAAAGCCACAAGCAGGACTGTCATTACCTATCCCTTATTCACAGGAAGATCAGTCTCACAAGCTAACTGTAAATAAAGGATGCCAGCAGCACGCATGGTCAGAGAGGGTTGTTGCACCATGGATGCA
Organism: Rhagologus leucostigma; assembly: GCA_013397725.1. Lineage (NCBI taxonomy): Eukaryota > Metazoa > Chordata > Aves > Passeriformes > Rhagologus > Rhagologus leucostigma. Next base: position 413,629 of record VZTD01002293.1, read on the forward strand.
AGCATGGGGTGCGTTACAAATCACTGAAAGATGTAGAGTTTACTGCAGACTTGTGCAAGCACTTGTGTGTGCAGGATCCAACAGGTTTTGGAGGCTACTACAATGCATATACAACTATATATTCTTCTGCATCTAAATATGGTTGCCAATTAAATTGAGAATTAGCTCCAAGCCAGAAATGTGTATCAAAATCCCAATTTATATGACAGAGTTCAAGGAGACATGTATTTTTTGTTTTTAATTACGAGCTATGTAAAGAGATGCTAGCTGCTAAATGTTTGCTTAAATTTTCAAGGCATTTTCACTTCATGCTGAGCTTGTATCTAGGGTTTTGTTTCCATTTCTAGTGAAATTTGAGTCTAATAAAGAGTATCCTAACCTCCATTTATTGCAGTGGCCATCAGCTAGCTAGATCTTTTATTTCTATTGTCAGTGGCAATAAGAAATTGATGACAAAAATGACTATTGTGGCTGTAACTGCAGTGTTATTTATAAACAGCTAGATGCAGAAGAAATGCAATTTAAATTTCATTGTGAGCAATATTCAGTTCTAGAGCTCTCTAATGCACAATTCATAGCTGCTTAAATTGTAGTCATTACTCTCATACTGCAATACTTTTTGTCATGACAAAGGGAAATTACTTTTCTGTCAATTACTTCTGCAAGATTAGGTAATTAACACTTGCAAAGGGTATGGAGCAGCATCTCAGTTCCATGGAGATGTTTCTCAGAAGCATTTGGCAATTTATGTTTTGCGGAAAAGGTCACCTTCAAAATGTAAAAAAGGGACAGTGCATACATCCCAAGGTGTTCGTACGCCAGTGAAGAGCAGCAATGAAGAGTAGATCTATCACTGACAAACTGCCAACCTCAGTGCTGCAGAAATCCGTACTGAGGACCTGTGAGAGGAATGCTCCTTGTCCCTGTTGTACCCAGGCCGGAGATTAACGAGGCATCCAGAATTCAGGAGAACGGAATTATTTATCAATATACAGATGGGGTTTTATATGTTAGTTCGCTTAATGGTTGCTTGAATGGCAGAAAATTACTGGACCTCTGACCACCCACCCATCAGGGTGATTGGTCAGTCCACACAACACCCATTTCAAAATATTTTTCTCAAAACATCATAACAATCCTTTGGTAAAAACAGCAGGTGTAAAGATAGAGAAATAGTTTACAAAAACCCTTAACAGTATTCTTCATAGTTTCCTGTGAGAAACATAAAGTTCTCACAGAATGCAGCAGAAAACTGATAAATTCCTCTGCTAAAACCTTTCAGTGTCCATGTGCTCCTCTCTGTTTCATTACTGAGCAGGCACTGAAATCACTGGCAGCATTTGAAATCGCTGCCCCTGACTACACGTGAGCTGTGCATGCAATTGTCTATATAAAACATCCTTCTCTTTGGCATCTCCTTCTGCTGCTATCTGTGTGTTTGTTTAATCTGTGTTGGAATGGAGATAGCAAGAGCCAAAAACATGAAGAGGAATGTTATTTTTACTTGCTTGGAAATTCTGTGTGAGCTTTAGCATGGCTGGCTTGCATACCCACCTGAGGCAGCACAGCTCCTGACCCTAGCAGCATAATTTAAGGTGTTGAAGTTTAATGCGTGAATTCCTTGGAGGGGTGATGGAGTAACTGTGTGCAACATTGCCAGAGAGACAACGCAGTGCTCTTCCACCACGCTTGAAAAACCGCTTCAGGAAGGTTCCCCCTTCTTTTTCCTTCATGTGTCTCCACATTTAGGTGTGGCACTTAGAGACATGGTTTAGTGCTGGGTTTGACGTTGCTGGGTTAATGGCTGGACTCAATGACCTTAGAGAGCTTTTCCAAACTTTTCCATTAATTCTATGATTCCATGAATGAGTGCTGGAGCATCACCTGGGATCCCTCTCGCTAAGATCAGGGCAAGTGTGGGCAGGAGATGCAGCCATGCCTTCTGCAGCCTCTGAGATGCTCTTGGGGATGAGGGCACTGGCTGTGGACATGGCAGGACATGGTACTGTCGCTCCCCAGCCTGCAGGGATTCACACCCACACAAAGAGAGCAAACAGAACCCAACAGAAACAGCAAATCTTCTCTTCCCTCCATGAAAATAGTGGAAAGGCCTTTGGAAAATGGGGCATTCAAGACAGGCCTCAGATATAGCATGAAGAGTGGGTGGGGTTTTATACCCTACCTCTGCCCTGCAGCCAGGCAGGGTTGCTTAAATCACCTCAAAGCTGAGGTCACAGGTATTTTTCTGTAAGTGGAGCAGAAGAAGTGGAGCGCAGACACACCGTGTAGGTGTGCTGTCATACGCTGCGTGCAGCTGGCACGGCGCAGCTTCACCTCTAGGTATTATTGCAATTAAAATGATGAAATAGCAACAGCACAGGCATCCTCGACAATGATGCTTGTGTTTAGGCATGTCAGACTATGCTGATACTGATATCCCAATCCTATACTGGCATCACAGCTCCCACGGAGTTTTGCAATGTTTTAAATCCTAACCCCTACCAAATTCCAACAAATACAGTCACAGTCCTTCCTGATACTGCTGTCTTGATACAGCAAGGGGCAGAGCATCCTTATCTTTCCTCCCCAGCCTGAGCTGCCTGCAGGTGCTGTTGCTGTGCTTTGGTGCAGAATGTTTCAAAGGCAGAAATTACACGAGAGAGTTCTCACAAGAGTTTACAGAATATTTCGGGGCACCTTAATCATATGTTATTTCTGTTCCCATTAGGTTTAGTGGATTTGCAGCACTGCTCAGCCCAAAACTAGACTCTGCTCCAGCCACTCGTAAAAACTTTAGAAAGTGTTTAAAAATCATGAATGTTTATGTTGCCTTCAATTATTTTCCATTTAAGTTGCCTGGATTTCCTTTTGAGACACATTTTCTTGGTTTATAGCAAGGCTGCAATCCTACCTTGCACAAAAGATAAATCCACATTTGTTTCCAATAATTAGAATTAGGAGGGCCTGAATTCTGCAGGTTAATAAAGATAGGTATGAAGACATGAACACAAGTGTAAGGATATAAAAGTGTAAAGATATATAACAGGGTATAAAGATACAGATTGTAATTTTTTAAATTGTAATTAATTTAATAATTAATTATTTTTAATTAATTAATTGGAATTTTAAATTTATTTTATTTTTTTTTCCTTTGGCTAAACTACAAAATATTAGAGTCAGTCCCACTTGTTTTCTCACAACCAGTGTTTTAATGACCTCTGTTTAAAATATACATAATTTACCCATTTGTGTCACTACAATAACATGCCAGGGAAAGAGCTCTTAGCCCTTTATTCATAGAGGGACAGACAGAAACCACATCAATTTCTGGTTCTATATGATATGAAAACTGTTGAAAAAGGTAGAGTTTTTTTATGATGTCTAGATATGCCACTCACACTGCTGTAATTTCAGGACATAATGCAGTGGCAGTAAAGCATCTGGGGTTCAAATGTTGAAAAAGCCAGTTGTGGCTGTAAGGGTTTTGCAATCAACTGTGTTTGGGATCCCTCTAATTTTTCTGGATAGAGCAAGAGAGCTTGTGGTCTGGGTTGCTCAGTGGTGCACCTCCCTCCAGCCCTGCACATTCTTCTTACATGTGTGATCCCAAATGATGCCCATACCTCTGACATATGGATACGGTTTGGGTTTTTTTCTGAGAACCCACAACCAGCAATTTAATTAAGGTAATTTAATTTGTCTTCAAAACAATGTGTTATGCATTAATTAAAGTAACTTAATTTGTCTTCAAAACAGAATATTATTCATTTACCCTAAGGCATGAGACACGTAGCATAAAGGGCAAAAAACATCAGAGGTACATGACTCTTACTCATACCCTCATCTTTCCCCTTGACAGCTTTTGTGCTTTCTCATTGTCAGCTTCAAGGAGCATTTGTGCTGTATTAGCACCAGTCTGTTTTTACAGTGCTTTCCTTTGCCCCGTAACTCCCTTCCTTTCACACATTGCTTCTGGACAGCTTCTCTCAGGTGACTCAAAGGCCCCAGCTTTGCAAAGGTTTTGGGAGAGTACAGTGTGATACTTCTCAGTCCTGAAAAAACAGAGATACTAGTAGTGTTGTGACCAAAGTGTTATCTCTTAGGTCCACAGACCTCCTTAACTTTATGGACTCTTTTGTACGTGCTCAGCTTCTCTTCACCTGCTTGGTCACTTTCATAACTGCTGTTGATTAACTGCACAACAAATATCCTCATCTCACAAATGCACATGTGGAAGCAGAATATTCATTTTAAAAATAAAAGTATCAGGCATATTTTTCTAGTTTCCTAGTGGAACTACTTGTTCCAAAGTAACAGCCTGTGATGCATTCCTATTATCAGTAACAGAATGCTACAAAATACTAAATACTTATAAAGGTAGTATTTTATAAAATTTTTAAGTTTTGATAAACTTTTTAAATTTTCAATAAAAGTTTTGTAATTAGGCTGCATACATCATATGAGTATTTGGTAAGGTAAACCTTGTGCCCATAACAGACAGAATTCAGTAAGTTATTTTTGATTAATAGAGTGCTGCTGTTGAGAACATGCCCACATAGCACAAAAATATCTGATATGTAATGATAAAAAGTACTTCAAAAGAAACTATTTTAGCTACACTTCAGCTGAGTCTTAGCTTCATGTAATCCCCACTTCAGTGGTAGATATGAGCACACTTCATTCTAGGAACTTGGGAAACACCAAAGAAGAACAGGCCTGTTGGCTTCACTGCTGTGTTTATGTCTTGGTGATGCTGAATGTTTAGAGACATGTGTGTTCCTGGACATCTTCACAGCAGGTAGCATTTGTAATGAACTCCTTAAAATCTGAACATACCATGGTTTTGTTTGCCCTTCAGAGTAACTAGGAAACCAGCCTCACCCCAGAGCCTATGCGGAGTTGTTCCCCTTCAGATCCTTCTGTAGCTTTGGCATTTCCAACCACCTGAGACGAATTGATATTGGTAAAAATATCACAGAATTCAGTTCTTTAGCTGCAGCAAGAGAGGTATGAACTGGATATTTCTGACCGGCAATATCAGTCAGAGCTGATTTCTCCCATTTGAAACAAGCCCAACTAACGCCTTTCGGATGAATTTCAGGAGATAGGACAGAGCCTGCAGGTAGCCACACAAAACCTCTCTTCTCTGTAGTGCAGCAGCTCTGGACTGTCCTAGCATGCAGAACAGGGAAATCAAAACGGTCACAAGGAAGCCCCACCTATAATACAAGATAATCCCATTAGTCTCTCTGCCACAAAGACCTGGGAGTTATTTTGCTGAGTAGGTGGCCATGGGAACAGTGAGGTTATCATCACACAACAGAGACGGAAACCAGAACTTTCTCCAGGAATGGTGAAGCAGCTTCCAGGAGTATCACACAGAGCAGGACTTTCACAGCAAGAAGCCAAGTTTCCTAAAACAACATCACCACTACAGAACACCACAAACATATAAATTATCAAGGGAAACATAAAATCTTATGAGCAGAAGGAAATAAAATAAAGAGTAACCCATACATTTGCTTTCTTGAGATAGATGTCAAAGGATTAGACAAGGTACGAAGGCACGTAGCTGGATTTATCTTCAACTTTGCATAGATTGGAGACACAAAGCTGAAGTTTGTGGAATACAAGTAAGATTGCTCAGTTTAATCTTTGCTTTTGGAAGAAGCTGGAGGCGAAAGCACAGCTGAGAGCTGGCAGGACCATCCTTCTGCTAGCAACACGCACAACTGCAGTAACTCTTCGTTTATCTCCTCTCCCAGCCTGGCAGGGATGGCAGCTGTGTGTATTGAACCACATTCCAACTCTGGTCACACTGGAATGAATCCAGGGTCATGTCATTGACTTCAATGAAGTTATTCTTTATTCGTGCTATTCTTTATTCGTGCTTGCTAGCTGAGAGTCTGGCCCATTCTATCTAGGTAGCAATATCTAATAGAGAAAATACTGCCAAATTAAGGGAACAAGAAGAACCAAACTATGTGACATGTAGAGGAAACACTTTACATTATAAGGATTATAGAGGCCCTTTGGTTTAAGGACTTTATCATCATTTAAAGGACAGTTGGCCGAAATACATTTCTATATATGCCTAGATTTTCTTATAAGCCTCATTTGCTATTTTATAAACTGAAAAGAAAATGTATTGATTTTAACATTATTGAAATAAAAATGCTGCAGTTTGTTCAACACAGAACACCAATTCATTATACATCTATGAGCAGGGCTCTTCATTTTATCATTTCTTCCACATCAATTAAGAAGGCCTCTCTGGCTGAAATATGTTGGGTTTCTTGGTTTTCTCTGTGGGACCACTTTTCCTTTGGTGCCAAATTCAGTTTTGGGAAAAACGCTGTGTTTTGCTCTGCTGGGTAAACCCAGAGTGTCCCTTCTGTAGTGACCAACAAAAGATAGAGAAAAGGAATCAAGGTAAGGGAAATTCATCATCACTGTATTATTTCCAATAAGGTCAGATTAATTCTCAGCATGGCTCGATGATACAGTATATCTGACTTTAGAGATGCCAATAGCGTAACAAAAACTCTGCAACCAATGATAGAAGAGTAGCAAAAAGTTATAGGTTTACTCCAGAAGTTAGTTTGTTAAAGAAATACTGACATTTACTTTTCAGCAGGCAGTGGACTGAATTGCCTCACCTCTGGTTGTACAAAGTTGGTATCATCCCGTGTTACGTGCTCTGACTAATGCAGCAGAAATGCACTTGTATGCCCACACCTCATCTGGGTGCTGTTTGTGTTGCTGCACGATCTGGAGGCGCCTAGACAGAGAATGAGTGGTGATGGATCCACCAGGGACGGGGTTTCTCCTATACCTAGTTAGCAGTAACGTGCCACTTACTCATGATTTTCAGTTAACCTTTGGATTTCACCTGGACCCACCAGAATAGAAATTTATAAACTGATTCAACACACTTGCCAAGAAACAGAAACATGAAGTTGCCTGCTTGTTAAGGAAAATGTATGTTAAATTGAGAAGGGTGTTGGATTGTTTCGGGTAGCTAGAAAGAGCTGTGGAACAATCCAGACAGGATTTAAGACAATTTTTTTCATTTATTTATTTATTTATTTATTTATTTATTTTAGAACATGTATCTCAGCTTCTGCTAACATGGAAGTGAACCAAAAAAAGTTGTAGCATATAGCTCTTGTCACACAACATTGTATATAAAATAACACCCTAGGATGACAGGGATCATTTTAGACCATCCTGGACAGTTCCCACAAGGAAGTGAAAATATCACAAGCCTGGAGTTGCAAACTGCCTGCTCAGGTTTGGACTCCTGGTCTGGGTGTCAACCCCTAGAGCTCTCCCAGAGAAATCCATTTCATTGTTCCTATGCAAGAAAGAGCAGGTTATTAATGTTTCAGCTACAGAAATGATCCCCCCGTGCTAGTGCAATGGATCTGTTAGAATTAGTCCTGTAAATCTGCATCATAATGGACAATATTCTCTTAAACTAATTTCCTGCAATCATCATTAATTGGCCAGCTTTCTAACACCTGGTACCAACAGATTTTTCATCCAGCAAGTGCAGTGCCACACAATGGTAACAGCAGGTTTTAACCTAATCCCTCTCCATACACAAACAAACATCAAATGTGCCTGTAACAAAGACACACAGACCAGCCTGACATTTGCTGATAACTCCCAGGAGATTCTCTCTCAGTACAACTAGTCCTGCTCAAACAGATTTTCCAGTGGAAAAGATGATTTGAAATAATTTCCAACCAGACTAATTGCACCACTTGAAAAGAACATCCTTCTCCTCCTCAGTGTACACATATATTAGTCCAGCTGTAAATGCAGCTAACACTTTGTGAAGTTTTCCAAAGCAATAATTATTTCATCTTAGGAGAATTCACAACAGCTTGCTCGATAATGAAGTTATGCAGATACATATACTTCATGCAAAGTTGCACACACACACACACACGCACACACATACACACACACGCACAAAATAAAAAATAAAAAAGAAAAAAAGTAGGCATTTAAAACTGCTTTTAAATTCCACTCACAGTTTTGAAGTTCAAGCACAAAACTTCTTGCTTTGCATCTGTAGCTCCAAGCTGTCTGTAAAGATAACACAGTCCATCAGATATCCTGGTTTTGTTTTCCTGCATAAAAATATCATCTGTCACAGGCACAGGAGCTGACTTCAAGGACCAGCCCCTTCGGCGGAGCACACCAATCGGGAGACCCCGGGAGCACATGTGGAATGCTGCTTGCCTGCGCGCCGGTCACGGCCACGGGCAGCATCTGCTCCGTGGGACACGGCTGCCAGATGAACTCGGGTGTCAATGAAACACGGCGCTGGAGGTGCCACGGCCCCCGGGGGTGCCCGGGGGTCCCCAGCCCAGCCGCGGGAGGCTTTCACAGAGCACCTCAGTGCCACTGCTCCTGCTCCACCAGCCATAGGGACGCCAGAGCCCGAGGCCAGGCGATGTGCCTTGCTCCTTCTGGCGTTATTCTTTAATCTTTTAATAAGAATAATCCCATTTACCATTATATTAAATGCTTCTTCACTTTTTCTCTTAGTTGCTATTCTAACCCCATTTATGGCTTTATATTCCAAGCCTTGTCCCAGGAAAACCATGCCTGTGGAAAAGTCCTGGGCATTGAAAGCCCCTCATATCAGGGGGGCTGGCAGTGCTCCTAACCCTTGGGTCAGCCTCACCTGGGATTTTCTCCCTTTCCTGATGCTCTAGGGCTGTCTGCCCACAGGTCCCTGCTCCTCCTGCCTCTACCACAGCTGCCCGGCTGTGCTGTGCGAGCTCCTCACACGCAGAGCTTTGCTCTGTGCCTGTCAGTCAGAGAGGTCATTTTCTTCTTGCATCTGCTTAACTTGGCGACACTTAAATGCGAACCGCTTAGAAATCGTACTTAGGGACAGAGACCCGCAGCTTCCCTGCTCCCTGCGTGCTCCGCCCTCGCACAGAACGGGGGTGAGAGGAGTGCGTGTCTCCTAATGCGGGTTGGGAGGCAGCAGGAACACAGTGCTCAAAGCCAAAACTCAGACCATGCATAGCTGAGCCCGATGAACTAACATCTGTAGAGCTGTTTTCACTCCTAGAAGGGCAAGTCACAACATGCTGGGAAGGGAAACCAGTAAACACACAGTGCAAAAGCCGTGCCTTTTCCAGCTGAAGTGAGAGACCTAAGGGCCTTCCCCCCTCGCACCTCTCATAACCTCACTGCTGGCTTTGTTAACTCAGAGCAGCAGCTTTACTTGATCAGATAGCTTCACTTTTGCGTTCAGCGTGCACGTTAGAGTGGACTGGCTGTAATAAAAACTGCTGGTTTTAGTATGTAAATAACTTGTTGGTTTAATTAAATTAATTTTGCCTCTAAATTCTAGCTTAGTAGATTAGTAATTCACTAAAGGGTCATTTTACAATGTTTTCTGATGGTGGATTGTTCAGGCTGGTTAAAAACCTAGACACAGGTCTATTTTGCACCCTCAGAAGCCACTGGTTTCTCAGAGGAAAAATTCCCACAGAATGTCACTGAGGCAGGACGGACTTCGGTCAGTGAAATAAGTTCCCGCCGGATTCAGGGTGGAATTTCCCATTTCCAGAGGCTAAGGCCAGCACACCCCAAGCAGGAAATAACTCTCCGTTAGCAAGAGCCAAGAACCTTAGTGGAAGTGCTTGCTTTCATCGGCCGCCGGTGGGGCGGGGAGGAGCGAGAGGGGCCGTCTTTGGCGTGTGTAAGGTCTTTTGCAAAGCTGCAACAAAGAGCAAACTTGTTTCCAGTTCCCAGCCGGGAACAGTTTGTTCAGAGGTTTCCGAGGTGGGAGCAGCTGGGGTAAGGTTGGCCGGAGGTTTTCCTGCCTGATCCTGATCCTGGTTCCGCACCCAGGGCTGGGCAGAGGGGTGGAGCTGGGTCAGCCCGCCTGGCTCTGCCTGGGGCTGGGACAAACCTTCCCCCTCTTTTGCTGCTGAAGAAGATGCCCCGTCTGGAAGCACTTCGGAGGGAGAGGAGGAGGAAAAAATGTTGAGCCTTGTAAAACGGGTATTTCCACTATGTCTGAGGCCTTGCTGGGGTGATGCAGGGGAACCTGAACAGAAACCTTCCTGTACAGCCAGGGCAAAGACCCGTTCAGAGGCTGCCGGCTCTGTTACTCCAGCGTCCTCACTGGCTTCCCACAAGCTTTCAAAGGGTCTCGCTTCAATTTTCATTTTTTGATCTTGCACTAGGTCAAACCTCCCAAAGAGACAGTTTTGCCCCTTCCAGACCCATGCTCACATGGAAGTACCAAGTAGGACTGTGAATCTGCACTGGCACATGGGAGAGCTGCCTGAGCCCTCTGTCTATGGGTACCTGCTGTGGCTAGAGAGGGGGTGGCACAGGTAGCCCAAATTTGCATTGGGCCTGGGAAACTCAGCCTGATAGATGGTGTTTAACAAGCAGCCAAGCCAGGCTTTGAAAGCTAACCACGTACACACATAAATGGCTGGGATTTAACAAGTCACCTTACCACAGCAGTGCGAGATGGACAGTCCTGATATCCCTCTCAGCCTATTTACTTACCAACACTCTCTTCCCTGCAAGATAGGCGTGCCATATATTAATCCCCAGCTCTATTGCATCTCAGTGACCAGTCTCTTTCTTTGACTCCCAGCATGTATTTTTTTCCCTCTCCTTTTAGTCCTGGTTATGCCTAACTGTGTCCTACTAAATTTCTACACTTGGTATTTACAGACTGCAAATATTTGTAGGTTTATCACATTGCCTGTGAGCCACCACTTCACCAAGGTCTCTGTATATTTTTCCTCATTAATCAGTTCCTCCAGACTCCCTATTTTTTGCTGCTCTTTCCTGTAGTTTGCAAACTTTTTTTGGTTTTAAAAGACAGCATAGGGAAGTTTAATTCTCATTTATTTAAAGAAGAGCAGTAGCTGGATGAAATTAAATGCATATTAGGGAGAGTTTCAGGCAAACTTGCATTTGAGATGGCCAACTCTAAACTTCATACTTGTTACCTCCTATTTGTCACATTTGTTTGGATCACTAGAGTTTTATGCTGCAAACATTTGCATCCCCTTTTGTCAAACACACTAATACATAATTCACTGTCCTGGATAAATTCATTGACTTACATGAAGCCCCCTGGACATGCAGGTACGTGTGTGTGCAAACAGCTGTGTGATTGCCGTCTCAGGAGGAGACCTTCAGCGGTACCTGGAAATCCAAATTGCAACATTGCCGGAGAAGTGAAGTCTTCTGCAGCTGAAATGCAGAGCCCAGGAGGAGCTTCAGCCGTGCCTGAAATACCAGTCACAGGCGGCTGCTGGGTCAGTGGTCACCTGAGAAGGTCGGTACCTGTCTCTGTCTCTATATCTCCCCTGCATTACCCCAAGGCCAAAGTGCAAACAGGCATCTGAGTAAAGAGAAATGTGTTGCAACATCCTGTGAATACGAGGTGTCTCTGCAACCTTTGCCACCAGACACTGCGTGGTTGCCTATGGCACAAATTGTACTTTACTCTGCTAAGGATCCCGCTCGAACCTCACTATGTTTACTAAGACTTAGTGGGAGCTGAAGAATCAAAAAATAACCCCCAGAGAGTTTAAATACAGTTTGATTATTCATGGGAGCAGCAGGGGAATGGTAAAATTCTCCTGGATTTGTTGTGAGCCTCTGGCATTGCACCAGACTGCTGTTTTCCAACCACTCTCTTTTCTTGGATGCCCTTACATCCAGACTGTAACTTTAGATAAGTGAAATTCTGCATAGATGATGAAGAAACAGAGGACAATTCAGAGCTGCCCTCCATCTGGTGTATTTTGGGTACTTTAAGGAGTTTGACTCCTTACAGATCCTGGAAAAAAAGTTAAATCATGCACCTTTTGTATAACTCACTCTGCCAGGGACTATTCCCTGTGGACTCTGTCCGCAGTGCAGCAGACAGCAAGAAAAAGGTCTGTAATTTTAGTTTAGGTATATTTGAGCTCATTTTTATTCACATGAGCTACAGCAAGTTGTAGCAGGGCTACAGATGACACTTCAGCTGCAGTGTTTCCATTAAGCCTGATTTACCACTCAAAAGCAAACAAAAGCAACCTAAAAACCAACAAGATAAAGGCAACAAAATAAGAATTTAACAACGATATCTACTTCTCTTTGCAATAGTTTTAATGGTCTTGCGGTTTAGGCCTGTTTTATGGTCCTTTTAATTTCATGAAATGTGTGGCATGCTGTCAGTGTTTTTTCCAGCTCTTGAAATAACCGATAGGCAGAGTGCTTTATCAAAAAATCTCAGAGCAAGGATTTTTAAACAATACCTGAAGTGAATTCAATCTTATCATGTTGCTCTAGAACAATTTCTTAAGAGTATGAAAATGGAGAAAAACAAATTCTTATCTGAAATTCTTCATAACTTATACCAAGAAAAGAATGCCTTCCAGCTGGTCTGATTAATAGCTAATATGTCATATAGTGATATCAGCATCACAAACATGTTTCATTTTTCCCTAGATAGTTTCAGTTAGTAGCTAGAAGTATCACCCAGGTCAGAAATTATTTAAAAAAAATAAATATAATTAACTGCTGAACTGCATTTCCCTCTCAGAATCTAAGGTCAAAGTTTTGGTTTAAAAGTTAGGTTTTTTTCCGGTAAAGTTAGCAGATTTCAGCTGCATAAAACCAGAACTTCGAGGATGAATCCAAATATTCTAGACTGAACTTGTGAGGGAAACTGTTTATGTGAATCAGCTCAACCAACTCCCCTCAACAATAGAGCACTTGTAAGAGCGATAGCACCGTCCACTTTTCATTAATATACAGCTATCAGTGTGGTGAGTCACACTATAAAGCATTTAACAACTGTTCTCATAAATACCATACACCATCTGTTAACTGAATCAAAAGGCTATGTGCCAGTTTTACTTTGGGATAGAAAGGTCTGCTTTAAATTTACACCAATAGTCTCAGGGTGCACAGGTATTACAAAAAATTAGTATAGAAACATGTCATCCCACCCAACAGTACATCCCCAAAAGTACATTGGAGAAAAAAATTTTATCCAGTGGGATAATTTGACATTATGCTATTTGTTGTCATTGCTAGTCAGAATTATAGGACTTGAAATTTCATTATGCATGTCAAGAGACGTCAATCTTTTTTTTTTTTTAATATTCTTAGGGAAGATGCCTACACTAGGTTTCTTACTAAATTATATTGAAATTAAGTTTTCTGACATGCTCAAAATACAAAAAAAAAAATTTCTTCTGAATTTGCTGGAGTGACATGAAATACTCTGCTTCACAGCAATTCAGTTTGAGATTCCACTTGGCGACAACATCACCTCATCTTGCAGGAATGCTGGCTCCTGCCACCATCCCATCACTCAGGCTGGACACTGATTGGGTCACACAAGAAGGCCTGGAAGTCCCCTGATGCAGCTCACTCAATGACAAAGCATGGGAGACTTAACAAGAGGAAGCTTTGGACATTATCGCTGCATTGGCAAACACTGCACAGTTGGAATTCAATTTCTGTAAAACTCAGACAACTCAGACTGCTGAGGTTTATTGTCCTGATATAGAAGTTAAGGGCGTTTTAGTGGGAAAGGGTTTGAATGCTAATAAGATGTATTAATTAGTCTAATGAAATGTACTTGTCAGAACACACTTCTCCCCTGCTACCCATACATTTTTCAGTTTCCATTTCTAAGAAATAAACCAATTATTATCTAAACCCTTTCACTGAACTGCCTCCAGTCAATTATAGAGTGTGAACTTAAACTGGCTGCACTCCAGAGGTTATAGTGGGAGGGAAGGAACAGTGGAGGTGATGGAGGGACTGAACGTGACTGGAATATCCCATGGGGAGCTGCTGGAGGTGAAGATGTACTATAGTGTGCAGGCCCAAAGGAAAAGATATGCAAGAGGTAAGCAGGAACAAATCAATATTTAGAGCATAAAAATAAAATCCTACCGAATGATGTACATCTCCTTTTCTCAAGTGAATGTTAGAAAAACTTGTTCAGAGGTTTCCCAGTGCACAGTTCAGAACAAGGGCTAAAAAGTCCGGGGGGAGGTAAACTTATGCGCAACTTACATCTGTCCTGCCCTGAGGTAACTGTGCCCCTCAAAGAGCAAGAGTTGCGTTCTAAATGCAAGCAGAAAACTCTACCTTCTAAAGGTTCCTGTTTCTCCACCCTCACCCTGTCAGCTGGCTACAGCACTACCCCATTTCTGAACACCAGCTTCACAAAGTACTTCACAGATTTATATGGAAAAGCCTTCCACATTCCCCATACAGAAATGTTGGCCTACAGATGCTGACACCATCAGCTTTGACCAGTTTTGCAAGGCACTGGCAAAAGTTTTAAAAAGGAATACCGAAGTACTGAAAACCTCAATGAACCCTGCAAAGAAATACAAAATTGAAACCACTTCCCTCCATCGTGACAGACGCTCCATTGCTAGTGATAAGATCTTTCTTTAATTATAAACCTGCCAGCAGCAACACTCTTGTGTGTTTATTTTCTGCACTGTTTTTGATGATTGTGCTTTTCTGGTTCACAAAAGCAGCTATATACATTCTGGCTTATTTGAGACTGGTGGCTAAAGCAGTAAGAATTCATATAATGTCTAAGAGATTATCATGTGCAACTATGAACAAGAAGGACAGCCCTTTTGTCCTCAGACAATTTTTGCACAGGGTAAAGCTCTCAGAAGTGGAAGTGGGAGAGGATACAGAAGAGAAAGATACCCTGTTTCTTCCTAGTCTAATCACAATTGTTATATTGAAAGCAGACGCGAGATAAAATGACTGCATGAGATCTACCAAAACGGCCCCAGCCTGTGTGGGGTACATGCTGCAGCAGTCCTTCAGCACCTCTGGAGGGCTCACGCCACTATTCTTTATTTGCTATGATATACTATTATTCATTATCCCATTTAATGAAGTGTTCCTGCTTCTTAGAGCACCAGCTTCTTTATCTAGCATAAACATTCTGGAAATTAACTGTATTTTAAAAAATCACTTGAACCAGTTTGGTTTATGCAGTTGTGTTTCTGTTCACCTCCTCCTTGATCATCTCTGTCCTAAAGCAAATGTGTCACAGTGAGACAGTTCCCTGTCATGCCTCCACACACCAGTTCCAGCACGACAGAACAGCTCCGACCCTTCAATCTCCCAACCAGATCTTCCCAGGGACAGACTTCTGGCTTGGTGCTCAGGTTTCTTGAACTCACAGAGCAAAGGTAGAGCTGTGGCCTGGAGTTTCATCACTGAGTCCTGGGTTGCAGCCTGTGTGCTCCCTGAGAAGCAAAGCCCCCAGCCACATATCTTTAGAGCTGAACTTTCAATCCTGTCAGAATCAAACAGAATTCGGAATTCTTGAATCTGTCAATAACATTGAGATCTTGTTCTACGAGAGTATTAAAAAGACTGAATGTGCCAGATCAGGCTCAGTCTCACCACCAGCGCACATATTGTGAGAAACACGTGTCCTCGCCATGCTCTGGGCAGAGCTGAACTACTTCTGCCTTTGATCCAAGCAAAAGAAGGGAAAGCGGATGCCTTAGAAGCATGCCAGCCATAGGTTCATGCACTATGCTTGCCAAGATCGCATGGCTTTCTGCTTTTGGCACAAAGTCATGGCATGCTCTTCTCTTTTTGGCAAGTGGACACATCTTGGCAATGGCACATTTCAAGCTTGTGTGTGCTTGCAATATGCATGGAAAATGTACTGTCCCAACACCCTACATGACTCCTGCAGGAAAAATAATTTTTTTGCCAGAGGAGCATTCTCAGGAACATATCATAAGCTCACAGAAATGCTGGTTGAGAAGGACGTCTGAGGTTCACCCTGCAGCTCTATTGCCAGCACTTGGTCAGGTCAGTCATGCTTTTTCTAATGGAGTTTTCAGGACCCATTCCAAGGATGAGGATTCTACCACCACACTTACTAGGCTCTCAAACTGTTTCCCAACTGTTTCTCTTCTGAACCTCTCAGAACACAATCTGTGGCCATTGCCTCTTCTGCAAATGGGCATCTCCCGCTTCCAAGAATCCTTGATTCTGTAGTCTTTGTAATACCCATTGGCACACCTGTGGGCTGCTATTTCATCACCTCTTAGTGTTCTTTGCATCCTAGACACCTCAGCATCTCCTTCAGGTAATGGGCTTTAGGCCCAAAACTGGACACTATTCCAGATGGGCCAGTGCCAAGCAGAAGGGATAGTAACAGTCCTTGCTATGCTGGCTTTGGTCCTTGCAGTGGAGCTGAGGAAGCAGTCTTCTTCCTCTGTGACGGAAACTCATGTTGGATCATATTCAACCTGGCGCCTGGGTCCTTAGGTTCTTTTCAGTGGGGCCAGGCTGTTGGTCAGCCAGCTGTTTCCACCCCGTTCTGGTGCAGGAGTCATTCTGCCACACACACAGGGCTTTGCCCTTTTCCTTGCTGAAGGGAAAGAGGAATGGACTCTCAAGGCTCTCAAGGTTCTCAAGATCATGTTGAACTGAAACACAGGAGTTGAGTACCAGCTTTTTTACTTCACCTCCAACTAGCTTATTGTGAAGTTTTCTGTTATTCATTTCAGAGATCATTTTCAGTATTGAACCTTTAGTGCTAGCCACAAACTTCAGCTAGAATTATGGAGGCTTCATGCCTCTGTAAAAGTGACAAAACTGAGCTATTTTATCTTAGAAACATAGAATAGTTCAGGTTGGAAGGGACCTTTAAAGGTCATCTAGTCCAGCCACCCTGCAATGAGCAGGAACATCTTCAACTAGATCAGGTTACTCAGAGCTTGATCCAACCTGGCCTTGAATGTTTCCAGGAATTTGAAGGATTTGCATTCAGGAAGAGAAACAGAAGAAAGTACATAGAGAAGCGAATGAGGTAGATCTTGTTGATATTACACATTCAGGGACAGTCAAAGTCATAGAATCGTGGAATCATGGAATCATAGAATCATAGAATCATTGAATGGCTTGGGTTGGAAGGGGCCTTAAAGATCATCTAGTTCCACCCTCCCTGCCATGGGCAGAGCCGCTAGACCAGGTTGCTCAAAGCCCCATCCAACCTGGCCTTGAACACTGCATCCACAACTTCTCTGGGCAACCTGTTCCAGTGCCTCACCACCCTCACAGTGAAGAGTTTCTTCCTAACATTTAATCTAAATCTACTCTCTTTCAGTTNCTTCCTAACATTTAACCTAAATCTACTCTCTTTCAGTTTGAAGCCATTCTGCCTCATCCTGTAAGAAATTTCTTTCCATCTTTCTTGTAAGCTCCCTTCAGATGCTGGAAGGTCACAATTAGGTCACTCAAAAGCTTTCTATTTTCCAGGCTGAATGATCCCATTTCTCTCCGCCTTTCCTCAGAGGAGAGGTGCTCCACTTCTCTATCTTGGTGGCCTCTTCTGGACTTGCTCCAACAGGTCTATGTCCTTCACGTGCAGGGGACCCCAGAGCTGGATGCAGCACTCCGAAGTGGAGCAGAGTGGCAGAATTCCCTCCCTTGCCCTGCTGGTCACGCTTCTTTTAGTTTAGCCCAGGACACGACTGGCATTCTGGGATGCAATCACACACATTGCTGGCTCATATCCAGCTCCTCATCCCCCAGCATCCCCACGTCCTTCTTGGCAGGGCTGCTCTGGATCTGTTCGTCCCTCAGCCTGTGTTGATACTGGGGGTTGCCCTAACCCAGGTGCAGCACCTTGCACTTGGTCTTGTTGAGCCTCATGAGGTTCCCATGCGGCCACTTCTCCAGCTTTTCCAGGTCCCTCTGCATGGCATTCCATCCTTCCTATGTGTCAACTGCACCACTCAGCTTGGTACCATCTGCAAATCCGCTGAAGGTACACTCAGGTCATTTGAGTGTTCTTGTGCATGTTTATATGCTTGAATGCTGTAGCCTTTTTTTATGTATTATAACCCTATCCTGAAGTGTAAAAGCATGTGGCAGGATGCATTAAAACTCCTGATACATTAATTGAACTTTACAATCACATTGAACGACTTCGTTGCAACTATACACTCAAATTTCGTTTCAACTCCATTTTCAATATTGTTACTGCAGGCTGCTTTAGTCAATATAGTCGCATTTATGGAATCCAATAGATTGTAAAATAGAATTGGCCTTGTCATTAACATTGTCTCTCCTACGAAGTGGGGAACATATTGTTCACAGCTCTTTCCAGAGTCCTCACAGAAAAAGATCACAGAAAATACAAGCAATTTTTTCCTTTAGCTAGAGAAAACATTTCAAGAGAAGATGGCGAATGCTGTCACACTGGTGTTAAAATCAGACTGTGGTGGTCATAAGAATAAGAAATTCTATGGATTGAGACAGAGAAAAGCTGCTTTGTTCTTAACATATCCACTTCTATTTTCCAGAATGCTGCAGCAAGCTCAAAGTCTCTGTATTTCTTGCAGCAAAGTTGTCAGTAATGGCTTCTGCAGCAAATTTTAACTGTAGTAGACCTTGTACAAAACTTGTGCAAGTAAGTATTATTTTTATTTGCATGCACATGAATTACTGATGCATGCAATGATGACAACAGCATTTCACCACGTGCCTCACTTCAGCAAAGTGATACTGAAATACTCAAGAAATAGCTAAAAGCTGGGCACACAGAATTTGTTATAAAATGCAGAGCACTAAGAGGATCACTAAACACAAAAAGGAGAGAAAATTTTGGAAGAAAACCAGAAGTAACAAGCACGGGGTTTCTGTATCCCAGTATGTAGATTAAAACTGTAGACCAGTGGCCTTATTAGAGTACAGTTCGGAGCTCTCAGCAATGTGTTATCTCTTGCACAAAATAACACCTGTCAGACACAGCCTATTACTTGTAGTAAGAAGGATGTACAAAGAGGGCATGCTCAGAGAAACACGGAGTGAGAGATGTTCAGTTCTCACTCAGGTACACAATGAGCAGCAATCACCACAGCCTAGTCTATAATCCAATTGCTCTTGTTAACTACAAGATTGCTGCATCCTCCAGTCTCCTGAAACAGCCTCCTGCAGACTCATTATAATAAGACCTGTTTGCTAGATTTGTAGAAAAAGGAGATGTTTTATCATCTTTAAACACAGTCCCAGAGCCACCGTCCATGTACAATCCTTTTCCTGCTCTCTGAGATATTACCTTTTTATGGTTTCTGGAGTCCTGCTATTAGGTCTGTATGAACAGTAGCAAAGGACCTTTGAGATATCGCAAATTCTTTAATGTGTCATCCTTACAGCCAAAAAGCCCTTTGAGAAAAGACAGTGGATAACTGAGAAATGCAGGAAGTAAAATACAGAGTCCAGCTTGGGTAAAAAAAGATGAAGGCTATGTTTTAAATGGGATGCACCACACCAGTATGTGACAAGGCCAAAGTATTTCATTTAGGTGAGGAGTGGTGAGCTCAGCTTTAAAAGAGGATGGCAAGAGATAGCTAGATCCTTAAGCCATAGAAAAGGTCTTCTTGGTCTACTTCTCTTCCCACTGGAGAATTATAAACATGAAGGAAGCATTAAGCCCAGCTTTTATGACATCTGCTCAAGAGAATGTCTTTTGACGAGGCACCAAGAAGAGATCTCATGGTATCGCAACACATTCCGATCCTGTGAGCGTGCAGCATTTAACTTTTTCTTACATAGGGAAGCACATCCTTGGAGATGCTGTTCTCAGCAGGCATCTCCTCTGGGATAGCAGGCATGCAGCCACCAACAGTGCTGCTCAGCTCAGCTTAACCTATGTAGTAGAAGGTTGAGAGAGAGCCTCAGGCACCTCAAGTGTTGGTCACTGAATAATTTGCCCTAAGTACAAGAGCATCACCTTTCGATACCTGAATGCCAGCATGCCAGCTGGAGGAGGAGGATGGCGGCAGTGGGCTCCTGACATCCCCAGGAGTCCCGTCCCTGGGACAGCCATCACCATGCAAATCTGGATGTGCTCCCTCTTCAATGCTTACTGCCTTAGCAACGTGGAAGACCACAGAGACAAATGTGGAACAACTTACCACTGACATTTGATCTGGGGGAAGACGCAGTACTGCTAACATTTCCTGGTGTGCGTGTCTGGAAGAAGAACAACTTCCAGTGCAAGTAATGTTGTACATTCATCCAAAATGATGTGTCAGTAGTAGTAATAAATCACCTGGCTGCAGCTACAGCCACCAACCTAATGCCCATACAGCACAACAGGATGCAAGATTTATTAAATTGGACTCCTGTAAACCAGGCAAAATCTTAGGCTGTGGCAACAGATTTATTTTTCTGGGTTTTGTAGTGCTAACACTGGCTAGACAGCACAATCTAGCTCTGCGTAGCTGATCAGCCTTTGTCTTTTGCTCTGTCTTCAATAGGACCATTAAAATGGCCAGCCCCAAGTTACAGTTCCAGCTGTTAATGAAAAGACTTCACTTCAGACAAAAAAGAAAGCTATTTTCCAATTTTTATAAATCAGCACATTCACTCAGAGATGCCTTTCATGTTATAGCTAAAGTTCCATTGCTGTGGGGAATTTTAAAGAAAGTTTGTACAAGTTGAGGGAGCTTGTCTGGCAAATAAGGTGTAAAGGTCATATATAAAATGTAAAACAGTGCCTAGATGTTATCTGAAGCAATATTCTGAGACAACAAAAATCTGGCCTCAGAATCATGTCTGCAAAAGAAGAGCTGGCAAAGTAACTTAAGAAGTCCTGAAATACTGTCCAGAAATTTTTTTTCTTTTTTTTACATATCGCTGTGGTCAAATTAATGAAAAGCACTTTGGAACTGCTGGATTAATTTAAGTCACATTCTGGTAATTATGTTAGGAAAATGAGGGAATCTAGAAAATCTAAAACATCATCTCCTACTCATTTTCATAGTAAAATGAGAAACCATTTGAATCCTTGCCATATTATTGAAACAAGATATTTTTATCAATTCAAATAGTTAGGAAAAGATTCCAAAAGCCTTTAGGTGCCTATGGCATAGCTCAAGCAGAATTTAGATGCCTGCATTCAAGGGAGTGAGTCACAACAATTCTGCCCGTGGCAAGCATACCTGAAAGGCACCTAAGTTGTCATCAGTAAAGTTATTCAGGCACCTAAAGTACTTCTAATGTGTATTCCCAGAGGCCTTCTTATCTTGGATGAGATGAGTGTCTCAGCAGATATTTTGTTTCACGGTGTGTTTAGGCATTCTCTAACTAGTTGGTGGGCTGCCTAGAATCCTTTGTTTATCAGGGATGGTTACACAACACCCAGCCCGTGCCAACACCACTGAGCTCAGCACAAAGCAGGGAGTTCATGCGCCTGCTGCTATTCCAAAGTCATCCGAATGAACACCCCTGTGGAATGGTGTCCATCACCTGCACTAGGTGTAAGGTGAGGAACAGTACCATTACTGCTAGGCATCTTCTTTTAACAGAGTTATTCACAAGCTGCAACTGAAGTGGCTGCTGGAACTACTGAAACAAACCAACTGAAGTGGTTTTCAGAGCTATAAACCACCCTCACTCAGCTGTCAGAATCCCTGGGACAGGGAGAGAGAGCTTCAGACCCATCTCTTGTCTCAGCATTTTCTCTGCATCCCTTTGCTTGGCACCCTGGCTGTTGTACATCCCACAGCCTGGTGCCTAACTCTTTTCCTCAGCTGCATAAGATAACTAAGGTGAATAACACAGAACTGCAAATTTCTGCCTCTGACGTGGCACTGGACAGTCAGGTTGGATGTGATCATGCTGGCGTCCCTGTGTAGCTGGGCTTTGGTGACTTTTCATCCTGACATATCTGAGTACAAATTCAGATTCTGGCATCCACTTTTCCAGAAATGCTAAATAAAGAATTTACTGCCATTCATTCCCTGAGATAGTTTTGGAGGTCTTACAGAGCATCAATATGCTTGAAATTTTGTGATTAAAGGGATAATCTGAAACTTTGAGTTATTACTACATAAAAAATAAGGAACTGCTTTTCAAGGACACCCGTTTTAAGACTAAAAGACTCTAAATGAAGCACCCTGGATCACAGCAATCTAACCAAGTATTCCTTCTGCTATACTGAAAATGACCGCACGAGTCTGAAATCATTACCAGGATGTTTTTAGACACTAGACAGCAGAGCAACACTCTCTGTAAATGAGAAATGTTCTAATTATAGACCAGCATTGCAACCAGCAATACAGGAACTGGGGCTACAGTGAGAACCAAATCTCGTATGTAGGTATCTCAGCACTATGGCCAGGAAGGACCAAGGGACTTGTCACTCTGCAGACCCACAGCAAGTGTTACAAGCAGCTGAAGGAGGGAAAGAAAGGGCAGTTTGCATCTGTCATCTGACCACCTGAGGACTGAGGTTTTTTTCCCTTTTGGAATTATCTGGAAGATAACAGCTTCTAGAAGAATGTGACCAGAAATGCGATTAAAAATAGCACATCCGTAACAGACATATCCAGAAACGTTACTGAAAATTGCATATCCTTAACAAACAGCTCTTAACATTGTGAATAAAAATGTTCACATCAGTTGGCAAAATTTTTTCTTTACACGAAAACACTTGGAAATTATTGTGCCCCAAATCATAAGCTATGGAAAATGTTCCTTTGTTTAGGGCAAGAAGAGAGACACAGTAAAATGAATGCCATTATTTCTTTAGGAATCTACTATAATGGTGCTGTTCCCTCTTCACATTTTTTCCACTGTTTGTTTTGGGGTGTTTCCCTACTATGGGTCTGCATACAGAAACTCAAACCCACCCCAGTGGCAGACGCCCAGCAGCAGCCTCTTCCACCTTCTCACAAAGTCCACAGTCCTGGCCACTGCTGCCCGGGACAATCATGCACCACCCCATCCTCCCAAGAAGGGACTGTCACAGGCCCAGGGACCGAGGTTGAAATTAAAGTTACAGCTAACACAGCTTCCACGGGTACCTGAAATGCTGCTCTAATTGTGGCTCTGTGTGTATCCACCTCCCGGTGGCAGCTCTTTGAGCTCTGAAGGTCACGAACGCTCACAAATATTTGGCAGTAATGACCCACCAGAAATGTCAAAGCCAGGAAGTGAAATGCTACACCCACAATTCTCTATGCATTGTATTTCACTTTCACTAAAGCATAACAAAGCAAAGTAAATAGCCTCAGAAAAGTTCATTTAGCCAGTTAGAGAAAGATGGGATTTTTTTTTAGTATGATTCTGTCTTATGTATGTATCCATTTTCTCTGCCTGACCTTTTCCAGATCAGCCTCTGTTGCTCAGAAAATAGGCTGTCTTTTATTCATGCTGGGTTTCCACCCGACATCAAAGAGGTTTGCGTATGTGCACCAAGAGATCAAAGGTGCTGATAATCGCCTGAAATCTGCTTGATTGTGCCATTCAAATTAATATACTGGTAAGAGTTAGCTTCGGTAGTTATTACGTTAAAGGAAACAGTGAGTTTGGGAAGTTTTGCTTGCAGGGTTTGTTGCCATTCACAGGTTTGAGACAAACGCGACAGCTAAATATCCGTAATTAGCCTAACTCTCACACTGATTTCTCTTCTTTAGCGACTGATGCTACATTTAATTTCTTTTCTAAAAAGTGAAATTGCAAAGTAGGAAAAGTTTGCAGCCTGTAAACAGGCACTCTCAGTCTGTTCAGGCTTGAACAGATGCACAATTCATGAACTGAAACCACATGATATAACAACTCAACCTTTTATTGACTTGATGAAGCAAGGCTTATAACTAACAATAGGCTATTCAGACCATCTCTCTTTTCTGATAAACACACTAGGACAAGAAATCATTTGGAATTCTGGTTTTTGAAATACAGATGAACCCAGTTTAGCTCTTACCATAGATGGAAAACATTTTCTGGTTTATTCTTCAGATAATTTTGAGCTTAAAGTTGTTTTTAAAGTACTTCTTCAGCTTTTCCTAGAGAAAGATATTCCAGAGCTTTGGAAAAGCTTTACATTGGTTCATATTCTCCATCAGCTTGTTCATTTCAAGGTTATAACAAAGTTCATCCCCAAAATGGCAGTAAACATCTGTGTTCCTAATTCATGGAATAGTTCATAATATACATGACTCATATTTAATTCATTCAATCCAAGTCCTTGAATCATCAAATGGAAAACAAGAAACATGGAACAAAACTGCTGCAGTGTTTTAAGAGAAAATCAACTTTGAAAAGCTGCAACATTCTGAATAATCTCACAATAATTTTAGATAGTCTACAGCAACAACAAAAAGCAGTAAATCAAGATCATGTTGCAAATTGTGTTGCAATCCATGTTAGATCCTCAGTGGTGCTGGAAAAGCATGTGTCTTCATATATGAGAAACACGCGTATTGAGAAGTGTATAGTTGGATGAGAACAAGTCCCAGTCAATACTGATACAAATTTTGACCTCCTGATTTCACTAGCAAAACTGGAAAAAGTGCTGCAACCATTGCATTAGAGAAGAACAATACAGTGAATGCACAGCAGTTTAAGACCTGCTATGGATGTATTTCTTAATGCAAAGCAGACACTGAATATTTTTGCATGATTAAGAGGCGTTTGGGGAAGGACGCAGCTGCAAAAATGAAGAATATTCAGCCAAATGACTCAGGAGGTCACTGCTGCAGAAACATGTTTTTATTTGGGTGGGAAGCCATTATATATCTGGTAAAAAGGCATTGTGACTCTTGATTTCCATTTAATTTGACTATATAGACAATTAATGCAGAAGTGGAGCATCTCCAACAGGAAGGATTGGTGCATACCAATAGAAACCATGATGTACTCCAGATCGGAGAAAATTCTTTTGGGAAATCCCAGCACAAAGTCACTTGAATAAATAAGCTTTCCGAGAGTTATATCAAAGTTTTAAATTTGTTGGTAGCCTAACTTAACTACAAGCCTCTAGGTTATCCTTGTGTGGGAACTACTTTTGTCTTTTTTGTGGTACTTGGTTGATTTTGTATGACACATCCAAACAGACACGGAAACATGAGCACGGGTGTCAGGACATCTCTGATCCAGTGGGTTGGATGTCCTCTTGGAAATCTGCTGCCTGGCGTTCCCAGTAATGTTTCCATGTGAAATCATATCATCAGGAGAGGAAAACTACTTTCTCCTTCCCTCTTGCCATACTCAGTTGGCTGAGACACTACTCCAGAGTATGGGAAGCCTTAACTTGGCCCCCACATCCAACACGAGCTATGTCAAGCTCCTGGAAAACAAGTCCTGAAACCTTTGGGTAAATTCAGCCCAGCTGAGGTGATATGAGCAGTTCCCATCCCATAAGGCTGGTTTCTCGGATTGCCCTGCAAAAGTAGGGTTGTGGGTCCCTAAGGCCAGCCCTGGCTGCCATAGTGGCAGAGGAGAGCAGTGGCAGCTTGTGGGTGGCCCCTGGGCTACGCTGCCCCATTTGCTGCTCTGCCAGGCACTGAGGGTGCTTGGGATCTCTGCTGTGGACAAAGCCTTGGCACCGAGTCCCTAGGAAGGCACGGTTGCAAGGACACAGGAGTACCCTGCCAGGCTTGCTGCGCACTCCCAGTGGTGTGGCCTTGGTAGAATATTTCCCTGCCCACCTGGAGACTGTGCTTGGGCAAGCGGCATCTGCTGGGAAGCAAAAAGCCACGTGCAGCTCAAGGCTCCTGTAAGTAGTCGCCAAGAACAGAAAAGCCAGAGGTGCCTTGCTGTCCCTGCTGCTCTGACATCCAAGGTCAGCCAAGAAGATTCCACTATCAGTCCTTAAACAGGGACATGAAGAAGCTAGAGCCCCATCTCCCAGAAGAATGCTGGGATTAGTTCTCTTACTTCCCAAGAGATCATTTCTGGTGATTATCTCCTCTACTGCTCTGGCTTTTTGATGTGGGATTGCAAAGATACTTCACATTAACACTTGTGATATATACGTTGCTTTAAAAACAGAATAATTTTTGTGAGATCTTGTAGTCAGACACATTTTATGAAATAAAGAATGTAGCAATGCCGTTATTTGTAAATGGATATTGCAAAGAATATGTGGGTACCAAGGAGAACACATTTCTAATGCAGATCCTGTGCCAAATCTTATATGGTCATAAAATTCCCTAGAAGTATCTTTTCAAATCATTATTGTTTTCTGCCTTCATCAGTTCATGAAAGCTCAAAAGAGCTAACTAAATTTCTTTTGAAAGGAATTACAAATTCCGAAAAATCAATAAATACAACTGTATTCCCAGCAGAACATTTTTATACTGTGCTAGACAAGGATGAAGATGCATTTCCTGTAAACTTAGCTACAAAAAAGACAGCTCAGAGACTACAATTTAATTACTAAGATATAACAAGACATCTGGGGAAATTGCTAGATTGGCAGCCTTTGAAAGTGTTTATAAAGTGATTTTACAGAAAAAAAAAGGAAAGAACTAATTTTTGTATAAGGTATTTTTGTTACTAGGGAAGTTTAGATGTTTATGTGGAATGAGAAGTTTGTCAATATTTTAAAACAGGAAGCAAAAGAGGTTATAAACTAAAAGGCAGATATAACTCAGTAGAAGTATGCTACTTCAGAAAAGCAGGTGTCCTTTCATAGCCAAGTATTTGTTCTTTCTTTATTGTATGGATAACATTTATAGCAGATTCTATAGCACAGTGTTTGTTAACATGAAGAACTAACAGTAGAAATTATCACTCTCTTAGCCTTTGAAAAAATTTACTGAGCAGTGAATTTATCATCAATAACATTTCTGTATAAAATCAGCTTTGCTGATTTTTCCAACCTAATAGTATGTTCCATGTTCTCACAGCATTTATTTTATTATCGAAATAAGCAAACTAATCCTCGATCTTGTTTTCTCTTTGAATTCAAAATGTCTTTTTTTCCATTGTGTTTTTAATGCTGGTGAAATACCATTGGATTTATGGGCAGCTACTCTGCTATAAAACTGATATAGAAAAGAATTAAGCTTTTCTACTCAGCTTTTCTTTTATCACCTCAGATAAATAAGACTTCATAGAAATACACTCTATTTTTTCATGACAGCTCCCTCTTGTCTAGTTTGTTGTTCAGAAGCTTTAGTAGATGTTTATCCAAACTTGGACATAATGGTTGTTCACTCCACATAGATAAATAAAATGTCACCAATTTCCTTTATCCTCCAAATTCACTTGTATTCCTCAAAATCTACAGATATTTTTTGTCTTTAAATCATGGCCTAAAAGCAACTTTGGGAGATGTGTATAATTGGTCAGTGTTGCCAGCTCACCTTGCAAGAGCTGCCCAGGTCTTTGCAACACCAAAATCACAGACTTTAGTTATGAGAGGCCTTGTAAGAGGCACCAGTGTGAAACCAATTTAGATTCATCCCTCCAGATACCAACGGGTCTTCAGGACTCTGATTAATGAATGAAGTGGCAGTCAACTGACATTCAGAGATGCTCCAGGTTTGCTGACTTTCTCATAATGCTGTCACGAGTGGACAGGAGGAAAGCACAGACCTGAGGCCCCTCAGTCCATGAGACAGTAAACTCCCATTCTCCATTCTTTGCATGGCGGCTTCAGGTGTCTGATGACCCAGTCATGTCCAGAGAGATCCACAGCCATCACCTGCGCCACATCAACAAGGGAAGCTTAGAGTACCACATCAGAACGATTTTGCTTCTGGATTATAATGAATATTATGTAACCTGGCAAAATCCCTCTATTGGTATCATCAATAGCTGTGGAGAAATCAGAAATTATGACCTTTTGATCACAGTTGCAGCCAACAACCCTCAGTTAGAAATGTGATGCACAAGGGGCAGCAGTAGCTTGTCAAAACCCCTGCAGATTCTTGACTCGGAGACAATCAAGATTGTGTGTGACACTGGGGCCAAATCATGCTGTATTTCCTGTCCATCAGTGGCTTTTGTCCTCACACAAGCAGCATTCCTAAGCAGCCAGTCATGAAAACCTCCTAGCAGCATTGTGCCATCAAAGTAGCACAAAGTAGCTTGAGTGTCCTGCTGAGTGAAGCAGCCGACCCCCTTGTCTGCCCAGACACAGTTTTGGAAAGATCTGATACATTCCGTACTCACACGATATTCATTACTCATTCTGAGCACAATATAGCAAGTGTTACTCCGTGCTAGGGTGACTACACGTCCTGTACTGAACACTGTAATAAACAGAGTGTTATAATGGCCCTTTGGCAAGAGCTTGTGTCTCTCTCAGTGACAGTATCACCACTAAAGCTATGCCTGTAGGCTTAATCTCTCTGGCTGCTCTTTTTAAGCCGGCAGTCTTTTCTGAAGACCATTTTCCTTCTTTGCTACGTTATCATTTATTACTGACAAAGGGTGAAAAGCTCAAGCATTTGCAAACAAACGTGGTAAGACAGTCCCTGCCCTGAAGATAGCATCATTTACTTTGGATAAAGATAAATTAATTGTTTATTCTGAACTTTTGGCTCCTTTATCAAAACTTTACCCACCCTGCTGCTCAGTCATCAGTGCCAGACCTGTGCCATGGGAGCAGAACAAACCCCAGTCTGACCTATGGGGCAGGAGGGGAGATCACAGCAGTCCCAGCCCTGCACCATGGACCTATAGTCTCATCAGAATCGCAGTCCATGGGAAGTGTCTGAGCAGTGAAAGAAGCAAAATCCCATGGTTTTCCCCTACCACCTGCACTCTACGTTGTGTTGGCCCTCCGCATCTCACATTTCGGATGAGCAGTATCCTGGCTGTCACGGTGAGAGTGGAAGTGTCTTCTCCCCATCCGCCTTTACCTTACCCGTTAAGGCCATCTCATCCACAATGGGAGCTGCAGTGCTGAACATTTCCAGGCAGAGTGAGCCCAGAACTAGGGCTCGTCCCATGCTCAGGTTCTCCCTGTCAAAGACAAGGTGGGGCATGAACTCTGTTAGGGTTTCAAATAGGTCCACACAGGTCCTGGGTCAGCTATAAGATGTAACAGGACAGAAATGGCTGCTGCAGTTCCCCAAGGGCTGGAGGACAGCCAGGATTGCTGCTTGGCACTTAGCAATAATGCCCTGGTTTCTTCCAAATTCAAGAGGTCAGGATCTGCAGCGTGATTGCATTTCACACTGAAACTTCTTCTGTTTTAATATTCTCACCATAAACCAAAAGGAACTGCTCTACATACAAAATACTTGTTTTCTGAAAATCTGAGCTGTTGATACGACCTTGCCTAAAATAAAAGGCATCTCTAAATAATTCAGACTTTGTAAGAAGCTGAGAGGAAACACAGGTGAATCCTGTTTTTTTAAACCTCCATATTAGAAAAGAAAGGCGCTATTAGAGAAAAATAAAATAAACCTCCCAGCAACCTTGTCATTCAAACCTTTTTTTTAGACAGCTGGCTTCACTTTCAAACAAGTTTTATAACAAGAGCAAATAAACTCAAAAAATTTGATGGTAACCATCCAAAGTGCTTGGAGTTTTTGACATGCTTTCACATGTACATCTTGGCTGCTATAAACAGCAGGTTAGTGTCAACGTGCGTTTCTCCTGTCTGTTGCCCTTCTGAGTCCCCAGGAGGCAAAGGCACTTCATATCGGTCTTCCTGAAGGTCACATGTGGTCCCGCTCACACGTTCTGCAAATACAGAGCTCGGTTTCATATCGGTCAAGGCAGGGGCACTGGTAAATGTACCTGTTCTGCAACATCAGAGGAGCTGTTATTATTTCAGCACTATATCGAGATTCAGTCTCTCTGTGTCCTGACTAATCAAACCATGCACAAATTATTTTCTGCTTTCAGCAACTGTGATCTCATTTGGACTTCCTGTATACTTGCAGGAGAATAAAATCAAATGTTATTTGTGAGAAGGTTTGAACCCTTCTCCTGGACTGTGCATTTGTGTAAAGGTTTTTCATGCTTTTTTCCTTTGTGCCTTTGCCCTTTAATAATGTTCTACTTATGACTGGACAAATAGGATGCTTTCTCTGGGACTACGCTAGTCCAGAAGTGCAGAAGTTCAGCCTTTCAAATGGTACATACAAAGGCAAGAAGTGGTACAACCTGCAGGTGCAGGTAGGAGCACCTGAAATTTTAGGTATGCATAAACTGAGGCCAGTGCTGGAGAGAACAGGTCCCACTCCTCACAGTAGCTGTACATTTACATACTCTGACAGGCTTCTGGCAGTAGGCAGCTGAAAATGATGAGCTGTCTCAACAGATTAAAATTAAATTCTATTGAAGAAAACAACATACAGAAATTATGTTTCTGTATAATCTGTGTGATTAAATGTTACTTGTTTCAAAGCTAATGTTTCTGTCACTTTCAATTACAGCTTTTGGAAGCTTTATTCTGCATCATTTAATCTCTTTAAATACCTCTCCTGCTCAGCTTTCTTATAGGGATCGGCACACTTATTATGAATATTGCAGTGCTACTAACTCCTACAATAACATCCCTGACTCTGATTTAAAATAACGTTAATCATATCTGCTCTCCCTTTATGTCTGGAAGATGGAAAAAGGGACAAAATCAAATGGAGTCACATGCTGGAACTTCTTTACTGGGCAAGTTATATTGAGCAGGCTCATGTCATATATCTGTGATAATCAGATGAAAATTTAATAATTTCTAAACAGTGACAGACATTTCTTATACGGGAATGATGCTCAAAGCTTTTTTTTTAAATTTTATTTGCTATTCTAAAAGCTGAAGGGTTGAACATTTTTCATTTGGTTTTGCCATTTCCAAGTTTTGAGACAAACACTGAAACTGAGTTAAATTCTAATGAGGTTAAACAAATTACAACTTGTTCAACTACTTTGAAACTCCTGATGCAAATGAAGTTAGACAAAAATTCTTATATTTGTAGACATAAGAGCATTTGAATCAAAAGCAATATAAAAACTGATCTCCATGTCTGCATTTGGCTGAATATTTTCCTTTATTTATAGAAGGAAATTACGATTTATGTGCAAAAAGGAAGCTACATTTGCAATTAATGAGCAAACGGAAGAAAGCGGGGGAGGGAGCTTTGCTGGCAAAAAAAAAAAAAAAGTTTTTCGCCAAAGGCTGCTCTCCAAGGCGAGCTCTGCCACCTCGTGGGCTGCAGCCCTTTTACAGGGCAGCGCCCTGAGTTGGGGGCAGGAGAGCACAGAGCCGTACAGGGAGACGTGGGTCTGTAAAAAAACCCAAACCACCCAGTACCTAAAATAAACTGTAGAAAAAACTTCAATAACATAAGCGGTTTGAATCATAATTATTAAAATCAGTCTCTCTCTGAAAAGGAAATTATGTCTACAGGGTAGCAAGGTATATCGTTCTAGCTGATTTTTCCAACTGGTGTTCCCAGATTGGAGCTTTTAAAGCAGGATTAGATATAGTGCAGATGCTCAGTGCCTGTATTGCAGGATCCATGCAAGCCCCAGCTCCCTGCAGGAACATGGGCTGCTGTGCTCCAGGCACAGGCCCCGGCACCCTGACCCACAGGTACACGAATCCGTACATACAGCAGAGCATCACGGGTTGCACCCCGGCATGCAGAGGTAGGGGCAGTCCTGGTCCAGCTTTGTGACCCAGATAAACTTTTTTTGTAGATGTTTGTTATTTTTTTCTAACAGAAGGTCACAGAACTATGCAAATCACTGTTTTTTTCAGTTTGCTGACCTAAACAGAAACCTGAATCAAGTTACAAACAAACAATGAAAATCGATCCTCTCTTGTGAAACGACGAGCTGGAAAAATAGTTTGGAACAACCCACAAAACTTCTTCGACTGAAAAGAATAACCACTAAGCAGTTGAAAAGACAAGCTTGGTGATTTCCAGCTGAGAACACTATTTAGTGGATGTTCCTTTTCAGAAATGTTGTGCTGCTCTGACTTTCCTTGCATTTTCAGGAAGCAATAAAATCAAGGCAAAAAAAGCAAATACATTCAGTATTTAGCCCCCAGGCCCCCAGTTTTAGCATGTTCCTTATTCAACAGCTCTACTCAAAGGTGCACAGACAGCTTTGGTCTGTGACTCGAGATCCTAATTGTGACCTTCCTGGCTGGCAGCACCAAACGGGAAGGACTGCTGGAGAAGTGCGGGGAGACCCCTTGTTGTACGGTGGTTCCAGTGTTACCACAAACAACACGTCATCTGGTGGCATAAATACAGCTGTCACACTCACATATATGCTATTTTAGGCATGTAGTTTGACCGACAGTTTGCAGGTAACCTATCACTAGAGGAACAAATAGATTTTTAATGTTTAGTTTAACCATTTAAACTGAAAAGCCATGAGAAATAAGGAAAAGGAGAATGTCCATGGACATGTCACATTTACAGGAACTAACCTTTTTATCACAGAGTTTGACTATTATTGCCTAAACAAACATGCCAAGCTCTCAAAGCAAGTGGTTCCTTTGTCATTTCTCTGCGACAAAACGAAAAAAAGAATGAGCTGGAAGAAAATTCTCAGATATATCCATACTGCTTTGATCACTCGGGTCATTTCCAAAGAATGCTGAGAACTTCAAACATCAGGTGCTTTTGGGAATTGTAACAACTTGTTATAAGACAAATCTCTGAATTTCGAGCACTTGACAAATGGCTAATGAAAACAAGGAGTTAATGGAGATGTGTACAAAACATATGGCTCAATTCTGTTTCTCAACTGACCAAGCACATAGACAATTTTGCCTGAATTACTGGATGTCACTGTGATAGAGTTAAAAAATAAGGGGAAAAAAATGTGCATTTCAACAGATGTTAAACAATATACTTGGAATGACATTTATCTATTATATATTTTACATGATAAATTAAAGATACTGAAGCATCAGGGATTCTAGGTGACTTTGCTATTATAGCTGGTTTAGTGTTGAAGGCACATAAAATAGTTAAAGAGTAGCAGTACATAAGGAAGATGAGATTCTGCTTCATTTATTGATGAATCATACTTTCTTGATGGGGGCTAGAAACTAGCCACACTTCCGTGATGATACAAAAATAGGAAACTCTATGTCTCTACTAAATACTTTTCAATGAGCAGTGCTTTTTTTAATAAAATAGTCATACGAGTTCCTGAGGTAATCCAGATTTTACTGTTAACTGTTGAGAGTTTACACGACAGTTCCTAACATTTGTTTTTACAATGTTCATTTAATGGTATGATTGATGAGATGGTTTTGAGGGTGAAAAAGTCATGTAGGTAGCTTGGATAAGGAATACAGATATTTGTTTACCATTAACCAGTGGCAGCAAGAAAAAGTCTCTAAGCAATGGGAGCAGAAGTTTAAAGATCTCCTGTAGCAGCTGACAAAAACTTATAATTTGATTTCAAGTGAAGAAAAAAAAATCCTGAAGAAAGCCTTTTTCTTTCCTAGCACCACTAGCAGAGCATTTATTATATATAGGACAGTTGTATTTTTAATAAGGACT
Source organism: Rhagologus leucostigma (assembly GCA_013397725.1). NCBI lineage: Eukaryota > Metazoa > Chordata > Aves > Passeriformes > Rhagologus > Rhagologus leucostigma. The sequence continues at coordinate 446,928 of VZTD01002293.1, forward strand.
ACACACTGTATTTGTAGTCACTGAGATTTAAACAAGGGACCTGCTGGCTCCCCAGATACATGGAAACAGCAGGCAATGGAGTCTAGCTCTCCCTCTGCATTCTGTCAGTTGTGTGACTCCTATCTTTCTCACTCGAGAAGGACTGGCTGCTCTAGGAAGTACGATGTGTCACTGGACCCTTTAAAGCATGGCCAGTATTCACCACCATAACATCCATATTGCAATGGGATTATTTTAATCTTGGAAGCAGAGGCACAGCAAGGCAGATTATTTGCATCTTTTCAGGGTGGTTAGGACCAGGAGCAAACTTAGATTAAAACTACTGAAATTCAACATCTCTGTGGCGGTTTCAAAAGGAATTTGACGGACTGCTTCCCTTGGTTTTTGACCAGAATCCACATCATAGAACCGTCCCTGAATCATACAAGTCTGATACCTTAGTCCAGAGAGAGGACAGCAGAGAAATACAGAAAAGGGCCTCAAAGGGCCCACAACACGCCGCCTTCTCTGACTGCAGAGAGGCTCAATTCTGTTTGGCTTGGGGAGGTGAGGCAGTGCTTGCAAGAGGTAAAGTCAGGACAAGAGGAACACACACAGCTGCAGCCAGATTTGTGTCACTTTACCTATAGGGAAATGATCTGATCATTCAGGGCAGTGCAATAAAATCTGTTCTGCACTATAGACGAGTACTTAAATTTTTGTTAACATTTGAATTCTGCCACAGTAGGAAGCTCCTCGTGATGCACATTATTCTTGTGCTGGCCATGATAATAAAACATCCACCTCCTGAGTTTTTTTATGAGCAATAATTTACAATAAAAAAGCACTTTAGATTATTTTTAAACAAAAACAAACCTGTGAGTATATAAGTAGCAGCAGCTATAGCAGAAGGATCTAATTTGTTTTTCTCATCCAGAACCTCATGAAGTGTCATTTTTCTTTTTCATATCCCTGTGCTGTTCAAAACACCAGTTTATAGAGCTTACAAATGCACTTTCCTTTGGAGTCTGGTATGTATTCTCCTGAGGATCTCAGACAATTACAGTAAAAAATAGAAGCATCAATTGCAATCTTTTTGCACAGCATGGTATTACTCCTGCTGAGGTTTTAATTTGCCCCGAGACTGCATCTATCAGCAGATTTTCAAAATTACATTATAAACTGATATTTCATTTGGCCTAAAATTCAGCTCAGTTTCTTGTCGCACCAAGGTTTCCCAGACACCAAAATCAGTGCAATTCCCAAGCTCTCAGGTAAAGGAACTTGGGATTTGGGATTCAAGAGTAATTATGGAACCTTGCTAGACTGGGGAAGCAGCAAGGGGCTAAAAGCCTTCCTCTGCACATCACACTACCACCACCAGCAGAAAGCGCCAGAGTTAGATACAAGACAATATTATATCCTGGCATGCAGGGGAAGAGAACACGGATGGAAACCAGTTGAAGAAAGAGTAGAAAAAATCTCCCATCTCTATTTCCGTACCTTGCCTTTGCTATCTTGTCTAAGCCAATTTTTTCAAGGCCATCTACCGTTCTCTGCAAAATCTGTGGAAATTTTACTTGCAGTGACATGAAGACGGCTTGAAACATCCTCCATTCAAATCACTGGGAACCCTTGAATTTACATAGATTTGAATTAGGTTTCATCTTTGCATTTGCTTTTAATATAATAAAGAATCCCTAGCTGAGGGAGATGGGTTTGTTTAGTCTTGGGAAGAGGAGGCTCAGAAAGGACCTCATTGCTCTCTACAACTCCCTGAAAGGAGGCTGTAGTGAGGTGGGGGCCGGTCTCTTGTGCCATGCCTGCAGTGAGAGAACCAGAGGAAATGGCCTCAAACTGAGACAGGGGAGATTCAGATTAGATAAGAAAAAAGTTTTTACTGTCAGGGTGGTCAGGCAGAGGAACAGTTTGCCCAAAGAGGTGGTGGCGTCACCATCCCTGGATGTGTTAGAGAGGCATTTGGATCTGGCACTGGGTGATCTGGTTTGGGACTTAGGGGTTACAGTGATACTACTGGGTAGACTGGATGATCTTTTAGGTCTTTTGATGATTCTATGATTCTATAACTCTATGTCATTAATGAAGATATTAAATAACACTGGCCCCAGTACAGAACCCTGAGGGACAACACTGACATCCATCAGGATTCTGAGCCGTTGACCATTACCCTCTGGGTGCGACCTTTCAACCAACTCCTTATCCACTCCACAGTCCACCTATCCAACTCTCTCCAATTTAGAGAGAAGGATGTCATGGGGGACCATGTCAAAAGCTTAACAGAAGTTCAGATAGATGATATCCCTAGCTCTTCTCTTGTCCACTGATGTAGTCACTCCACTGGAGAAGGCCACTAGGTTGGTTAAGCAGAACTTGCCCTTGGTGAAGCCGTGCTGGCTGTCTCAAATCATGTCCCTGTCCTCCATGTGCCTTAGCACAACTTGCAGGAGGATCTGCTCTGTGGCCTTCCCAGGCACAGAAGGGAGGCTGACAGGTTGGTAGTTCACAGGGTCCTCCTTTCTAACCTTTTTAAAGATAGGTAAAATGTTTCCCGTTTTCCAGCCACCAGGAACTTCATCCGACTGCCTTGATTTCTCAAATGTGATGGAAAGTGGCTTGGCGACTACATCAGCCAGTTCCCTCACGACTCTGGGATGCAACTCATCAGGTCCTATAGACTTATGAACAATCCTCAGGCGGCCATGAACGTGATCTTCTCTTACAGTCAGAAGCACTTTGCTCGCCCAAAACACAGTGTTTCCACCCAGTTTCAAACCATCTTTCACGATCGGCAAATGTGATAACCACAACACTACAGAAACTTCTGCTCCAAATGAAACTCTGTCCAAATGAACCACGATATAATAGAAGTAAATAGTAGTGATTCTAAGCAGGATCTGAAGACAGCCACATAACACCATAAAATCATAAGAACTGGAAAAAGAGCTACATTGTTGATTTCCTTCAAGGCATTTCCTGAGGCGCTCTGTGTTGTATGAGATTTTCAAAACATTTTACAGAGCAATATTGAAAGGTTCCACAGGTTAACATTTCACTGAGAAGTGATACGACAAACTTCTGATGCTGAGTATTTGACTACAACAAGAAGAATTCTTAGGCTATGTGTCGTTAATTGAGCGATTTTAAAATTCAGGATTTCCTCATATGACATATAAAAATCAAAGATGACATTTGGCCAGATCAAGAATAAAGCAATGATTAAATGAAACGCACTTTGGAACAGAACAAATAATCAGTCCTAAGAGTAGCTCTACATTAATTTAAAATGAAAAAAAAAATCTGTTATTACTTCCGTAACTCTAATCTCATGCTCAATACCTCCAAAATATTTCTATAGAAACTTGTAACTTTTACAAAGTGTAAGTTTTGCTAATTACATCTGACCTCCTCTTGGCAATCCTAATAAAGATAACTGAATTGCAGAATAACTTATTCTAGCATGCCTGTGTGTTTCTTAGTTACCTACAAAATAATTCCAAGGCTTAAAAAACATAAGATGCAAAATTAGAAAGACAGTAGATCAACAGATAAAATCTTGTTTCAATCTCTGATCAATATCTGATACTGCAAAATGAAGAAAAAACCCTGTTCTTAACCACCTGCCTATTTATCAGTTACTGCTTGGGAAGAATGATTCTTTCTGATCTTTTCAGGCAATCTGCTTACTCTTTGATGTATAAGATATAAAAAGCTTTATTTTTAACTTTTTAATAAATTTAACAGGAAATAATTAAGTTTACATAAATAAATCAACAGTGCTTGATTGCTGGAAACAAAAAACCTTTGGACAAACCCTTTATTCTCAAGTCAGAATGACTGACACCAGCATGTACAACAGGGGAACAGAATGCATGGTGCTATATTGATGAATGATGTCAAGAACCTGCACCATATGGCGTTCAATGATAAACACAAGTTGCAAAAACAAAAGGGAGAGGAAAGCAATGACACTTTACCCGAGGGTGCTTCTGTAACATTTAGCAGAACAGCTGGATTGCCCAAGACTGAATAGTTCACTATATTACTAAACATATTGCAAAGTTAGTGAGATTTCAAATATAGTAAATCTAAGTTCCTTTGTACTTTATAGATAAAATCCTGAACCTGTGGAAATCAACAGCAAAAGAACTATTTCCTTCACTGTGATAAGAATCCTTCCCATTTCTATATTGATTTAATAATTAAAGCTTTTGCTAGTATCACAAACTTTAATGGTATCATCTTTTAAATTTACATATCTGACTTTTCTCAGGGGTTCTTTGACTACAGGTACAGGATGACCTGTACAGCTGATCAGCTGCCTTCTGAAGTCAGTGGAAGGTCTCAGAATTGTTTTGACAATCACCAATTTGATAAAAACAAGTATCCTGAAATAATAGTATACTTCCTAGAACAAGATGGAGACTTTAGATATCTACTAAAAATAAATGAAAATTTATATTAGAAACAGGAGCAAATTTTCTGTTTGTATATTTAGCATTAACAAGACTTAGATAAGGTACAGCATGCATGATAAACCCAGTGATATGGTCCTGAATGTATTTCATATCTATGTCTTTATCTTTTTACACAGTCTTAAACATCTAGTGCCTATATGAGCTTGTGAGTTCACACTTGTATCTATGCTTAAATAAATTTTCCTCTGCGATACTGCTATAACTCATTTACCCTTATCATGTTCTCTCCTTGTTGTTTATTAGCACCATTTGTTATGTCGCATTTAAAATTAGATTGGGAGATATTTGGGGGAGGAATCATTAGCAGGTTGCAATCAGAACTCTAATTATGCTGCTACTGGAGGGTGCTGAGGAACTCATAGCTGAGTGAACAGATGTACTCATTTTTAATAGGGGAAGTCATGTCATAGTAAATTACAGCTCTATTTTCTACAATATGGGCCTATTGAAGGATTTGCAGGTAAAAAGTGGTAGCAGAGCTGAAATTGAAAAGCCGTGACATATCTGACACGCTAAGTGCAGACACTTCATGCTGCTGCTCAGACACTGCACACTGATGCAGAATGCAAATAGGCCCAAGACTTCTTCCACCAGCTACCAACAAAGCTTTAGAAAGGCAGACTTTCTGGAATAGATAAACAAAGTGCTGACAGGGAAAGTTACAAGAGAAAGGAAGGGTTTATTGCCCAGCAGTGTTAAAGAATCACAGCAGCTTTTTCTGGGGGCAAGATAATTTACAAGCAGAGCCACTAATGGCCTAAAAAGCCAAATTTCTGCTTCTTAGAAAAAACGGTCTGCTCTGGCTGAGTGGAAGAATGACAGAAAAGGTAAAGAAAAGCCTACTAAGCTAAGCAGGAAGCTTATGGTGACAAAAGGCCCTAGGTCTGTAGTTGCTGAAAAAATACACGACTTGATCCTGTCTGGACTAAATCCCCACAGAGAGCAATGGAAAAATAATGAACAGTCTGAGAAGCAGACTGTGTATGTCTTGAGTTCACTGGATGGATGCACAGTGAGGGAGATGAAACTGAAGACAGGTATGGGAGAGCACCGCAGCTGGACCAGACACCTCCAGCTCGTATCCTGTCTCTGACAGCAGCCACAGAAGGCACACAAGACTGAGTATAAAAGTGGTGCAAATATAGAGTGATAATTTCCCTGGATATTCTCCCAAACTCCAATAATGCTGTTTTAGGGGCTCTCTGTGCCAGATGTAGCTTCCAAAGTCAGTAAACATTGCAGCTTTTTCTTCTGTGAGTTTATGTGGCCCTAAACTTCCGCGAACTTGTAGCCTCCCCAGTATCCTGTGTCAAGGACTTCTATAGCGTAACTATGACCTGCATGAAGAATTACAGTCTTCTTGTTCTGAACCTTTGAAAGTGCTACTTTGAGTTCATGCCCTTTAGTTCCCAGAAGCAACATAAGCAGTCTGCTTCCTGTGCTGAAGGTTTTCCGGGAGGCCATCAGCAGGCTGGCCAGCGAGTACTGCTGTCTGCTAGGGCCAGCAAGTCGTATGAGACTCATGTTCCTTTGCACCGGTAAGTGATAAAGGCCAAAGAATGTGTGTCAGCACTATGCCCCAGCTCATCCATACTAGCCAAGGCTAAGCATGTTCCTTGGCATCATTTTGGCCCATTCTAACTAATACTTCCTAAGCCAATGCCAAGGCTCTGGAGGAGAGCATGTGCTGTTTCTAACAGGCAGCAGAGAAAGCCTGCACCACATCCGGCTTCCTTCACCCTAGCCCCTCCTCCAGCACTGGCCTTGCAGGCCCTTCATGCCCCAAAACACGCCATACGCACTCATGTCACACCCCGGGATATGTCACACATATGTTCACCTCATGCTATGAAAACTTTACTCTGGTGAGATGCAACTCAACCCTCACTTCACCATGTCCCATGGATGGGAACAAACATTTTTCTGTCGTCCTCCATAACCTTTGGTGATAGGTCATCTAATTTACTGAGAGTAGCCACTCTGTGCTTTCATTTACTACTACGGGTGTTTGCTGTGATTAGCAAGAAAAGGCCACTTGCACAAGCAGAACTATACAAGTTTGTGTAGCCTTCCAGACATGATCTGCAGGTAGTATGCCTAGAGCGCTCCAGTGGAACCCACTGGCCAGGCCCAAAAAGGTGTAGTGGCAGCTACAGAGGCAAGATACACTGATCTCCTTCTTTACCTCTTTCCTATCAAGCTTATTAACTTATCTTAAAGGTACAAAGAATTTATCACAGTTTTGAGTTTTGACCTCTGATACAGATGTCTAAATAGCTGTCACACAAGGATATTATGGACTGATAAAAGGAAGGACACCTAAGTGCAGAGGACATAGTAGAAAAAGGCTTCAGAAAGGAAAAATTTGTAGGAGGCAGCAAAAAGTGACAGCCTGTGCACATGTACTTTGAATGCCACTCATAGCCACAGTATCCCTATAAACAACTGACTTAAAGAAGAACTGTTTATAAATTGGAGGGTCCCTCATTAGATAATTTGAAAAAGATACAAATTATTAGCCTATGTACTTTATTTCTCTATCACAAACAGTGCAGTCACGTATAAGAAGCTAGAAAATAATCCATAAATTTTACCAACTGCATATCTGAAGGATGGACTTAATGGTTCTTCAAGGCCTGCATACATTGATGGTTTAAGCTGGTTCTTCCAGATGAGAGACATTTGAAGCAAAACAAAACAAGAGCACAGCTTTGCCATGAATACAGCAAATCATTCATATGAACTCAATTCTACTTGCACTAAAACTTGAAAAGAGGCTCTTCACACAGTTGAAAATGACTTCTCTTCAATGTAAGGAAGTGCAAATTCAGAAAGATACCTAAAAAAAGTGGAAGGACAAAATAGACGAAGAGAACAAAAGCAAAATATTTAATCTGCTATGTCTTATTTTCCTTAAATTCAACAGCATAATAGACTGTTCCTCAAGGTGTGCTTAGCATTTAGAGCTGGGTTCTGCACTGCCAACTTTAAAAAAAACCCACTAATTTTAAAGTGCCCTTGCGTAAGAAACGTAAAAACCAGAGGAATGGTCTGAAGAACTTCTGATACTGTCCTTGTTTTTGTTTGACAAAAAGAAAAGCAGCAGTTTTGTCACTATAATGTTGTAATGTTGAAGAACAGAAAGTCAATCACTTAATCTCAGCTGGTAAAACCTTCCAGCACAAGGAGCTCTGGGACTGTGATTCATTCCCATTCACATCACTAGCAATACAGCTGTATGAAGACCTATCAATACTAACAGCTTTTCATAGTGGGTATTGCTCTGTGGTAATTTTCCAAGACCTCAGTTAGGTAATAGTGTTATTTGCACAAGTCTCCTGTTACCAAAGGTGGATAAATCTGTAGTAAATGTTTTTCAAACTAAATTTCTACTCCAGATTTCCTTTGTCATTGTGTATTGGACATTTTAATGTATAAAACCAGGAAGTGTAGCATGATGCAGCTTTTCATGTTGTTATAGATATGTTTATAACAGAAACACATCACAGTGAGGATATCAGAACACACTGCTTTTAAGATTCCACCAACTGACGCATGAACAGGGCTGGCCTCAGATTAGCTAGTAAATCTGAGTAAACCTCTGATGACTGACTGACATCAAAACAAAACTTGAAAGATTAGCAAAATTTACTGAAACTGATACTGAACTTCAGATGAAAGCTCTTCTGAAAATGGAGAGTCTCTGGAGAAAACTAGGAAATTCAAAAGCTTTGGTATGTCCATTGATTCAACAAAAAAATGTAATTACTCTACAAGGGAAATGACAAATTAAGAGACATGAGCAAGACTGCTGTGGCCTGAATAAAAGATTCTACAAGCATAAGTTGTTGATTTTATAGGAAATGAAATTATGATAGCCAAGATGTGAAATATTACTGTGTTCATAAAACACAGTATGTGCTACAGAACCTTTGAGTTTCAGTAAATGTATGAAAACCATGATTAGGACAAACAACGTGTTCTGTCAGTGGCACAGGATAGATACAGATTTCGGTAACATTGTTTCCTAGTAACTTACTTCATAGGAATGCAATCAGAAATCTGATTTTTACGTGCCACATTTATTGCCATCTTTGGAAATACACCAAGACATTTTCAGAGGTGTCTGAATTTCATTTATTAGCATTCTGTGATTTCAAAGGAGCTAAGATATTTATCATTAAGAAAAAAACTTAAATTTAAAAAGGAGTTATCAAATGTTAGAACTCTAGAAAACACTATACTCGCCACATTAGTTAGGATATAACAGGCAAAGGTATCTAGGATGGAACTTCTTTCCTGTACAGACAACTAATTTTTTGCAAAAGTGCATTATTTTTCATGATATTTTCATTGTAAAAGTAGCTCAAGTCAATAAAAAAATTTCTAGTTTAAGTCCTGATGAGAATGGAAGCAAAATGCCTACATTTAAAAATAATCCTTAGTCCACTGACAGCAGTATTTAACCTTGACTAGAAAGAGACAAAAAATATCATATGTCAACATCATCACAATATTGATTCCTAATTACAGGACAAGTACCAATATTTCTTCATATATTTACCTATCTGAAACACATAATTCTTGAAAGAGCTTATGGATTAGTTCCCATAAGGTACTTGTGTGATTTATGTAGAATACACCAAGGAAAGAATGCTGAATATTTTTTAACTTACTGAGTCGTGTTCAAAACACTTTCAGGAGACTTAAATTCAAATCTGCAGTCCTTAGTGAACAAGAATTTCCTTTCTGTTCCGGTTCTGTTATTGCAAACTGCAGGCTGGTGGAAACTGAAGAACATAAGTGTGTATTTTAGTCAGTGACCTTATAAATCTCTGGGGGAAAGGCCTAAAATACATATGAAAATAGCCAATGGTTTTTAACAACACCTTTAGTAGAAAAATGGGCATGTATTCAACATAGCTGTAGTTCATCTGAAGAATGGATCTGTAACTCTACATGTCCCCAGACACGTTTGAATTTATGTTCAGGCTATTTAAACAATGTCAACAGCCTCCTTATGTTTTTCTATTATGATTACCTATGCTGCTGTAAATCTTGCTTTAGATGTGTAGACAGACAATTCTTAACTGTTTGGAAAAAAAGGGTCTCAGGTTTGCACACCTATGCACAATGGAGGCCACAGAGGGCATAAGAACAGCAAGACATACCTTGCCTTTTTTTCTTGGCTTCTCCAGGTACATTAGAGACTAGGGAAGCTGAGCAGGGTCTGGTTCTTAGCAGCAGGATTTGGGACTTAAAGAAGTACCGATTAAATCAGAACAAGTGGCCTGAGTGGGTTTTTTTTAACAAACCTAATTATTTTCATCTTTCCACATCTTTATGAAAGGGCTTTTTTCAATCTTTTCCAGACGGACAAATGTACAAAAGACTTTACAGTAATGACTGATGCACAGGATGTATCCTCCAATTAAATATTAACTCCGTAGCCTTTTCCGGAACACACTTTCAAAGGTTCTGAAGAAGTATCTTCTTACACCTTTTTTGCCTCATCCTTGCATGCAAAACTTCTATAAGGTTTTTATTGCTTTAATTTTCTAGATTAAATAAAGGATTGTAAGATAAACTGTAAGACTCTTGAAGAAAAAAGATTTCTTGCTTTTACTTCTCTTACAACGAAGCAGCTTCTTTGGTGCTGCCAATCTATACGAGATAGGCTTATTTTAGATTTTTATTTGGCTGTCACCAGTAGTGTTGTTTTTTCCACTGTCAGATTCAATCTGCATGACATCAGCATGTCACCAGTAGAACAGATGTCACTTTATTATGGTCTTTTTTTTTTTTTTTT